>CAXAMN010003758.1:98477-154654 GCA_963970005.1 Durusdinium trenchii | reverse complement strand
ATGGCCGAGTTGAAGAAGAAGGCAGCCGCAGACAAGTCTGACAAGACTGTGAAGGACTTGATTTGGTTGCTGTTTGATACTTCTTTGCTGACATCTGGCTTCAACCTGGATGAGCCCACCCAGTTTGCTGGCCGCATTCACCGCATGATCAAGCTTGGCCTGAGCATCGACGACGATGATGAGGGCTTGGGTGATGACGACGATTTGCCCCCTCTGGAGGAGGTTGAGGGAGCTGCGGATGAGGCCTCCAAGATGGAAGAAGTGGACTAAAATCCAGTTGCCGGAACCGAATTCAGGTAGCTTTAGACCATAATTTGGTCAGTGTGCAGCAAGTGTGCTACCCAACAAACCGATCCACAAACATTGAAGTGCAGCAGAAAAGAGAGCACCAACTGTTAAGCTGCTACACGCACACACGTTTCGACCCTCTGCACGAAGCTGAGCATGGTGTTCCCAGATGAATCTCATCTCTCCTGGCAGTGTCTTTGGCTGAGGACCCCCAAGAAACACAGTGTCAACCTGTTTGACTTATGGAAATCGACCCGCAACCTTCAGATCCCCTCGGATTCTTGCATGCCTTGGAAGCGAGCCACTGGGTCACCGGGACGTAAGTGGTCCTGATCCCCTAAACTCTATAAATATCACGAAAGGTAGCCCTTTAAGGGGTACCTTGAGTTTGTCTTGCGAAGCAAGTGTCGGCTCTTCCGGGTCGAATAATTGATCGCTCAATTCAACCCCCCCCTTGGAATTGATTTTTCAATAGGCCCCCCCCCCGCCCCCTTGGAATTGATTTCTCAATACAGACCCCTCCCCCCCTCCCCCCCACAAAATCAATTCCCCCGTCGGTACACGTCTTCGTGAGTGATCCTTTTTCATAGAAACCGTTTGGTATGCGTTCGCGCCTCTCGCGTTCGCTTCTCTTCCCGCTCTCCTACCTTTCGTGTCTCCCTCCTCTCAAGTAGACGTTGTTCATCGCTTGGCGCTTGTTTTTGGCGTTACTTGATGTTGGTTGTACCTACTTGTACATATATTGGTTTTTGGTGGAACGGGACTTCGGTGGTGTTCTTCCTTCTAAATTCTAAATGGAGCAATCTGTAGACTGTTGACTAAAACCTTCCGTATGAGGTGGGCTTTATCAGTGAACCGTCAACATTGGAGCTTACTCCACTTCAGCTGCGGTCATCTCTCGGCCTCCAAGGAGAGAAGGTATTTCCACTTCCGCCAAAGGAGCCAGAGGCTCCTGAGAATGGGCTGGGGAGCAGCAGTCAAACACAGTCAAATCATGTTGAAACCGTGTTATTTTGGATAGATATGGCCAGATTAGGACCAGGATAGGTGATAAGTGATAGGTGTTGTTGTGTATGTCACCAAGCGAATTGAGGGGAAAAAGAGAGTGGGACGCTACCAGGCCCCCCCAAATACGTGGTTTTCAGATATGATTTATAAGATTGTTTACAGGTCTTATTAAAATATGTTATGTTGTATGTTGACGACGTAATATCATTGGTATAGTTACAAGTAGTTCTAGTTCTTGATATTGTTTAGCTTTTGTTCATCCTCTTCTGTGTTCAGCCTCTTATTTACTTTCAGCAATGCCCAAACATATTGTCAATCATTGCATCAGCATATTGTTTCATAATCTTGGTATTTGCCAGCTCATGAACTGATTTTAGTTGTTTGGTGTCACGTGTGGCAAAAAAAAAAAAAACTATTGTTCAACAAACTATTTGGCCTTCCAATATACACTCATGTGCTAAAAATTATACCAAACATATTGTATATTGGCATGGCATCACTGTCAAATTCGTGTAATAACCTATTAGTAGGGCATACAACTAATACTAATACTGTGTAACCTTTATCAACCATATTCTGGCAGATATGACTCTTGTTTGCTCCTGCAAGTAATATCCTAATCATTACCTGGTTCGCTTTCTCAACTTTACAAACAATATCATCAGCATCAGTATCATACTCATCATTTTGAATTTCTCTATCTTTAGATGTTTTTATTTCTACAGTTTGATTTTCTACAACGTGGTAAAGTTCATTAGGTAATTTAATATCCACATACTTGCCCACTCTCCAGCAAAGCCACTCCCTTGGGTTCTTTTCATCTTCAGCCTTGATGGTGAAAGTATCAATCTTAACACACTATACTGTAATACCAGCATGCTTCAGTTTTAAGTAGGTTTTATACATTCCAAAACTGGTGCTGCAAAAGAAGCTCTTTGTCATTACCTATTTGTCAGCTCCTGAAGTGGTTTTAGTGTTTTGGTATCACTTGTTGCAAAAAGATATTGCTCAACAAACTATGTGGTTTTCCAATAAACACTTAAACCGATGAAATGGATTTGATCGATTGCTATGACATCAAGTTCTGAATAGCTAAATGGTTCCATTTTGACATCACCAAAAGGTATACCAAAAATATTGTTTATTGGTATGGCATCACCTTCAAATTAGTGTGATAACCTATTACACTGGCCAGATGAAAGTTGCGCTTGTTGATGTTGAAACTCATGACAACCCTATCCCCCTAGAATCCTACACCATGAGACAAGGGAAGGTGTGGGCGGTCATTTGTCACCCCGGAAAGCCTATTATAGTTAATTTAAAATTAAGGGTGTGATAATTGACCGTCCCACACCTGCCACGAAAATTATATAGACTTGTTAATTCGATCCGCCGCTGACCTCAGAGTGTTTTGTAAGAAGGCTAACAAGCGTAAACTTTTGTCTGCCTGAAGTAGTAGGACATACAAATAATATTGTGTAATTGTCAAACCATTATCAACCATTTCTGGCATATATGACTATTGCTTACTCCTGCAAGTAATATCCTAATCATTGCCTGGTTCACTTTCTCAATTTTACTATCAATATCATCAGTATCAATGTCATACTCATCATTTTGAATTTCTCTATCTTTAGATGTTTTTATTTCTACGGGTTGATTTGCTACAACGTGGTAAAGTTCATTAGGTAATTTAATATCCACATACTTGCTCACTCTCCAGCCTCCAATCTTATTGGTAAAGGCCTCTCACTTGGGTTCTTTTCATCTTCAGCCTTGATGGTGAAAGCATCAATCTTAATACACTATACTGTAATACCAGCATGCTTCAGTTTTAAGTAGGTTTTATACATTAAACAATTGTGAAAATTAGGTTCAAAAGTAAAACACATTTTTCACTCTGCTCTACTAGACTTGGCTGAAGGCTCTCTTCTTTCTTGGGAGGAGGGTCGACCGAAAAAAATATTTAACACTATCCAACTCTCCTGTATTTGCTGGAGTTTCTTTCTTGGGAGAGGGGTCGACCGAAAAAAAACAAAATGGGTCGATCCTCCCTCCCAGCCTTTTCTACAGGCTCCTAATCTGGAGGGGGGGTCGATCAAAAAAAAGAAAAACATAGATGAAAAATAAATTAGTCCTTTTTGGCGACCCCCCTTCCAGCCTTTTCCACAGGCTCCTAATCTGGAGGGGGGGTCGACCCAAAAAAGAAATGTCCCAGCCTTTGCCAAATGCTCCAAGTTTGCTACACCTTATGGATTTGTTTATTAGATAATTCTGATTGTTCTTAGAGAGACAGCGTCCCTTGCGTCTTTTTCTATCGATCCAGCTTCTACTTTTGTACACTTTGCTAGATGCTTTTCGATTAAGATCAGGCCAACAAAAGAATTGCTAACATCACTATCTAGTTGCTGTATATAAAGGAAAACACTATTCATGTTTATATATAATATCATTCCCAGAAACGTTTATTTTTGGGGGCCTGACAGCGTCCCTTTCCGGAGAAAAAGGGGGAGGGAGTCAGAGGGAGACACCTTTCTGTGAGATCTTTTGGACTCAGGTATCTCGTATCATCATCGGCCAAATGAGCTGTTGGTTGAAGGTGGTTGAAAAGCAACACGCGTCTCTTTCAGGAGGTCTGGCAGGTGAGTCAGAACTGAGGTGGACACAAGTTTGGATCTCAGGAATCTGTGATCTGTGATCTAGCCAAGGAAGCTGCTATTGCTGATCCAAAATCATTCCAAAATCCAATCTTTCATGGGGCGAACTCGGGTTGGGAAAAGATTGTACATCGGAGATACTTGCATGCTGAATGCACATTAAATTAAGACCTCACATGCTTTGAACACCCTGTGCTTCAGAAGATACCCTTGGCATGCTGAGCTCATTTGTATCGGGAAGACAGATAATATTAAGCACAGAAATCGGAGTAAATTTGACAACAGGCGAAAATGGCCCTGTCTCTTCTGTGAATAGACTGCACCCACACTTCATGGAAATACCATGGCTTTGATTTGCCTTGGGGGAACATGTCCCAAAAGAACACATGTCACCATGTGTCTTTTAAACAGGGCGACGCCCTGCAATAAGACTAATAGAAAACGGAGAACGGCGAGAATGCACTCCTTAAACACTCGTGGCAATAGAAGTCTTCAGCAAATCACGCTCCCCCCACCAACACCCATCCATTTGTATGCTGGTGTCTTGTACTCAACTCTGACATGTGGACGCGTAGACACGTTAACATGTTGTCGCGCTGATATGGTGGCATTGCCGCATGGCCTCAGGCCGACACTTTGTCAGGCTGTCGTGCGGACAGTTGTCATGCTGGCACGCTGGCATGGGTTACGTATTGGGCGCATGTGCTATGCTGCTATGCTATGCTGGCATATTGCTTATTGGGGTGCTCGCATGGTACATTGAAAAGGTTCACGTGTTTCAACACCGCATTGCCTTGCAAAGACAGCACTTATTGGTGAACTTCTGATGCTGCCATTGCCTAATAAGATCTAATCTAATAAGTAGGTTGCGCAGCTGTTGGTGGGAAGCGTTCAACCACTTGGTCAAAAAGTCGAGGTGCCCCATTCCAACGGTGTAGGTGAATTGAGGTTTGTTTTCACATGAACTCCTGCACTACCAACACAAACAATTGGAATATGCGTTTGCCCACCTCTCAAATGTACATCCATGGAGAACAGCTTCTTGTTGCAGTGGTGCGTGTCCCATCATGTAAGGCAAGGTATATGAGAGTCACATGGCACATTGTTCACACTTCCAAGGAGAAACTGCCGAGCTGGCAGTTGCGCAACAACCTGTACATCTTGCTGTCAGGTGAATGTGAGGACAGAAACTTGAACATGTTATTGACGAGCCACTGCTTCTAAGAGGATGGTGCACAGCGCACAGATATACAACTACTTAGTTTCCTGTGAAAGAGGTTCCTGTGCTGGAAAATGAATGCGGTACATTTTCAAGCAGGCAGCTAAACAGTGGTCGTTGGCAAAGTTAGATGGTCAATTACCGGTGCGCAGCTGCAAGAGGCAGGACATGGACCCGATTACTTATGTCATCGTTTAGCCAAGATGTCAAGTCAAACCGCAAGCTTAATGTGGCTCGAAATGGTCTATAGTCTAGCTCCCATGCTATTGGCAGCCCTCGGGTAATGCCTCTAAATTGCAACTTTGCAGAAGCTTTGTGCTTGGGCATCAATGACTATCAGAATGAGACACCACTGCGGAAAGCAGTGAGCGATGCTGAAAACATTGCTGCCGTGTTCCGAGACTTGGGATGTTGCAATACAGTCTTAGAGACAGAAAATCTGACCAAGCAAAAGATTGAGGAACTGGTGTTTGATTTCGTTGAGCGGACAAAGGGCCATCTTTGGAAGGCGGCGCAGCCTGATGCCGTTGGTGCAGCAACGCCCGCGCCGGAAGGAAGTGCTGAAGCAGCGGCACAAGTAGATGCTGCTGCAGTTGCAAAGCCTGATGCTGCTAGCGTACCAAGTGAAGGTGCAAAGACCGAGGCTGGTCAGAGTGAAGTTGCAAGTGTTGTTGGTGACGGCGACTTGATGGATCTGCTAGTGGTGTTTTCTGTGGCATCCCACGGTATTTTTGCGGTGGGCAAAGACTTGCCATCGATTCCATTGATTATGCCAGCAGACCTCACTTGCAGCTCCGAACCAGACGAGTTGATTGACCTAAACATGCTTTTGGTGAAGGGGCTTGCACAGCTAAACCCTCCAGTAAACTACACCTTATACGTTTGGATAATTCTGGATACTTGCCGGTCAGGCGCTGCCACTCTTTGGCAGCCTCCATCGAGTTGCAACACTGGTCAACAAGCTGAGGTTGCGGGCTCTCGTGGGCCAGAAGTTCCCAAGACCAAACGCACTCCAGTCTCGCCAGATTTCCTATATCTATTAGCATGTGACCCTGGTGGCTCAGCGTCGGATGTCAAGAGTCTGACCTCATTCCTGGCGATTACTTTGCCGAAAGATGGCATCAGCATCAAGGATGCGTGCGAGGAGGCCGGGCAGAGGGTGAAAGAGTTACGCCCTGGCCAGAGGCCTTGGACGCACCAGCGATTAGGAATGGGATTCTCCAAGATTAGGAACATTTGTCCTCCGCCCCAGCTGAGATGTATTGGCAAGGAAACAGCTGAGGACAAGGACCTAGATCCGGCGCAAACGACCTCTGGCACAGGCCAGAGCATAGCCTCTTCTTCATTGTCAGAGACTCAAACATCATCCCCTACCAAGCCCCAGCTCGGACCCGTTGAGCAGGACGAAGAAGCGGGTGTTGAGCAGGGTGAAGTGGAAGGACCTGTTGAGCATGATGAAGAGGTTGAGCTTCTTGTTCGTTGTCGAGACGATCTTTCTCATTTCGCTGCCCTGCTTTCTCGTTTCGCTGCCCTGCTTTATCGTTCTCCATTCACTGTAGCTGGGTTCGGATTCCTGTTAGCTTTGCTGGTCAATGACCTGTTCAAGAACCAGTTCGGCGAGATGATTTTTGCTCACTTCGACCAGACTTACCAAAGTTCCATAAGCTTCAAATGCGAGCGTTCTGGTTATCAAGAACTGTTTTTGGACATGGCCAAGATTGTTTTGACCTGGTTCATCTCCCAAAAGTCCTGGTTCAGGGTGCTGCGGAAAGACGGCGATAGAGCAACCTCACTCGACTATTTGGTCGTTGTTGTTTCAGTTTTTAGCGTGCTCACTTCCATCCAGCGTGGGCAAGATTGTTCTAGATTGATTGCCCGGATTGCTTATTTGTATGGAGTTCTCAACATGACATTACTTGCAGCTTCAATCTTGATTCTGATGCTTATCCATGAGGAGTTCCGGGATGTCTTTGCTCCAGCTTTCTTGATCGCATTCCTTGCGACTGCACTTTTGCCGGGAGCTTCGAGATTTGGAAGGAATGACATGCATCAACTGCATCAATTACAATCACAAGCAACATTCCTCCGGACTGCACATTTGGCAACTCGGAGATTTAGAATGAATGAAATGCATCAACCGCATCAATTACGGCCACATCAACTACAAGACTTAAAATATGCCATGCTGTCCTACACGCTCCATGTCTTGGCTGGAGCCATATTGGCCGTGATTGGCGTCGCCAAAACAGGATGGCACAGCAGGGAAGAAGTCGCCAAGAAGTCACGTCATTTACTCTACGTCTCTCTCTTTTGGATGCTTGTGTGTTGGCTTTGTGGGACAGACGCATTGAAAGAATACAATTTGGCCAGAGCCACTCTACAGAGGTTGTGCAACCTCTGGAAGATGCATTTGATGGTGCGGTTTTCTGATCACAGCATTCAGCGTAGAAGACGGAAGGTCAGATTTGGATTGTGCGAGGTAGAAGGAGTCTGAGTACACAGGCTGCACGATCCGAGGCTAGGCACCTTAGACGAAATGAGTTCGAGGAGCTTGAGCTTCGGCAAAAGCAGTCCGGCAGTTCGACATGGAGGCTCGGCACCCAGGGACCATGCTGAAGTTCCTTGTAATTATCCTATTTGCCATCATATTCTTTCGTGTTTATAGAGAGGGGCCCAAACTCAGTCACGGTCTTGCAGAGCTGCAGGATGTGAATCCGCCGAGCTGTTCTGCTGAACTGTGAGGAGATGGACAAGGCGCGCGAAAGAGGGAACTCCTTACCTGCTGCGTAGTCTGTAGGCAGAGGCACTTACTGTACATGAGTCGTTTAAGTAGACATCGGTACCATCTCGGCAGACGGCAGGCAGACTGGTCCCGGTTTTTCAGATGCGAAGGAATACGCGGTCGCCACGGAAGGGTGGTCGCCGCGCTTAGTACGTTCTTAAACGTTTGTTAAATACATCTTTAGCATCACTTGTTGTAAGAGGGCTTACTGACTTCTATATACATATCTTATAGCCAGGGGAGTGTGGGAATTTCCTTCTAGGCTATTGAACTGGTTGAAGGGACCCCAAAAGCACAAATTTGTTGGTTGTCAGCTGAGCCCATAGGTGCCATAACTAGATCACTTCTGCTACCACATCAACAACACAACGGATGTTTTTGGCTGCCAAATCACTTCCGGCTGAGGTGTGACTCACGGCTGGTGTGCTCGGCTTGGGCGCTTGGCTCGGGAAGAGGGGGGTGTTTTGGGGATGTTGGATGTCATGGCAAAGTTGGGACGCTGATCACAAGAAAAACAAAGACCCCTCCCCAGTTCTGAACTGACGGTCCCATTTCAGTAATTATTAGTAATTAGTAGTGTAATTGGTATAAAGTCTAAAAATTATTGTAAATAGATGTAAATAGATGTTTTGAGCGAAGAGCCCTTTGCATCCGTTGTCATCCGGTTGCATTCATGAAACCTTATGGGCTTGTTTGTTTGGTGCCAGTCACCACCTACTCCAATTCTCCTAACCCCACTGCGCTGTATCAGACCCGGAAACATGACGCTTGGAATCGTTTAACCAGCTGCGCTAGAAGTCGTGAGGTGTTCATTATGATCAGCGCAAGCAGTCAAGAGACGCACTCGAAGGAACTGAGGAGGAACAGCAAAAGAACTTTCATAGGCTATCATAGGACGGACCCCTGGCAGAATGATGACTGACAAACAGGTGGTCCTTTTTTGTGCCCGTCCATCCTCCAGTTGGTGCCAGGGTGCTTTTGAAGATGCTGCCAAATGAACTGACCAGGGCAAGTGTGTGTGTGATTAACTATGATTAACTCGTGTCGAACCTTGGGAACTTTTACCTACCATGGCTTCGGTGAAGGAGATCACAGAGCCTTGAATCATCCCTTCCATGCTAGGCCAGCACATGCTAGGCCAGCAACCCCACAAGACGGGGTAGGATCCCTTGACAAACCCCGTCAATCTCTTCATGTCCAGTCCACTGCCGGGAAGTGATTGACGACCCGAACGATTTCCATCCCAAGAAAGAACACCTTCATGAACACCTTCATCGATTGCGCCGAAGAGACAAGATAGACGGAATCGTCTCCGAGATCTCTCTCAGTTGCCAAGCTCCGAAGATGCCGCTCCTTGCGATCCCTGATTTCAATTGATTTCAACTCCGCCGTCTTGCTCATGATATGAGCAAAACGTACGAGTGAGACCTGTCTCGTGGTCCCAGGTGGGACGATGACCTCGGCCGTGAGGCGCCAGGACCTCGCCCGAGAGCGGTCGGAGCGGTGGCCGACGCGCAGCCTGCCTATGGCTGGTCGGCCACGAAGTATTGGACGGGGCGATTGGTTTGAGGTGGTGAAGGAGGTTGAGACAGGGTGGAACAGAAAAGATCCTTTACTAAGGTTCACAGCGGTTGAGAGGGGGGGATCATAGAGTTTCAAATCCGCCCGCACCGAAGGTGCCAAGGCGGTTTTAAGAGGCACGCACTATACCGCAAGTACCGCAAGTACCATTAGCTTTAGCTAGGGGGGGGCATTTTCGCTCTAGAACCCTGTGTTTTTTCACGTTTTTGGAACCGGCTTAAAGTGCTGGAAGATAAATTCGTGCTAATTGTTGCTATCTTGAAGCCCCTAGTGATGCAAGAAATGCAATTTTCTGCTTTGCATCATCTGAATCATCTGAGCGGTAACGTGTAATTGGACTGAGGCCGGACATTTGGCTGAACAGGTTCCCCTAACGGGGCTCAACATAGCTTCCATATTGCGTAACATAGCCCTAGAAGTCACTATCTAACGGACGTGTCTGCGAGAGAGGGACTTGAACGTCCGGGTACGTGGCTGGTCAGGAGCAGAGATAAGGAAAGATAAGGTCCAGGAATGGTGGTCAGGAGCAGAGATAAGGAAAGATAAGGTCCAGGAATGGTAACATTTTCTTACGAGCATAGCTTCCATATGATCGAAAATAGCCCCCCGAAGGCACTATCTCAAGCATGTTTTCTCGAGATAGGGACCCGAACGTCGCAAACACCCTCTCCACTTCCATATTGCCTAACATCTATTTGGCTCCACAGGAGCAGAGATAAGCAGATCAGGTCCAGGAACGGTAACATGTTCTCACGAGCATAGCTCCCATATGGTCGAACATAACCCCAGTATCTCAAGTATGCTTCGCCGAGATAGGTACTTGAACGTCGTAAACATGGCCCAACGAAGGCTCAAAAGGGACTGGAATAGCGTGAAGATATTGCCTAACATAGCCCTAGAAGTCACTATCTAAAGGACGCGTCTGCGAGATAGGGACTTGAACGTCGTAAACTGGAATAAAACCCCCCCTAACGTGGCCAAACATAGCTTCCATATTGCCTGACATAGCTTTAGAAGTGATATTTGGCTCCACAGGAGCAGAGATAAGCAGAGATCACGTCCAGGAACGGTAACATTTTCGCACGAGCAGAGCGTGCATATGATCGAACATAGCCCCAGAAGTCGCTATCTCAAGCATGCTTCCTCGAGATAGGGACTTCAACGTCGTAAACATGGCCCAACGAGGGCTCAAAAGGGAATGGAAAAAAATATTACATTTTTTCCTCGGGCTGTTCTCTTACAAAATTATGGTTTTCCTAGCATGTTCTGTGGAGCTTTGCGGTCAATGTTTTCTTCAAAAACATGTGTTTTCCGGTTGTTTGTGTTTTTTGCCTCCAAAAACCACCTCATTTTTTTAACGTTTGTCAATAATAGGATTCGTTTTTGATGGTTCTTCCGAGTTCCGCTTCGAACAAACTACAGTAAATGATGTTTTTTCAACATCATCGTCAACAAAAAACAATCCGAACATTCGTCATATAAATGACACGGTATCGTCAAACATTGTTTTTCCTGGAACAAACTAAAAATTAGCAAAGCTATTTATACAAGGTTTGTATCTTCCAAAAGAGGCAAAGGAGGTTTAAAAAAAAAAAAGTTTTTTGACTTTGTGGGTCACAGATTCTTACGGTAGATGTGCAAATGTAAAGCAGCATCGTTCCATTGAAGGAGGTTTATTTTGAAGGGTCCATAGCTTTACACATTTCTAGGTGGTTCTGAATGTTTAAACTGAAGAGATTTGTGTGAGAGAGGGTTTTGTATGGTTTTGTATCCTTGAACTGTTGAATGCGTGCTGCAAAAAAACAACTGCAGCGTGCTGATGAGAATTTTACTGCAGGTGGCCCAGCCCAGTATAGGCGTTCAAATTTTCCATCAAAAACCCTAGAGTTGTACAATTTCATACAATTCAACCAATCCTTTGTTTTGGTCAATCTCGCTGCAGCGCCCTCACCTGACAAGAACTGAATCCTCATTTCAGGGGACCGATAGCTGAAGGTGTTCTTCGTTTCAGGTTCGACCGTTTGAATATGTAGGACTCGGACTCCCTCTTTATGTTTGCAACGTGTTGTATGGCCTCTAAGGGTCATGTCGCGCCACGCAGTCTCGACATGTCTCGACCTGAGTTGGCACAACGAAACGTGGTGAACGCACAACTGGCAGAAAGAGTCGTGCAGGTCCATTCAACTGTTGGGGATGTTTGGTTACTTAAACGTCGATTTTTTTCTTTTGTGAAATTGTGAGACAGACCAAACATTCGTGGAGTTGATTGGATTTCGTGCAGGAGTGTTCTTGTTTTGAGCGAGCTGTAGTCACTGTAGTCTCTTGAGAATGCTGCTAGAATATGCAGATTTCAGGGCTGGGCATGGCTGGGCATCGCTTTTCACCGGAGCATGTTTGGCTATTTCCAGCTCACATATAGAAACAGATTGCGCATAGTTTAGCCATAGCGCAGTCCCAAGTCCCCGGTCTCCGTTGGTGCCATGTTGGGCTCGTATACAGACCCCGAGAGTGGTGATGAAGTCTTGATCTCGGCAGATAGTCGAGGCTTCCAATGGATCAATGCAACAGCCGATGAGAGGCTCAGCTTCGAGTTCCACCCAGAAGACTTCAAGTTAATTCCTGCAGAAGGGAGTGGTCATGAGATTGAGATCACCTTCGAAACCGATGATGATGGTTTTGTCTCCGCCGCCCTGCGTGGGGAGAAACGCTACGAACGTCTGGTGGGCAGTATGGAGATGAAGGTGCGGGAAGGTCCTGTGCATCTATCTCTCCCAGAGGTCACCCGGAAAAGTGGGACCAATATCCATGCGTTCATGTGCAATCTCCTGGAAGATCCCTCCGACTGGCGTGACTTCAGCGTCTTACTGCTGATAGCCACCAATGCACACTTGAACTCGGGCATTCCATGTGTCATTGTAGATGATACCTCGCCAGCTGATGATGATGCCATTCAGAATCTTTTGGATCGATTGCAGCCCAACCAAGTGACAGTTTTCCGCAGCGAGGACGAGGAGAGGGATTTCGTTGGAGGAAAGCCAGGGGCAGGGCAGATGGACCAAGCTTCACATGTTTGTTCACAACAGTTGGATGAAGACCAGTGCCCCATCCACCACTAGCTTCTACTAAGTTTATAGCATCATATATGGGGGCCTTCTCTCACATGGTGCAGAACCCGACCTGCTCTCCGCATTCTCCAGGAGGCGCAAGGCCAGATCGAAGGGAATGAGACAGCGATAGTCACCGAACGCACGTGCAATGGCCTGGCCGCGGTGAATGACTTCGTGGCGGCCACTTGGGCCAAGGAGATCCAAAAAGCTGTCGTCGTCTCCAATGGGGACTATGCTTTGGCCCTACTGGCCACCAGTTTGGCCTGCCTACTTGATGCACCGCTGTTCGTGACAGAAGGTCCAGTGGCTGAGGCAGATTTGGGCAAGCTGATGCCGGACCTGGGAAGCTATCCCGTGATCGTTCTGGGAGAGCAAATTGAGCTTGATGCCGACGTCACCTCTTTGGCCGATGTGGCCGCTGTGACGGGTTACGTCAAGGACTCGGGGATCAGCATCAAGTACCTCGCTGTGACCAACCCTTCTGACCGTGCGACCCGGAAGCTGTCTTTGACCGCTCCGATCTATGCTGCTGTACACGGTGGCTTAGTGCTACCATTGAAAGATGTGGCAATTCAGAAGCCAGCTCCACTAGATGGAGAGCCTTTGATGAAAGTCAAAGAGCAGCTTGAGAAGGCCTACCAGGTCTTAGGCCAGCCTCGATGGTTGGCACTGGTTGGAAGTCCTCAAGCTGTCCCAGCGTGTAAAACCACTGAAGATGTGAATAACTCCAAAGAGTATGCTGTCACGGATTACCCCTATGCCACAGCCAAATTCAACTTAGATGATGCTCACGAGATTGCAGTGGGCCGTTGCTTTACGGACTCTTCCACTGCTGCCTTCCTCCTGGCCACACGTTCCGCCAACTTCGTGGCCTTGAAGAGTGATGGCGATTGGCGGAGCAAGATCGTTGATGCTGGGCTTTGGGGATTTCCGGAAATCCGGCAGCTCTTCTTCAACTCAGGCCTCGGAGTAGAATGGGTAATGCTTGGGAACAACATGGAACAACCATTCTGCGGGTCGTGTGAAGGCGCTTGTTTTAAACTGATGTTCTTTTCTAAGCGTGCTGCAGGCTTCACCCTTGCCAGTTGTCAGAAGGGTGACATACAGCCCTTGCATCAAAAAGACTTCGAAGAAGACAACAAGACCATTGAGGCAGCAGCTGTATTGCACAAGGATCACTCTTGGTGGGGCGGACTTGGACAATGTGTCGGCAGGTGGGATTATGAAGACAGTCGCTCAAAACCAGACGAATGAAGAAAACCACAGCTTTTCCCCACAACCCCACCTAATAGAAAAAAGTCTTCATAAGTCTTCATTGGCATTTCTGGGTGTTAGCATGACCATGGTAGGAACACCAATGCCATGCTGGCACCTTGCGTGATGGTGTCCTTGGGTTGCCATGCTGCCGGGATCGATGAGGGCGTCCCCAGTTGCGCCTCGCGACTCCTGGCGCGTGGCGCAGTCTGCTTCACTGGCGCTGCTCGCTGCCCCACGGCCATCGCCACCCTGTGGAGTGTGGCCTTCTTCAACGAGCTGCTTTGCAGTGGATCTTCGGTGGGAGAAGCGAACAGGGAAGCGCACAACAAGTTCATGGCACATCACCTGAAAGGCATCCGGGTGCTCAGTTTGAGTTGTTAAATGTCCAATGTTGCAGGGCTGTCCGGGATCTCCCCTACCCATATGTGTTTCGTATCATATAATCATATGTTCATATATATATATATCATATGATGAATTATATGTCAAAACCACAGCTTTCCAACTCAAATCTTCGCAGCCAAATCCGGAAGAAAAACACGCACATTCTATCACATTCACATACATTCACATGCACATGAACTCTTGTGACGTCCCACCGTTTTTGGAGGCATCAACTTGGGCAAATACACGTTGGTGAATCGCTTCACCTTGGGTGATCCCGCCTTACGTCCCTTTCCCAACGTTTCGATGGACATCACGCCTGCTCGGCATAGCTTCGGGCCGGGTGGAAGCGTCACAGTCTTTGGGCCTTCGTCCTGGAAGATGGTGGAAGTTCATCAGGATCAACTCAAGGAGGGGATGAAAAGCGTTGGCGACGGTGATAGGATGTGATAGGGATTGTTTGAAACGGGATTGTTCTAGCGTGGTATGAATTCTGATATTACCTAGATACACCTGGTCACATTAATGTATTTGGGGGGGAGTACTGCAAAAAGAATATCTACATTTCCTCGGTGTTGTGATTTTTTGTGCCCCGGAAATATGATGTTGTGATACACTGTTTGTTTGTTGGTAGATGATCTGATGATATTTGATGACTATGGAAGTGCCCGGGCCCAACCCCCTTTCATACAATTCCGTTACAAATGTGTGCTTCCTGGTGGCAGTTTCTCCTCCCTTGCTTTCATACATGATTAAGAACATTTAAGAAATTAACCTTCTGAGATTTCCTGAGAATTGCCACGATTGGCTTCACTGCACTTTCCCCATGACTTCCTAAGAATTGTTCAACCCCATGGCTTCATACAATTTGCTCTAGGGCTGCTGGAGTTTCCTGGGATGGCCTGTGGCATTGCAGACCCCCCCCAGCAATACAAAACAACCTGGGCCACGCATGTTCTCCCCAGAAGCTTTGTCGATAAACCGATTCTGTGATGTCCCTAATGTCCCTTTCCCTTTTGCACACATGTCTGCAAGTTCTGCCCTGCCGAACACGAGCTATGAGATGATTTGATCCATCTCCGCGACCAAAACCACAGCGATCGGGCGATCGAAGTCCTCCCTCCTGCGAAGGAGGCGTCCTGCATGCCGTGCGATCGGTTGAGCCCCTCCACATCTCTAGGCCGCAACAGAGCACCCTCCCTCCCGCCCCGCTCGCAACTACGCAACAAAGACAAAACACGGCTATTCACAGGTTCGGCGAGTCTTTTGGCTCCAGACTCCCTATCAAGACCACGTCCGTCCGTGCCGCTGTGCCGCTCACATTCATCGTCCTAGACCGGGGTCGGCAGATTTGCAAGATGTTGAGCCTTTACCGAGGCCTTAGCTAGCTGCTTTCAACATGTTTGATGATTGTTTTTTTGGAAGCAAAGACATGTTTGGTCACTTTAGTCTTTGGTTTAGTTTTTGTGTTTTGTGCTGGATGCCGCTTGTTGCAGGCAGGGCTTTTGTCGGAGTGTGATTTGATCACAAGCGTGTCAAAGGAGACCGTCCCACCATTGTTACTGTAATGTAGCATTAACCCAAAGGAGGTGCATGGACTGAGGGTTGCTGAGCGATTGATTAGTTGCAGGAGTGGAAATACGATGGAAAGCTCTTTGATCCAGTGGCACTGGGTTGTGCTCCAGAAGCTGGGTGGTGTGGAGGTGGCTATGATAAACAGGAAGCATTTTATCAGCTCGCTATCAAGGTTCCAGCCAAGACCAAAGGTGCTGTGCTCACGAGCCTTGTCCTCGACAATGATGGAGAGGAGGTCAAGGCTGAGGACAAATCAAGTGACGTTGATCCTGTTTGTGGACAGTATGAGTGTTCCCAGTATGTGGACAATGGCAATGCCAACGATTGGCATTATGTCACAGTGACGAAAGATGAGAATGGCTACAGGTGGACCAACAAGGCAGGAGTATCATGGGGTCTTGATGAAAAGACCTTGGACATTTGTGAGGATTGTCCATACCATTCACAAGGTCGACATAACAACCCAAAACGAAATGCGTTCGGCATTGTAACGTCCATGAACTTTGGCGGTGAACACTACAATCGCGCAGACTACCATGGCTGTCCAGAGCTGGGTGCTGCCAAGAAGAAGGTGTGGTCCGGCGAACCGCAAGGGCTTCAGGAGTTGAGTGATGGGAAGAAGTTGTTGTTAGTTCCAGTGAAAATGATGGAATGCAGCCAGCAAGAAGGCACGATTCAATCCTTTCTCAAGAGCATCACTTTGCGAGTCCTCGTTGATGATGATGAGGAGGTGGATTTGCAGGTACTGAATCAGGATTTGGCGCCGGCACAACGAGGAGGTGGCCGTGGCGCGGCCATGGCACGACAGAACCGAGGAGACAACGAAGCCGAGGAATGAAATGTGAGAATCATTTTCATAGAGGGGAAGGCGGTGCCACCCCGCCACAATTTAATTACATGTTGTTTTCGCTCACTAGCTCAAGCTCACAACTTTATTGCAATGATGCAGGACATGAGGGGAACATCTATATAATATAACACCATATAGCGACTTGTGAAATCCATGAAGCAGCAAGACTGTAGTAGCGGTTTCTCTCTAGGCAATCTGGAACAACGAAGTAAATGTGCTGGCACAAACACGCAGTGCCGAAGGCATCCAACAAGTGAAGTGAGTGCCATCTTTGGTGTGTGTTGCTGGCCAAGCCAGCTGACCACGATCAAACGTCGGTTGATCTCCCAAGCGCGCGGCATGTCACCGCGCTTGCGAGAGCGGCTGCAAAAAGGCGCAAACGGCGCTCCGAAGAGGGGAGAGAACGGACTCCGAGCAAAGCAAACCTGGCATGTTTTGTAGGAGGATGGTTCGGGTCTGTACCTCGAACAAAACGGACACACGGTTGCTTCATGTTGCCTTCCTTTACCGATGTTTGCCCATGTTTGATCAGTCGGTTGGATGCAGCGGAAGTTCACGACCAGTGCGGCGGTGCGTTTTTCCCAACGTGTTTGTGATGTGCAAGGCCACGGGCCTGCAACAACTGGACAGCCATGAGGAAGATGTTTGGGTTCACAAGGAGCACAGACAGACGCACAGTCTAGGAGCTCTTCCAAACATTAGTGAGTGGTTGTGGACACCAAGAGTGGTGAATGCAACCAGACACACAAGTCCAGTCCAAGACTGCTGCCTTTGTACATCTTTGTACCAATTGTCGGCGGGCACGTAACCTGGCAGGCTGTGAACCAGGAGAAACAAAAGAAGACACGTCACATTGACTTGACAGGCCAGTTGGCATTGATATATGATTCAATATATATAACTATGACTATAACTATAACTATTATATGTTTAACTCTTGTTTGCAATCAGTGAACTCAAGGGATCAAGGAAGGGCGAGGCAGCGCCAGGACCCGATCAAGCAGGTGACGTGCTTCCAACTGAGCTCGATCTCGTCATTCCACCAAGCAGAACGGATGTCAATGTGTCGATCTTGGAGAAGCATGAAAAGAAAGCGCAAGGTGTGGTACGGTATGGTCACGATTGTTGGAAAAAAAAGCGTGTCCAAGTTACACCCACCAAAACTACGGTCAAGCAGTGCATCAAACAAAAAAAGAACCCCAGGTTGTGGGGGGGAACAGCTCTTGTTGAATGACCGCTCATGTATGTAGATTATCCGAAGTGTTCATGTCCTTTTGACCCTCGCATCATTTCGCCTCCCAATTCGATGCTATCCTTTGCTTGAATTGCCATGCCATGCCAGCGGCGGCTGGGCAGAAGAGGGAGACTTGGGAAGGAGGACCGCGGGGATGTGAGAAGCGAATGCCTTTGTGCAACAAGGATGGGTTTGTTTAGGAACATCTCAGCAAGACCCCCAACCAATGAATGAGTCACACCCGGCCTAAATGTGACGGGAAACGCAAAAACGATGAACAGGTACAACACCGGGCATTCCTTATAGAGCTCATGAGGTGTTGCAGTTTGCTGTGACCTATCAAGTGTGTGCGTGTGTTTGCGTGTCTTTGTTTTATGATGATGTAGTTCTTTAGACAAATTGATTTGCATAGGTGTTAGTTACGCCTAGCACAACAACACCAGTACGAGGCTGCCAACATGATGCAAGCGTCCTCCTATATATATACAGTTATATATACATTGACATATATAATATGGATCATTTGCCTCCCGCACACCCATTGCACACGAATTATCCCGGCAAACGAACAAGTGTGAAGGAAGAACTGGATCAACTGGAAACCCATTGTGCCAAGGCTTTACACCAGGCGAACACTTTTGGATCGTTTGTCTAGTGTCAAGTGTCCTCTTCTGTCTCCGATGCTTCACTCTTGCTGGCAACTGAGGCAGCTGCCAAGGGGACGAAGGTCTACGCCTTCCTGACATTTCACGTGAGGCCGGAGCTCTCTTGGATTCCTTCTTCACAGCTGTGGTGATGAGCATCGGTAAATGATGATGTTTCAATGACTGTGCCTTACTAAAGAGGCCGTGACTTTTTGTTTTTTGCTTCAAGATTACTTGTCATCCCATGCCATCTCTCACTGCCCCACGCCCCACATCGACAGGACGGGGCGCCTCGCGGCCTTCTGCGACGCCTGCGCCGAGCTCCTCAGCGCCTCTGCCAATGACGCGGGAAAGCTGAGGCGATCGTGGGCGATCGTTGTCCGATCCACCAAGCGGAAAACAGGTGTCACATCCGGAGGATGGGAACACATCGTCAAATTGGTCAGAGTTGAAGTCGACTGTTCTGCGAACCCGCCTACAGGGTCACTTGTTGAGGCAACATCATCAATCATGGGAGTTTAAAGATGTTTAAAGTGCTCCGTGGGTTGAAGGGTTTGAACATTTCGCAAGTTCGGGTAAGTTGTGTGGTTACAGGGTTGGTTGTTGCTTTGGGTGATGACTATTGGAAGTCAAGAATTACAGACTGGTGGACCAAAAGTAGAAGCGGTTCAAGACTAAGGGTCACTTGAAGCTCACTATGACAATGGGCGTGGAGTGTCTTTTTTTCCTAGGTCTTTTGCAAATCGCCCGAGGTGTGTTTGGAAGCGGAGAGTCGGAGAGTCAATGAAACGCCAGTCACGTCGATGGGGTCAATTGAGTTGCTGAGCAACACGAACAACGACGGCAGCAAGAAGATGAACATGAAACACAACATTGAAGCCAACTATGGTCAGGACATGTCAGGACTTCACAATATTTGGTCCCCTAAAGTCTCTTTTGATGCCAAGCAACAGAGAACATAGAGAACACATCCCTGTCGATCTTCATTGTTCTGTTTTAGTGAAAATTACAATGAGAAACCACATGAAACCACTAATCCGTGCCAACCCATCCTTCAGAGAGCACACCAGGAGATATGTCTCTCAGATTGTTTGATGTCAAGTTTTGTCTCTCAGCACCACCGCCGCTGCTAGGACCGCTAGGAGGCTAGGTTGTTTATATTTGTTTATGGTCATTCAATTCCACCATATTCCCACCGGTTGAGCCTTTTCAACCACGAATTGAACCGCTGTTACATACGCTTTGAACTACGTGCTCCTCTCATTTCGGATGACGTCCGTCCGTGTCCTGCCGTGGGATCGCCAGGATCGCTTTGCATCGAGAGCTGCCGTGGGCCCGCTCCATCTCCAACGAGGAGCGCGACGCTCCGGGCTCGATGGGGCGCTTTTAGCGCTCAACAGGAGATCTCGCATGTACAGATGCACACCATGTTTTTCCAAGGCAGGTGGTTGGTTGAGATGGATGGACCCCTATATATATATACTATATAGAAGACATCTTGGGGGTTGCGCCATCTATTCTCAATCCACTTGTAGACTATAGACTCTCATGTACATGTCCCGAACTCAGTTTTGTACCGAAAGTCTCTTGGAACCAGCATGGCATTTGATGTCAATCGATGCCGCGGGTTGGGGGGGTTAGATATGAGGCTATTCAAGGCATGCATGTTGGTGGACTGATGGTGATGTTGGTGCTGGAGAACTGTGAAAAGAGAAGCCCGGACCGCCTAGTGGGCCCGGTGACAGCGGGAGCCGGTTTCGTCGAGCGGCGAGCCGCTTCTCCAAAGCCCGTGCTACCTCAATGACCTGCTGGATTCATCTGGATGCCATCGCAGATACAGACGGGCAAGCTGGTTTGGGTTCCAAAAAACATGTATTATTTGGTCTATTTGGCACAAAGGGCTCACCCAATGCTCACCCAATGCTCACCTGCCTTCCAGGAGTTCATCCTTTTCATGATGGAGCAGGCCACAGTTGGGACCCGGATGAGAGTGACAGAAGCAGACGTGGAATCCACCAACAGAATCCAGTCCAGCAAGGAGAGCGAAAGGACCATCCAAAGGTTTGCTGAATAAATATCTATTGACACCCCTATGTTCCGAGCATTGTAGGACAGCATGCCTGTTGGTACAAATGATATGACAAGTTCAAGTAAAAGAACAGAAAAACCTGTACTGAGAGGTTTCTGTATTCTTCGCATGTCCACGTTGCCAGAAGGATACTCCACTTTAAAACAATAAGATAAGGAAGAGCATCGTAAAGCGATGACCCTGCATATGGGTGATGCCTATGTTTCTCATCTAAAAGGTTTGTCTGCATATAAATCGATGCTTGTGCCAAGCACATCCAAGCACATAACGATAACACATGCAATGCACATTGCACGCGAATATACTGTACAAAATCTGTGGCTAGTCAAAGCACAGTAAAACGAGAAGGAAGAATCAACAACGATAGAACTAAGAGTTCCGTAGGGAAAGGCAGAGGGGTTTGTTGGCAGATGCTCAATGATTCTCTTTCAAGTTCATTGAAGGTTCCTTGGTTCATGGTTCCAGGGTTCCATGAGTTTTCCACCATTCTTGCAGGTTGGTGTGATATTACAGATTACTGGATTCGTATTTCTCTCGCCTTTCCGAAATGAATGAAGCACCAACGATCTCGGGCTGGTCTGTCTTCAGACCTGGGCCTCCGGCACTCACTTGGAAGAGCATACATGTAGGGCGGCCCAGTGGCCCGTGGATGGACCCAACGGGGGTTATACTCCGTGGGCCGTGGAGTGTGGCTGAAACCACCGCCGCGTTGGAGTGTAGGCTGGATCGCGGTTCCGCGAGAAATCTCAGGGTTTTGCAGGGGTGCCAAGTGGTTGATCGACCTCTTCTCAGCCAAAAAGGCCGAGTCACCGTGTTACATCAACAAAAGACTCGTCCGTCCGAGGCTCTCCACACGCTGTGCGCTTCAATGAAGCCATCCTGAAGCAGAGGAGACCGCCCATGGGTGAAAATAATCCGTTTGGAGCCCACACGGTGAATGCGAGGCTTTCCATCTCGGTTTTCCATTTTTGGGGTCACCTGAGATGAGGAGAGCCTGGATATTGACGGTAATTCGGGTGCCGGATGGTGGTGCAGAATTTGTTCCAACCCACGACTGTGCCTTTTTGCCTGTGGCCCATGCATACACATGTTTGCGCCGCCTGATCGTTTTCCACCTGTGTCTATGCGGGTGCGAACTCGCCGAAGCCAACCCAAAGCAAGCAGAATGGATGGACTACCGTGGATTGAGGGCAAACTAATGGATATATATATATAGTTATAGTGATATGTTGCAATACCATATAATAACAAACTTGAAGGATGTGCTTGTTCTTTTGTTCATGTTTGTCCTTCTCTGCTTCGTCCACCTGTTGCACCGCGGAAGCCGCTCCTTCATCGCTCCACCCTGGCTCCGCCGGTGGACGGCTCCATCGCAGGATGCTGGTCACTGAGCCCAGCGTGAGCATCTTCGGGGAGCCCCTGAGCAGCACCCAGCTGGCGGAGCTGGGCGCGGAGGCCGGGCGCTGGATCGATTCCGCGGAGCTGGGCGTGCTTGGCAAACGCCATGAACTTGCGCGAAAGCAGAGCCATGGGAGTCCACTGAGCTCGCTAAATCCTTGAGCGACGATCTACTTGCAAGACACCAAGCAAAACGCAAAAAGTCAAAAAGCGAGAAAAGTCAAAAAGTCAAAAAGGTAAAGGATCCGAAAGCACGCAGCGAGACTTTTCGACTTTTCGAGACTTTTAGACTTTTCGAGACTGTTCGAGACTTTCTGACTTTTCGACTTTTTGATAATACTTCTCGAATCTTTTCGACTTCGAGATTTTTGGACACCAGTCACATGCCGTGCCCTTCAACAAAAGTCTAGCAGAATTGATCCAAACGTTGCTTTTGCATGCTTTTGCTCCTACAGCAAAAAAAAGGTATAGGTTGCTGTTTTCCAGACATCTCCAGCCGTGTCAAAGTGAGTCAGTCTCGAGCCTTCAAAAAAGAGACGCCCGCCAAAAGGACCCGGCAAGCCCCAGGACCTTTTGGCGGGTGACTCTTTTTATCATCGTTGCCACTTTTTATGTGAAAGAACCACTCAGTTAACCAGGAGGAGATCCTCATCGCTTTTGACAGACAAATGTTGCGAAACTTGTTTGCAGGCCTCCGCACAAGAAGCCGCGGAGGCTACGCTACATGGCGAAGAGGTGTGATTTGCATTGTGAGTTGTGAGCTGGTAGCTGCAAACTAGCTAATACCAAGACAATATACTCTAGGCAATATAAAACGACGTCACCGACGTCACCTGAAATTAACGAGCAAGCTGAAATTAAGGTATATGGTCATACTAACATCACACACACACACGCAAAACACACACACACACACACTTCATCGACTTCACAGTCCTGGCAGAGATTTTGGAGGCGCGGGCGGGCGTGGGCACTGGATCTAGGACTGGATTTGCATGGGGAAGAGGATGTCAGTCAGTTGGAGTTTTGCTTGAGTTTTCGGGCTCGAGTTTGCAAAAAAAATAAGAAGTCATGCCTCACCTGCTCACTCTCCACACCACTAAAAAACACTGCCCAATTTCGAGGTCGGGAAGTTTTGAAGTTCTTTTAGTTGTGCCCCCCATGAAGCGGCCCTCCAGCCATGATGAGTGCCCAACAACACCTACGGACCGCGTTCGGCCAAGCGTGTTCCCTAGCCCCAAAGCCTCTCAGAGACGGACCATTCAGCCAGATCTTGTGGACGGAAAAGATCCTTGGAACTTGAAGTAGTGATGGTTTGGTTGTTTTCCCTTTCACACCCAACCTGACTGGTTCTTTCCTGGCCAAATCGTTTTTGGGCCTAGTTCGCCGAACTAGGATTTGAGGCCTGGCGGCCTTGAAAGTGGATTGTTGGGGCTTTATTAGGTTGTAGCTCGGCAAACTACGCTGGGAAAAATTGGTTTTGGCTAGCTTTCCTTTGCGTGTTGTCAAATTTGTCTTGAAGCAAGATTTTGGGCCAACGAAAGGAAACAGGAGGGGGGCAAGGGGAATCATAAACTTTGCCGAGCTCATAGGTGAAGCATGTGGTCCTAACGCGAGTTTGCTTCACTACAGGGGCTTGTTTCAAGTTAGTTGTCGGGTTTCCCCATCTGGGCCTGGAAACGAAGCTCTCCTTTTCAGAAGGGTCCCCAAAAACGATTTCGGGCCTAGTTCGCCGAACTAGGATTTGAGGCCTGGCGGCCTTGAAAGTGGATTGTTGGGGCTTTATCAGGTTGTAGCTCGGCAAACTACGCTGGGAAAAATTGGTTTTGGCTAGCTTTCCTTTGCGTGTTGTCAAATTTGCATGTACTAGCCAAGCTGAGGAAAACACCCAGTCAGAGGAAATGGTGGTCTTGCACTTGGTGTCGCGGACCTCAAGCAATAGTTTTCCCTCCCTGGCAAAAATCCATTGTGCTTGCTGAGCTGGCTCTTGATCTTTGTACGAACGACCAAACTTATTGCTAGTGAACAAACTACACGAACAAAAATTGTGTGAACCACAAAAGACCCACTGCAATCGCTCCAGTTCCACTAGCCAGAGCCTTCTCGCGCGCAGGTGGACACGTGGCTTCAGCTTTGGTCGCCCCTGGCTGGCCAGCGTGTTGGCTGGCTGGGGGCGTTAGGGCACAACGACGTCACCATAATTTCGTAATTTCGACGACGTCACTAAATTCAGTTTTTGAATTTAACGAAATTAACCGACGACCCAGGAATTATTTTATATTGCCCAGATATACTGCACGTGCTTCTTGAGGGTAATGACTAAATGGATATCACGTCTAACATAAGTTTATACATAAAGGATCAAAAAGGGCCTTTCTTTACATGACTCAACAACGTGTAGGTTGATGCTTCGCCGCAGCCTTTCATGTTGACTTGGAGCTGTCAGAATATCGATGGTTTAGCTTTCATGATTAGCTCCTGACCGGAAACTGTGTGTGTGAACTGATACAGCCAGCTATTGACGTGTCACTTGTAGCGTCCAACGTCAAGACGGCCGCAGACGGGGCGCACTGTTCGATGTGGCTCGGACGGACCACCACGCAGCATCCGAGCGATGTTGCTCGCTTTGGCTCGCTGTCCACGGCTCCAGCTGTAGGCGTGCCATGGCAGGTTGTGGGTGTCAAGCCAGGAAACAAAGAGTTGCCTCATTTATCCATATATATCCCATTAAACATGCTTGAAAGAACATTACTTATCATGACTTAATGTCTATACTTTCATTATTCAAAGTGGGATCACTAAGATTCATTACTAATCACTAATCGAACAGAGATTCTCAGCACGTCGCAGTACTACTTGAGAAGAATCGCCCGAGAACCCATCCAGAAGATCACCAGTGCCCTTCGATTTGAATTCGTCGATTCGTTCCCTTCCTGGTGCCGTGCATGTGGCCCCTCGGCTCAGCGCATGGCCATAGCTTTGCACCTTGGCAGTCAAGGGATGTGAAGATGTGGCAATTGCTCTTCAGCAGTGGGATTTGAAGATGTCCCTCAGTCACTTGCCCGCACACGTGGTGCCTCACTTCTTGAAGCTCCTTGTGCTCCTTTGGCGGACGGATCTTTGCTTGTGTATGTCACATCGCGTCAGGTAGAATGGCCGAAGAGAACTGTGAGATGCGCGGAAAGGCACCAGAGTGTCAGTCCTAAGTTCTCACAAGTTACAGCTGGGGCTCACCCAGAGATAAAGGTTGACGCACGCCCAGCGAACGTGTTGAGCTACTGTATGTTCCAAAGGCCAAAACGCACCAAAGGGTGGAAGGATCTCCCTCTTGAAGTTCCATGCCCAATCGAATGCACCAAATCGGTCGAACGCAGGCGATCCGTGTAAATCTGGGAGTGGAAGGCCAGTCTGTCCGCGGGCTCCTCAGTTGCTGACAGCTGGCGAGATATGCCAGCTATGTTGGTTGGTTGATTGCAAGGACCGGTGTGGAACGAAACTTTGCATCAAACAGAGGCCTGTGAATTTGTTTGTCAATATTGAGAAGCATTGAGACATGGATGCCAAATTGTGAAACACCATGAGACACGTTGGAAAACAAATGAGAGAGATAGCACATCCTGCCAGCCTACGTCTAGTGATGCTGCCACGAAAGGCTGCCACCGTCGTCATTGTTCAGTGGGCCTCCCCCTCACGCTCTAGGTTTGGGGGGCCTCGCATCAATCCTCAGAATCTTTAGCTCCTTCAAGCATCAACCCTTATCGTCTCGCCAGCCTTTGCTGGACGCAAACATCCCAAGCACTCTTGCTGGACCTTGTGGAACTGGCGTTTTGTCGCTGCACTGACCTTCTGGTCACTTCTGGCTATCCGGGCCGCTGCGCCTGATCATTTACAGACTGCTCATCTACTGTATGTCTACTGAGGTCTTCGGAGAAATGCCAGTAACTGCCTACTGAACATACTGAACCTAAGCCTACCCCAAGCCACAAGGGAGTTCACTGCACAGGGTGCCCTGGCCCTGGAATCCTCTAAGTACCTATAGGATCCTATAGGAGAAATAGTAATCCAAACTGGAAAGGGTAGCTGCAAGACATTGTAGTAACACTGGGCTTTTGATCCATCTTGAAAGATAAGAATAGATCTGGTGCTGGACAAGAAGCGCTGCTGACTGCTTGCTTCATTGATTGCCCTGTGCTACAAAGTAGTGCAATGTACTACAAAGCAACGTGCAATCAACGATCAGACGAAATCGGACGATACCGGAAACGACGGTCCGTGTCATCCGTCGGTCGAACCGTCCGAAACGGTCGCGTCACGTTCGGCGTGGTTCGGGCGTCGCGCCTTCCAAGGTGATCACACTGCGGGATCCGGAGTGGCGTCAGAAGAGACGACACCAGTGCCCAGTGGGTGGTGCCAGGGGAGTGGGGAGATGGCAGGCGCGTGCGAACGCGTGAGAACACCCCTGAAGCATGGAGCTTTAGGGCGCCGCGGCACTCGAAGAAAAAAGAGTATAAAAGGGTTTTCTTTATCATAATTTATCACTGGGTTCATTTGTCTTCTGGTAGTTCCTGGTAGTTGAGTCTTGGAATTCGAATGTTTGAGTAAGTGTTTTGAACCTGTGTGGGCTAGTACAATAACCCCACGCTCAGCATATTGGCCTGCCCCTTAGCACTACCAATGCATTGCTGGCCCAGAAAACGATAAGAGGTAATGGGAGGATACCCACATGACTGGTTTGAGCTCATCACCTCTTGAAGGAAATTGAAAGGAAACGAAAGGAACATGAAAGGAAACACATGCAAAATGAAAGGGACATGAAAGAAAATGAAGGAAAATGGATGCAAAATTAAAGGAAATGGATGCGACATGAAAGGAAATGAAAGGAAAAGATTACATTTGTTGACTTTCGACCAAGGATGCTTTCACACCCACAGAAAGCTGGAAAACTCACATTTCTAGTACAGAGAGCCTGCCGCTGCCCCATGTATGCAATCGCGTCTTCTGATAGTTTATCATTTGTTGCACAAGAGTAACAGAAAGACAAAGCACGCTTGCATGTGGTCTTTTCTAAGAAACTTCGCTGACATCACTGTTGCTCGGTCGCTTCTGAACGGGGTCGCTCGGTGGTGGCCTTGAGACTTGCGACTTGCAGGGCTTTAGGATCTTTAGGGTTTAAGGTTGCCAGGTGATGCAAGGTTTATCAAGATGCAAACGGGAAGGATTCGGAAAGATAGACATGTTTGCACTCGTTCCCACAAAAGCAGGTACCGGCGGCGGAAAGTGAGGCTTTCGGGTGCGTGGGGAGGGATGGGTGATGCGTCGAACGCTGTGCCCAGGGATGAACAATGATGCAAGCAAGTTAACAAAAAAGACATGAGCAACGACCTAAAGGGTTTGTGCGCAAATATTTTTGTGAGAAACTATTTCATTGAAGTCATCCCAACACCTGTAAAGCGATATAGTGAACCCCCGAAAGCGATACCTTCACAATGTACACTTCAATCATGTGATTCAATCAATTCTGTTTCTTGGCTTTGTTTTCGCTTTGCATGAAGCGATACCAAAGCGATGCCCTTGGATGACCAAAATGTGGTCTAGATGAGCGGATCCCCTTTCGTAGCATGTTCGTATTATGTTCACAGTGCCTGTGGAGTCTGCAACAGATGAAGAGCTCTATAAAAAGAACTGCATAGACTAAGGGGGGAAGGGAGCGCGGATGTGTCAATGGAAAGCTCTCTCTCTCTCTCTCTCCGTCTTTCTTTCTTCCTTCCTTCCGCACCCTGTAAAGCGATATAGCGATCCCCAAAAGACCAACATATGAAGTATACCATGGTGTACCAAATTTTATGATAGGCTTTGGCGATCGCTCACATCTTCTTTGCAAGCCCACGGTGCAGAGTAAAAGACAGAAGGAGAGGTTGAGTAGACTCTAACTCCCATTTATATCAAAGACCATGTTTGCATGATTTTTCGGTCCATGCATCACACCAAAAAAGCGCCAAAACGCCCGCCAGGCCTACAGCGATGGTGATTGGCATGAAAGTGAAGCATCTGTGACGTCGCTGGGCGGAAGGACCAAGTCGGGGTGGAAGGACCGAGTTGGGGCCCGAAGTAAGGTGGGCTCAAATTCTTGGAGTTTGCAGTCTCATGTTGCTATACTGTATGTGCATATATACATATCATTATTTGTCATTTCAAATCATGGAATGATATTCAGCTCACTAGACTTATTTGAGCACTTCTGACAGGGGTGGCTACACCCTTGTGACCAATTCCAGGGTTTGGGGGGGGATCATGTGATTGGTGCCACCAAGTCAATAATAATTGAAGTCGTTCAAGAAGACCCAACAGAAACTGATAATGCTGATATTCCACACATGGGTCTCATGGTGAAGGACTAGCTGGAGAGCACCAGGATTGACGTGTTCAATCATGTTCAATGTGTGTCCTGTCTTTGAACTGCTCACGTTTCTTTCGGGATGACGAGATTCTGCCGTGCACGGCATCCGTGAAAAACGCAGATGGACCCAGGTCAGAACCTGAAGACGGGCCTGATGTGGCAACACCCAGCCAAGGCACGTGATGCGTTTGGAAGCGTTTGGTTTCATGTGTTGGGGAGGAAACAGATCAACATTTGGAGGGCGTTGAAGACCTTGTCCCACTGTACTCTGTCCGGAAGGCTAGAAGATTTAGAAGGCAAAGTTGATTTCCAATGTTTAGTTAAAGCGTTTGGAACCGAGAAGGCCCCTTTGCAACCGAGAAGGCCCCTTCCTTCGCTTCCTTGGCCAGCATCCATCCAAGCCGCTGCACGTACACGGCTCACGAGGCTCAGAAAGATATACAGAGGAGTCTGTCGGCACAGCGTCGGAAGTGGATGTGGTTGGTGATCACATAGAGCCGGTGGCCAGCAACACACCCGACAACGATGCTGTGAGTGAAGCAGATGTGGAAACTCCGGCCGAAGTACCTGCTGAAGCGGAGGTCCAGATAGATGTCAACGTTGCGAGTGCGCTAGCCGCACATGCGGTTGAAGTGGAGGAGAGCGCTGACGAGTTGCCCGACATCGAGGAGAGCAGCGAGCAACCCCGAGAAGACCAGGAGCAAGGTACGAATGCTATGGAGAGTCCCTCGGATGTACTCGGTTATTCCTTTTGATGTCACATGTGTCAAACATCGTCAAACAAACACAGTCAAATAATGAGTCGACGGGTGATCATCGGTCACATTTTGGGGGATGACTTATGTGGACATGGGATCTATGCCGCTCCTATGACCCACACCAACACAATCGATTCCGCTGCTGAATCAAATCGCCAACTGGTGGATGTCTCCTCTTTGCTCAGGTCCGATCGAGGTTGAGCCTGAGGATCCTCAAACTCCAGCTGAGGATGAGGACGAGCGAGTCCCGGGAGAAGCGGAAGACGAGGACAGCGTCCTTTTTCGCTCAGTAATTTAATCCGCCAAGAGAGGAACATGAATTCCAATCTAATTCTCAATGGTCAGTCAAGTGAGAACAAATTGTTTATTGCTCTCCATCAAAACTGTGAATGGGGGTCAGAGTCTTTCTTGATGGAGAAGTGAAACACACCTGGGTACTTGGTGAAAATGTATGGATAATTATACATAATTATGGATAATTAATGATAATTATGATATGATGGATATGCTGTGTTTATACGTGTGTATGTTCCCCAAACAGTGTGGACACACTTAGGAGTTCTTACGGTAGGGGTTAAGCACCTGTGCTTAGATCGCTGTGCCGCGCGGCCGTGTGCGGCTAATTCGCTGCTATTTACGGTACATTCATGTCTCTCGAAATCCTCGACGTGCTTTTCGACTGCGCAGGCTCGCAAAATCTGGGTGTCCGCGGCGGGTGCTTCTAACGACTGCGCTCTCGTTGTGGTGCCGTGCGCATTTTCGCACATGGTGGTCACTTTTCGTGGCAGGCGCAAGGGAAACCTCATGTTTTAGTGGTCTAAAGTCGACTTTTAGGGCTTGGAGCGGCTTTACTTCGAAGTGCAGGCTTCGTGGCAGGTGCGGCACTTTGGACATGGTGGTGATCTTCGAGGAGCTCTGATTTCGTGACAGGTGCAGTGAATCGTGACTTTTGGACAGGTGGTTTGTTTGCAGATTTCGTGGCAGGCGCAGCACTTGGTGAACCTCGAGGTGCAGATTTCGTGGCAGGCACAGCACTTTTTGTGAACCTCGAAGTGCAGATTTCGTGGCAGGCGCCGCACTTTGTCCTCTCAAATGCTCACCTCTCGCTCTCAAGCACACTCACACTCACACACTCAGTCTCACACCCACACTCTCACTCTCACTATCTCTCACTCACACTCACACTCGCACTCACACTCACACTCACCCACTCACTCTCACTCACACTCACTCACTCTCTCACTGTCACTCACACTCACACTCACTCTTACTCACACTCACTATCTCTCACTCACACGCACATTCGCACTCGCACTCACCTACTCATTCTCACTCACACTCACTATCTCTCACTCACACTCACATTCGCACTCGCACTCGCACTCACCTACTCATTCTCACTCACACGCACTCACTTTCACTCTGACGGAACTGAATGCCACATGCCACACGCCAGCCTAGGAAACCCAAATCCTGAAAGGCCCAGGAAAATCCTGAAGGGGCCTGGTCTTCAAAAGGAAATGGTCCAAAAGCGCAAGTCGAGGTCGAGGCGACAGGCTGACGACGGCCGCTCACATCTGCAGATGCATTAGCGCTTTACCAAAAGATTAAAATGCGCAGGTACGTCCAGCTGGCCAAGCTGGATATCCCATTTCACTGGTAGCTTTGTTGGACACAGTCCCAGTGAAATGCTGTGTCCCCCTGCGGAAGAAGAAAAGAAATCAATCCAATTGGATCCCTGTGATTACAAGGGGCACACACACACGCCCCCCGAGGGCTGGCAAAATTAAGGCTAGGGCGAATGTGCAAATGTGCACGCAGCAAGGACAAAAGGATGAAGACATGAGAAGGAAGACGAGACGGGACAAAAGTGTGTGTGGTTGCGATGAAAGAGAAACCAAATGCACAGGGACAACCGATGAAACCTCATTGTCGAAACCTGGGCGACCTGATACCTGAGTTAGAAGTAGACGCGCGCGTACACACTAAGGCCCGGACCGTTGCACGCGCAAAAGAACGAAAGGAGTGAGATGAAAGGACATGAAGCAAGGGAAGACATGATCAGAAAGAGGAAAAGAAGTGTGTGAAGGGGAAAGGATGAAAAGGGAACCAAATTGGGGGGCACGGGACCCGATGAACCCAAACCTCATTACAACGACCTAGGAAGACCTACCTCGTTAAAGTGTATACGCTGTGTGTGCACCTGAGAGTGCGACAGACTCCAATGAGTCTAAAAGAACTTAGGTCGCTCTGACCACGGTGAGGCGTTAAGCCAGCTTGGACCGCTGCGGTCACGTAAAGGCATGAGCCATCTTGGAATTCAATAATCCGACAGGTCTTGGCAAATAACTTTGCATAAGCCTCCTGCTGTCCGCTTTGAACACCTACGTTCCCAGGCAAGGGGAACAATGGACAAACCCCCGTTTGACGGGTCCACGGGAGGCACTCTACGGGCTCATCCCGGGCTGGCCGAGGCCAGACACACTTATGGATATGCGTACGGAACTGAATGCCACATGCCACACGCCAGCCTAGGAAACCCAAAAAAGGAAATGGACCCAAAAGCGCAAGTCGAGGTCGAGGCGACAGGCTGACGACGGCCGCTCACATCTGCAGATGCATTAGCACTTTACCAAAAGATTAAAATTCGCTGGTGCGTCCAGCTGGCCAAGCTGGATATCCCATTTCACTGGTAGCTTCGTTGGATACAGTCCCAGTGAAATGCTGTGTCCCCCTGCGGAAAAAGAAAAGAATTCAATCCAATTGGATCCCTGTGATTACAAGGGGCACACACACACACACCTCACAAACACACACTCACACCCACTCACTCTCACTCTCACTCACACTCACACGCACTCTCACTCTCTCACTCACTCTCACTCTCACTCTCACTCTCACTCTCACTCTCACTCTCACTCTCTCTCTCTCTCACTCTCACTCTCACTCTCACTCTCACTCTCTCACTCACACTCACACTCACACTCACACTCACACTCGCACTCACTCACACTCTCACTCTCTCACTCACACCCGCCCGCTCGCTCGCTCGCTCGCTCGCTCACTCACACTCACTCACTCACTCACTCACTCACCCACACTCACACTCACTCTCACTCACACTCACACTCACTCTCACTCTCACACTCACACTCACCACCACCGCCACCATCACACGATCTCCACCTTCATCAACGCCATCACCTTTGTGGACCCCCAATGCGTCTAGATCTCTAGACTTTTTGCTGCTACACCTCTAGAATTCACACGCCCCTGTCGCTTTGGCTTCTTAAAGCTCCCTATACTCTCCCTAATCTGTCACACTGGGTTTCTCTCGTTCAGGACGCTCCACAGGAGGATCCGGTGGCCGAGGTCGACCCCGAGGATCCAGTCACCGAGGAGGGCTATACCTCCATGGAGCACTCGTACCATGCGTCCGACGAGGGCGCGGACAGCGAGGCCTCCGACGATCCGATGGATGAAGAACAGGAAGCGTCGCAGGAAGCACTGAAGGGTGAGCTGGCTGAGAAGGAGGAGGAACACGACAAGCTGGCGTCACAACTGAGGCAGATGCAGCTGGAAATGGAAACTTTACGAAAGATGCTGGAGCAAAACCAGCAGGAGTTGGCGAATTCCAGTCAGGAGTGGCCCGGCCACTCATGTTTCGAAGAGTGTTTGGGCATTGAGTCATTTACTGTAAGTCCTTGATTGGACAAAAATGTTTCTTTGATTCTGACGGGATTCTCATAATCAGAACATCCTCAAAGATCATGAAGGATCCCATTTGGGGGGAATTGAGATCACGAGAAGATACAAGAAGACCCTATTCTTTTAAAGGAAAATTCAGCACCAAAGGTTTGAAGGGCTTTGGGCCTTGGGCCCAAATCCTTTCTCGGCACCATGATGAGACATTCGAGAGGATGCTCACGATGTTTGGAGTCATATCCAACTATGTGATGTGCACATAGAGAGACGGAGAGTATGTCAGTTACAAGTTCACGACAGTTCATATAAGTTCCAATATCACTTGTGGTATCATTCATTAAGAAGACGTGGAACCCGCCACACATCCCATGGGATTTGAAGAGAAAAGTCTCCCCTTCTTTGCGGTTTGCAGGAACTGGAGAAAGCGCGAGCTGAGCTCAATGACTTGCGAAAGCAACAAAACGAGTCTGCAGCGGCATCACAAGCGGAGCGGGAGGCCTTTCGACAAGTCGCAGCCAGGCAGCAATAGATTCGAAGGAGTAAAATATGGTACAGTAGATTCGAGGTGTGGGCATTGTATGTGAATAATATAGTTTATCATATATAATAGTTCAAAGGAGCGCACGGCGCACGATCCTATTGGAATTGATGGAGGGTGTTTGGGGTGGAATGTGAACATCTCACTTTTATGAAGTGGTCGGTGGTTCTCGCATGTGGCTGATGTTATACATATAATGAAATTACTGTATATTATATATATAGTTATATATATATAGGCTGAAGTTCAATGGTTGTTTGTAGGCTGATGGATCCTGACATTAGTAAAGTGAGTCAGCCTTAACCACATCAGTCTTGCTCAGTGCAGTGATTTGTCATTGCCGTTGCTTGGTATTGTGGGATGAAAGGAGAAGCTGATGAAAGACAAGAAAAGCCTACGAGAGCAGCTTGAGAAGATGCAAGAGCAGATGGTACGGATGGTTCCTTGGTAGCGAGAGCTCGGGACTCTGCGGGACTCCGATCAAAACGCGTGCATTTGGGAAGCTCATATGCTACCAACATCGTCCGAGTCTAGAGGATCACCAACATTGTTTGAGCTCAACCACCAAGTGTTCTGTTAATTGTTTGTCCGATGCTGATCAGCCCTCTTCGGACAGCCCCAAGTAGGAGCAGCCTTTCGAAAGACATCTCCATGCAAAATTCAAGTTTGATTACGTCCTGGTTTGGATTTCCCAAAGCTGCCACCATTGCCATAATGTTCAGTTCTTCCCCCATCCCTCGTGTGCGTCCTGCCCCATCTCCACCTCCCGAGGAGTCCTTGCAGCAGCAGCTGGAGAAGCGCCTCATCGCCACGGAACGGGAGCGCGATGCGGTGAAGCAGCGCTTGCAGATGGACTCCTGGAAGCCACATCGGACCGGGAACTTACGTAGACGACCTACGAACACAGCGCACCAAACGGAAGCCACAACGTGCCAAGACGGAAACCGGTACGAAAAGGCGAAAGAAGAAAGGCTTTTTCAATCCAAGTGGATGAAGCACTTGTACGATGGGTGAACAAAAAATCGAATTGCAGATCAAAGCCATTCTTGAAGACACCCATTCAACACCTGTTTTGATCCTTTTTGCGAGTCCCAAGATCTGTGTCAGCGGAGTTCCGCGCTCTGAGCACTAGCCAGCCTTAGATTCTGCCATGTTGGTAGGATAGAAGAAGCTGAAGCTGCCCGCCGAAGGACTGGTGTGTGGGTCTTAGATCAGACTGACGAGGGTGACCGGGCTGAATCACTTGGGCCCTGATTGGAGTCACGTTTGCTTCAGTGCTGGATTGTGGATGATTCGTCAGGATGTTTGCTGATTAGCTTGCGATAGAGCAACAGGTTTCCACTTTTATGTGGTCTGCACGGTCGAGGCGAGGTCTACACATGAAACTTCCTCACGTCGGTACGATGTTGTGTCCAGCCATCAACCTGAGTTATTTATGCCTTTCCCGGACGTAACCACACCGCCAAATCGAGGGAGAGTTCCGTGTGCTGGAGAAGCCCGTGGACCGCATGAGACGGCCCAGGCCAGTGCAGCCGTGCGACCCTGTGTGTTTTTTGCTCTGGGCCGATTGAAGAATATCATACTAATATGACTGATATATACTATATAACTATACATAGTATATATATATGATATGTAAGGGTGTTTATCTATGTCACGTCTATCTTTCACACCTTTGCTGCAGTTCTACGAACACGTACTGCATGTTGATGCCTTTCCACCACTTTGTCACATTTAACCTGTCACCGCGTGAAAACCTTATCCTTTGTTTTGCACGTCACAGAAACCAAATACAAGAACATGTTCCTTGGGATGAGAATGATGTTTGGGTGTGTAATTACTGGAATAGGTGCCGCCTGGCCAAATGAAACTCAAGACCACCAAGCTATTGGGCCAAGAGGGTCTCTCTATCTCAATACACATGCCCACCATGTTTCTTTTGGTAAGACAAGATAAGCTCCAAATTGAAATTCTTGGGCGAGTTTCTCCCCTACTTGGCCCTCCTACCTTTTTGTGTGTGTGTGTGTGTCTACTAAGCCAGTTCGGGACCCCCTTTCCAGATGACAAGCCTAATTCCATACCTTCATATGTTGCAGACAATTCTTCTGTGCTAAGGAGGAACCTCCTATCCAGCAAATTTCTGTAGGAACAACCTTTGATACAATTCGAATTTCTGGAATAGGATCAAGTATCCCAAGAATGCTTGAGGGAAGATAAATTGTCCATTTGTTTGGGTGCCTTTCTTACTGTATTGAAAGATTCGCATCGACAGAATTCGCAATCCATGTCGAACGTGCCCGGACACCCCGAAAGGCACGGCGCACAGCAACGGGACGTTTGGCGTTTCCAGCCACGGCAACGTGGAGCTGCTTGGATGATGGGGCTCGGCTCGGCAGTGTGTGGCAGCCCACGGGCTTTCAGCATCGGGTCTGACCTGAGCTTGGGAGGGCTGAAGGGGGAATGGTGGGAAGGGGTACGGTGAAAAACTGCTCCCAAGTCAGTGACTATAAGTGACTATAAATGACTGACGGACCCTAAAAATCCCTAAACCACATACTACATCATCGTGTTGGGAGGGTGGGACCCCCTCGGAGAATGGATCAACCAGGATGATAGCACATCAAACGCCTGAGCCGCTGGATGGAGTCGTCAGAGGCACCGGACTCCGACGCACGGGTCTTCCGACGCACGGAAAGAAGGCCTGTAGAGCTTCCCGTCGGCATAGACCTTCGCCTCCGGAACTTCGATGTCAAAAGAAAGGCAATGGAGGAAAACTGGGGGAACATGTGGGGCCACATACATCAGTTCCCAATTAGTGTATTTGTTTCTTTTATATACAATGGTTCTCGAGATGGTTGCTTGTGGCAAGCTCCAAGCCATGAACATCGATCCATGATGATGAGTTCATTCGAGAAACTCCGGGCGGTTTCCGGGACCACAGTGCTGCCTCAGGCCTTGGTCTTGCGGATGCGTCCAGGTGGAGACCGGAGCGGTGGATTTTTGGGCCTTGGAGGGCTTCATAGCGAGCTCCACGTCGGGCGTGGTAGAGTTGCAGTGGGAATGCAGTGGGGACTGTTGAACGATTCACCATTTGGGGGGCTCCAAACATTGATCTAATATGATCTAATTGTGTCCAAGTAGGACCAGGCAGTTGCCTTGCAAGGCGCTGAGCTGGAGCTCGTATTCGGTGGCCAACCCATCGACCAATGTCGTGTTCGACTTGACTCGCACTCGACTCGCTCGACCTGCCAGGTCTTGACTCGCCACGCAGCAACCAGAAGTTGTATCCTGGTGACAGTTTCGTGGTGTCAGAGCAGCGGAAGGGTCCGGTGCCCGAGGAATTCTGGTGACCAAAGGGGGTGGCGGGAGGAGACCGGAGACCGGAGGAGATGGGTAAGCGAGCTCCCGACGTTTCCGAGCATCAGATGGCATTTGGGGAATTGTTCATGATTCTTCTAAACTTCCCGAACACTTGCTTCTCCTAGGTTCTTCTTCAAATAGATGTTCTCTTCTCATGGCTTCACTGAAAGAGTGGCAGAGACATACACGACTGCAACATGTTTGCAAAAAAACTCAGCCAGGTCAAGGCAAGTAGGCTGACGGTCCTGTAATTCTCCCAGATATGTTCGAGTTTGAGGTGCATTCACACCAGTTTGCCCGCGCAGTTTTACTCCCCCTTTCTTTCCGCTTTGCAACTTGATGGGATGGTTCATACCGAGAATGCAAGAATGTCATGACAATCAATAGCATGCCTCCAGCTTTGTAAGGGAACGAGCATGCATCAGCATCATCCCCCAGCAGCACAAACCTTACAAACCACGTGTTCAATCTTGTTCAAAGCTAATTATATACCAATTCCGCAGGGTGATGCGGTTCCGGCACACCACGGACTTCCCTGGGCAACAGTCACCAGTCCATTTCAAGCAAAGGCAAAGGATAAAAAAATTGTTGATTGTGAAGAAAGTAGTTGAGGTCCCTTGGCATCGGCGTCTAAACGTTAACTTTAAACAGATTGATTGATCAATTGAAAACTTGATGTCGAGATTTTGTTGGAAGGTCCAAAGCTTACCTGGTATATCCTGGCATCATGTTCGGCGCAATCGATCTCGTGGTGGTAGCAAAGTCATTTGTGAAGCTCAAAGGAGGGTTAATCGAGATGGGCCGTGCCACTACGTCGGACTGTTGCATCGCATTCAGATCTTCACCCTCCTCGCTTCGTCCTGCAGAACCATCCGTGAACTGTACCGAAGCATGCGAGGAAGGCGACCCAAACGCATGCGGGACCACCATGCGTGACCAAAAGCGCCATGCGCGACCGCCATGCGCGACCGCCATGCGCGATGGGTGAGGTCCTTCTGACCTGGTCTTCTTGAAGTTAGCAGATGGTCGGGGCTGGGCAGCTGCCTTGGAAGTTGTTGCGCAAATGACTTGTGGAACTTCCAAGGGTGTGACTTCATGATTCTTCATAGCAAAAGTGCTTTTTACTTGGCTTACTTAAAACAAGAGTGCGAGAGGGGAAGAGGTGTTTGATCATGTTTGATCACGGTCTTTTTTTTACTTTGGGCTGACTGCTTTCGAGTTTGATCGGTTACTCAGGCCTTCAATCGAAGCCCGGATGTGGGCACGCTCTGTGTTCCGCAACTCGTTTTGCAATTGGCTACCGGATGCTATCGGAAGTTCAAAAAGCTGAAGGCTGTGGCCAGCAGATACCAGCAGTATGGGACCCCAAAACCACCCCGTGACAAAAAAAACGACGTTAAATATTCTGGCACACCATTCCGGGGTAATGCTCGAAGTGAACTTCCGATTCTTGGGAGGACTGGCCATGACTGGCCTCATGGCCTCGAACACGGCAGCGACAGGCGACCTGCTCGAAAAGACCGTCTGGCACCTTACAGGCTACCTGAGGGTGCTCGTTTGCCTGGAAAGATCCGCCAGGATCAGGCTGGTTGGATCGGTGGAAAGGACAGGCTTTGTCGGGTCTTCGATGAGGTGGGGATGGGATCAAAGAGGATCAGGGAGATGACATCCCTGAAAGAGTGCATTTTGGGGGTGGCGTGATGAGGTTGTGCATGAGATCGCCGGCCCAGGTAGACCAATGTTGTTCATGTTTTGGATATGAGCTTGCGCAGCTGGGGTATGTTTGACCAGCTAAAATAAGACATGAGCCATCAAGTCAGGCAGCTTTTAGTGGAATCCCCCACCGAAATATAGCTCCTATTGGGAGCCGCGGAGCGCTCCCAATCCGCGACACACGGCCACACACGGCCAGAGGCCCTGCGCGCCCGCCCACGCCTTCCGGCCATTCCGAAGCCCGTGAGGGATTCGCGGGCGCCATGGCACTAGCGCCCGCAGGGGGCGCCATGGCACCCGGCCGAACTCGGCGTCGAATTCACCGCGCAGCAGAACGAACAAGCTAAACGAACCGTGTTGAAATCAAAGGAACAAGAACTGACCTAGGCCCTAGGCTTGGGATTCGTTGGGTAAGAGCATGTGCAAGTATTATGATACTCAGACTCAGACAAGGCCGCCCTGTGAGTTCCACACAATCCAATGTGAGTTCCACACAATCCAAGATGCACCGCTTGCATTGGCTTGCGCTAGAAGCGCAGCTTTGCATGAAGATCACACAGCGAAGTTGGTGAATCTTCAATTTGTGGCACGTACCACTGGAAGAATAACTTCCACGTTGCGGCACAACGAAATTGTGACGCAACCTTGTACGTGCCCATGAGAAGTTGCATTCACTTCTCTCATTTTTGATGCCAAGAAGCATCGCAAGAGCAATCATCGTTTGAAACTGTTTGCGTTTGATGAGCTTGAGGGGGTTCCAACGATACTGAGAAATGTTTTACAGTACTGTAAAGGGTTGTAGAACATGACCCCCCCTACAGTGTAGAACATAACCCCCTTGGTTGGCATCGTTTGTTGGTGCTCCAACATTACACTGTAGAGGCCAAAACTCTACGCACCTCCAGCAGTGCTGGCAGCGCGGTCGCCGGTACCTTGTCGGCGCAGGCGAGGGTCTCAGGTCTTTCGTTTTGGAGACAGCTCCGTTCAAGATAGCATGGCGGAATTGGATGGAATTGGAGAGTTTGGATTTGGCCCTTTCACGCGAGGTTGTGTTTAACATACTGTGACGAGGGAAGTGGAGAGTTTGGATGAGTCTATAGATTGGACAAAGTTTATGTCGGTTGGTACAAGTAGCAGGAAAAGTAACATTGAGCTCTCAGCAGGTGCGCATTTTGATTGTCCATTTTGCGGCAAGTAGAGAAATGTAGAGAACAGATTGGATTGTGGCTAGAGGTTTCGTTTTCTTCAACGGAGCAATGTTGTATAAAGTGGTGCAATCACAGTCGACCTTGCAAGCTCCCTACTACCCTCCCCCCCGCATTACTTGTTGGACGGAATTTCTTGTGCCAGGCGGAGCAGTCTTTGCACTCCACGAGATCTTCCACTCCGTTGCAAAGAGCTGACAGCAGGTTCTGTTTGGTCAATTCCCGGGCGTGTCACGCGTAGCGTCGTGAAAGGCAAGGGCCCCCAAGAGAGTTCTTTTCAATGGGTATCAATGAATGGGATTGCCCTACTTAATTGCCAAGTGGTTCAACATTGTTTGACCGTTTCATGATGTGGCACAGATTTTGCGGTGACAAATCAAAAAGGATCGACGGTACAAAAATAATGAACTGCAGGTAGGAAGCCACGGCCGATTTTGTCAAGAAGCCCATAAACCCAACAAACGATCAATAGCCAAATGAGCGCGTTGTTCCTGCAGGTGGATGCTTATTACTTCGAGCCAGACAATGTCACACATCCCTGGTGGTCTTTCCCCTAGAAAATGGTAGGGGTAGTGGTCCTTTAGAAGAAGTTCCTTCTTTAGAAAACCAGCGCGCCAGTACAAACACAGAAGTTGTACCAGGTAGTTCTATAGAACATGGCCTCTAGTTTTCAATCTTCATTTTCTAGAGACTTTTCGTTTGAAAAAAAAGAATATATAATATATAAACGTTTTTTGTCCACAGGTAAACTGGACGCTGGCAGGGATGTCGGTGTGCCTTTTCAGCTTCCAGTGTTCATTAAAGTCTTGCAGTTTTCGTGCTCATATTGTCCTGTCCATGGGCAAAGTCCGCATCATGCAGGTTACCCCATCAAGTGCAATCAAACAATTCAAAATCAATGTGCTAAAGCTTCTCGATTCAATGCTGTATTTGAGAGCTTCAACAAACCACATCGCAAAACTGATACCCAACCAACAGCCCCTTGCTGAGCCCGGTCGGTTCTTTTGTTTGAGCCTGGCCAGATCGTCCGTGCTGAGAGCTTCTGGAACGTTGGCCCTGAAGAAGTAGCGGCGACTTTTGGAGCTTCCAAAAGGGATGGCTCCAAGGCGGCCGAGGGCTGAAGGATCGACCCCTCTGAGTCCCAAACGAGGACGCCGGGGATCAAAAAAGAAACGTGTGAAAGCGGTGCTTCGAAACAACGGAAGTGCTCCCCTATTGCTTTCTCATGTGAGATGCGACAACAGAACGGCTGAGGCTTTTCACTCACCAAGGTGGAACAAAGCAAAGCAACTCCTGTTAGGAGGGCAGTGTTAATCACGACGCACCGCCAAGGCACCCGTGTGAATGTCGGGCGGCCGAGGTCAGGCGAGAAATGGGCAGGCTCCTGGGCAACGAGTAGGAGACATCCCGTACTGCTGGGAAACGTTGAGGCCCTCGCAGTTGGTTGCGACATGCCAGGAACTGGTTGCAGTGGCAGGATCGCATTGGGCCTGCCATGTATATACCTAGCGTTTCGCCTCTCCCTCCCTCCGGCAGATGCTTTGTTTTCACGATTGGAGCTGGATGATGAGTTTCTGTGCCCCCATCCGCCAAGCCGAGCTCAAGACCTGGGTTTGCACGGGTGAATGTGATCGTTTGCGATCGCCTTGGCCTTTGAGCGTTGCCGGTGGCTGTCGCCTTGGGGTGTGATTTATCAATCTCTCGTTCTTTCCTTTGCTTGAGCGGCTCTTTTGCGGTGCTGGGAGAAATACATACTTAAAACATCTTAAAACATAGCATAAATAACTATATTTATTTATCTATATTTTAATATTAATTAATGTATTTAATGTATTTAAAAAAATAAACAAAAAAAAAACGAATTAAACAAATATACAAGCATGCCCCTATTTATTTCTATTCAAAATCGACGATGATATTATTATAAAATAAGCAATGAATATTAATGAAGGATGTGTTGTTTTATTGGAGGTGAATGGAGGTTTGTTATGAATTTTGAATTTAAACAAATAAAAACAATAAATATGAAATGTATAATATAAAATAAAAATAGAAAGGTATTATATATTTGAAGATTTTTGTTTGATTGTAGATTTTTATTTATAAATGATTGTTTAATTAAATTCGTTATTTTTAAGGATTATTTTTTAATTGAAGAGCGATGATTATCGATTTTAGAATAATGGAAATATATGTATATTATATATTTATGAAAGGTAATCGATAGGTTAGATTTGAGTTTTTTTGGAATGAATGAAATGATATGAAATGAATTAAGGGGTGATGGTATTTAAAAATGAATTTTGGAAAGGATGATTTTAAAAAAAATTAAAATATTATTTTAGTTTTAATTTTGATAGTTATTTTTATATATTTTTATGTATATTCTTATTTTTTTGATGATTTGATTGTTTTGGAATGTTTGATGAAGTGTTGTGTGGCTATTAATTATATATTTTGATTTTTTTATTCGTTGAGATATTTGGTTCTAAATCGAGGGAGTATGATATTATATAGATTTGCAATAGATGTTGAAGATTTTATTGAAACCTCGTTTAGTAACGGGAATGTCTATGCTATCCCGGTATTATCCCGGAACGAAAATCTATGAGGTATGGGCGACATTTGGCTACGATCTAATTGGGGATTTATCTAGATATAAGAAAATTAAGAGGAATTTTTATAGAGCCTGCTAACGGATCTATAACCTTGGTTGCACACAATATTATGGAAAGGACTTTTTGGTATTCCGTTTAGGATTCGACAATAGTTGTTTTAGGAAATGAAGTTGTCGACTATATCTCAACCGACTAGATTAGTTGATTCATTGAATGTGTTTTGTTGGAACGGCCTTTTATTGGACGAATGGGTGCCTTGACTGACACAGACATTGTATGATGTTATTATCTTGCAGGAAACGGGATGGCGCTTTACTAATTAATGGGTATTAGGTGATTGGTACATGTTGCACTCACATGGCCATCGTTCTATTGTTCTTTGCATGGTCCGCCGACGTTTGTTGCGCCCTGACCAGTTGGCATGGGCTGATCTCTGTCTAGGCAGGCTCATACATGTCCGGCTCCATTTAACCTGGATTTATGATGTTCTTTGTATTTACCAGCACTCTTAGAGTTCATTGAAAGATCGTTAAACACTTTTCCATGATAGGATGAAGGTTTTTGAGGCCATCAAACAATGCATTCGACATGTTCCGAAAAGCCATATGTTGCTCCTTGCAGGTGATTACAACACCCCACTGACTGCTGATGCACCCCACGTGCATTCCCATGATCCTAAATATGGTTCGGCCACCCGGTGCGATAAACATGAATTTCAATCTATGATTCGTGAATTGGACCTAGTTGCTGTTCACAGTCAACGTCACTGGACTCCAATGTTTAAACACGACCATGTTTAAACACGGCGACCATTCCAGCCGAATCGACTTCATATTTGCGCGCCGCCATCAAGTACAGTGGACCAAATACCGTGCCCAGGTGCTGACTTGCCCAGGTGCTGACTCGGTTCGAACGGACTGTTGGATGCTGTGCACCGGTGCACCATCCATTGGTCATATCCTTACCCAAATGGTTTGCACCTCCAAGGATAAACCCTCCCATCACTTCGATCGACCTCCATCGACTGAGGCTTGAATATCAGTCATAGACTGAGAATTGGCATTGCTTCGAATCTGAAGTCATGTCCACAGTGCACAAACTCACCACCAAACAGGAGTCACGTGATCCGACTTCCACATATCTCCAGGTTGAACAGGCCGTTCGACAGTTATGCACAACTCATTTCCCACGTGTTAGTCAGCCTCGCATCATGTGCTCCCAGGTCAAATCATTGGCAGCTCAAATGTGGTATGCCAGACGACAATTGTTCCGTTTCCGTTCTGTATCGTTGCAGGCCATCTTCCGGGTTTGGTCATGGGTCATTCGATTCGAGAGGATTCATCATGCCATTCGCCGACAGAGCTGACACAATCGTAGGACTCGATTAAACACTTTCCTGGCTGAGAGTGTCCCACTAGTCCTTCAGAATAGATTGCATGATTGGTACAAGCGAGTGCGTACTCTGTGCCCCAAGCAGACGTTCAGGCGGATTCAGATGTTTGATTTGCATGGTGCACCGATGTCCCAAGCCCAAGAACTTGAACGATTGACCCAATACTTTCAAGCCCTGTTCACGGACACTCAAGCACCCATCCAAACTCCGCCTACCGTGACTCGCCTGCCATTCACTAAGGCTGATGTTCTTTATGAACTACAACACCTTCCCGTGACCAAAGCTCTGGCCCCTGATGGCTTTCCAGCATTGATTTGGAGACACTTTGCAACGATACTCACACCTGTTGTGTTCCCATGTATACGTCATGCATGGTGTTGCATCCAAAGTCAACCGCCAACACATTGGTCAGCCGGCTGGATTCATCTTCTTGCCAAACCCAATAAAACACCTAATAAACCTGAAGCACTTAGACCGATTTGTCTTCAGCACCCGATGAACAAGGTCATGTCAGGCATACACTGTCGTTTGTTGCTTGACCAAACTCATGCCTCTCTTCGTCAGATGCCCATGTATGCCTACATGCCTCACCGACAAACACGTGATCTTCTGACGGTGTCACAACACTGCAGACAGGTGAGACAGCTGTGCACTGTTCATCGTAAAAGCGATGACAAAACTGGTCTTTGGGGAGGCCTCCAAATTTCGTTGGACATGGAAAAGGCCTTTGACACTATCAATCGACAGCTTGTTTCCAGGGCTCTCCATGCCTTCGATGTCTCGAGTGACCTTCAATCATTAGTGCATTCTTGGTTAGCCCCCCACACGTACTTCATTCCTCATAAGGAATTAGTTGGGCAAATCCAAGCAACTGGAGGCATTAAACAAAGTTCAAAGGATGCTCCTTTCTTTTGGAACCTCACCATGTATTTAATCCTCCACGATTTACTCGCCCACATGCAGATGACTTTCACATGCGGTGGCTCGTCCACTCACCAGCTGATGGACTTCGTGCCATGCATGACCTGTCCTTCCTGATGAGGGTGTTTGGTGCTTACGGCCTGAAGATCAATCCTCACAAGAGCTTTGCCATGCTTCGACTTGTTGGGAAGGCCCTTCCAACGTTCCAGAAACGTTGGATTAGCAGATCGGCCAATGGCCCTATGCTCCGATTGCCAGACATGGCTATCACCGTGCCGCTGGTTGCAAAAACGTCTTACCTTGGGGTCATCATTTCGTATAGGGCATGGGAAACCGACACGACCAGAAGACGTCTCACAGCTGCCCAGACGTGCTTTCGCATATTCCGCAGGTGGCTCCTGGACATGACACACCATGGATGCAGCTCCATCATTGGCATGATCAACAAGCACCTTCGATCGATTGCACATGCACCAGTCCACCTCACAAGAATCCCAACTCAGGACTTCTTTCACAGCCTTGGACTGCCTGCACCATGGCACATGTTGCAACGACACTTTGATCGTTTAGTCCAAGCCTTGCATAGCCGCCGGTCTCACCTGCAGGGATCTGCCATGTCGTCCCAGCCGAGTGACGCTGGAGCGCACGTCCCAGCCTACCCTGAGACACCCATTCCTATCCCCCAGTCCTGCACCGATCCGTGCACTCAGATCCCTGCTCTCAAGTGCCATGAATGCCATCGAGCATTCACCCAGGCTGGACCGTATAAACGTCATCTCAGGGAACACCATCAGATTCCATGTCATCAAGAGGACTTATACAACCCTCTCCGTGATACGACTAATGGTCACCCCATCTGTAGACACTGTACGAAGAAGTTCACTGACTTTTATCGTCTCCGTGATCATATCAACAAACGTGTGTGTCTCCTGTTCAATGCTGCGCAGGACCAGATTGTGCCCATTCGTGATCGACCTGATCTTCGAATGCACCTCCGGTACAAGAGCATCCCAGGCCTTCTTCTCAATCAGGCCTTGATGCAAGAACTTTCCCATCACTGTGCTTACTGCCATAGTGCCATTGCAGCACGATCGATTCGTAAGCACTATAGGGACTGCCATGCACATTTGTTGGCCTTTGAACCGTTGCACAAAGATCAGGTATATGGTCTTGCGAATTTGGGCAGTGGGAAAGGCACCTGCATCCTGTGTGATCAAGCTTGCAATAACGTCCGTACCCATCAGTGTGGTGTTCTCCTGCAACTGAGCATTATGCTTGGCCAAACGTATGATGTCAGTCATTTTCCTGTCATGCCGGTCATGATGAGAGGAGACCTAGAAGATCCACAAGAGGACAAGCACGACCAGGTCGCACCCATGGCCATCGACGACAAGTCCCTAGGTGACACCGCAGCTCCGGAGGTTGAACCACCTGCAAGCCTTGCGCCAGTGATCTCACAACCCAGTTCGTCTAGAGGTTCAAGCTGTCTGCACAAATGCACCCAATGTCACATGGCCTTTCTCACCAAAGCAGGTCTTGATCAACATGTTCAACATGCACATCAACCGGGGTCGACTCCTGACCGTTCCTGCCAGGATCATCGACAGCCGGGACGTCAGCAAACGATTCAGTAGATGCTTCAGGCCCCGTATCGTGAACCACCACACGCACCACTGAAGCAGTTCGAATGCCCGCTGTGTCAAGAGGTTGTAGGACGGAAAGCCTTGTGGGTGCACCTGAAACGAGATCATCAAGTCATCAAGCAGGCTGCTTTTGATTTCGTGCCGGAACGTGATATGTTGCCTGGAAGCCTGACATATAGTCATTGCTTTAGCTCGTTCACCATGGAACAGGCATTGATCACCCACTTCAAACGAAGTTCATGTCCTGTTCTCACTTGTGAATGGGCAAGGAAGATGCATTTTGGTTCGGAATCTGCATCCAGCCTTTCGGACCCTGCTCTCACCACACCATCCTTGCCCGCTCTGCTGCACAGGTACTTTGACATGCCCTATCCAGGCCTGATTGGCAGTACTCAGAACGTGTCCTCGTTGGACCTTGTTGACTGCTGGTTTCCAATGCTCTATGAGCCTTATTCGTACCCACAGCGGCACATGCAATGGTTTGATCAGACTGCACAATGGCTGGCTCATTTCCCTGAACTGCCGCAGACACGCTTTGTCACAGATCAGGTTTTTCACATGATTCATGAACTTCGTGATCATCGACCGCATCTTTGGGCCTGGACCTTGGATAGTGTTGACAGCCCGGACGTACGATTCGAGCAACAGTACATCCATGACACCTTCACGGACCAGTTGAGCATTGTCAAACTGGCACTCACATCCATTGCACAGATCCTGGCCCGAAACAGTGAACTCCAGTTGTTGATTTCGCCTGATCATGGAACACCAGACTGGAGACGACCAATCGTTCGTGGATTTGCTGGATGCCTGCTCAGATGGCTTCCTCAAGCGCCAGAAGACCGACATGTCATCAGGTGGTCCTCAGAAGAATGGCCGGGAGCAGCGCAAGAGGAACTCCAGTTCCTCTGCCAGCACCTCGGATGGTCGAGACGATCTCCTTTTGATGGTGGCTCGCTTGACCCTCCGCCAGGAGGATACTTTGAACCAGCTTGGCTTGGACACCAGCCTGATGATGTTCCTCCAGTGCGGCAGAGGCTCGATCATGCCCACTTTACTCGAGACAGGCCGTCAATGGAACACTCAGCGGCAAAATGGAGACGCCTCGACATCGCTCAGACAGACCATGTTCCTGACAGTTTTTCAGGAATTGATCAACCGAGCCAGCAAGCTGCAACTGACCAAGCCGGACGATGCCCTGGTCATGGGGTTGAAGGCCAAAGGCATTCTCACAGAGGATCACAAGTGGCATTACCTTACCTGGAACTCAGAGGCCAAAGCCCTCCAACCGAATCAGAAGACTCCATTGACCTCGAAGGACATTTGTGCCACTCTGCAACGGATTCACCTGTTGGGCCAGAATCCGGCACTGATCCTGAAGTTTGCGGCTCTTGAAGACATTGAAACATATTCATGATAATATATATTCTATGACAAGATATTATAATGAAATTATTTGAACTATTTTCAGGCCCAGGTAGTGTTGGAAGAATTGCTAAAGAGTTTTGTTATATTGCAATATCATTTGATCTCAAAAATGCTAATATCAATGAGGATATACTGAAATTTGATTATAAGAAATTTGACAAAGATTTTGATATTATTTGGTCATCCCCGCCTTGCATTGAATATAGCATAGCAAAACAAACAGGCACTAGAAAAAATGATGAAGCAAATGAAGCAATGAAGAAAATTATTGAAATAATAAATTATTTTGATTCAAAAGGGTTTTCGTTGAAAAGCACCAGACCGGACTTTTGAAGGAGCAAGAATTCATGAAAAACTTTGTTTTTTGCTGTTAATTATTGTAAAGATGGAATTGCATACAGAAAACGCACCAGATATTGGACAAATATAAAAAAAATTGAACACCTAAAGCATTATGTAAAAAAGATTGCGTACAAATCGAAGGGAATAGGCATAGGGAAACAACACAAAGGGCGCCTAGCAATAGGAAGGAAACATTGCCTGAAAACTATTCATTGTTTAATCAGAAGGAATTATATATAATCCCAAAAGAGTTGATCAGATAAATATTTATGTAATATTGTAATTTAGATATTTGCTTTACTATTTTTCTATAAGAAACCAATGGGGGATGTTCACCTGACCAATACTTAAAGGGATAGTAGCAATAGGCATTAAGGAGATGAAAGGTGATAAGTTTGAGAATGTGTATTGTCAGGTGTGTGAATGCAATGTGAGGAAAAATGGATGGGGGAAGCATGAGAAAACAAATAAGCATATTAAGAATGCTAAGGGTGGAGGTGAGGAAGTGGAGAAGAGAAGGTGTGGACAGTGTGGATGTAATAAGGAATTGGGAATGTTTAATGAAAAGAATAAAATGTGTGCTTAGACAGATGGAAAAGGTGGGTGGGGAGTAATGTTGAGAAGAAGAAGGAGATTGATAGAGTTTGGAGAGAAGAGAACAGGGAAAATAATATATTATATGATCGGGAATATAGTTTGATTGAGATGTGGTGTGCGGTAAGTGAATGCAAGGTGAGAAAATGTAAGTGGAGAAGATATATTGAGAGTAGGAAGCGTAGGATGGGTGGGGAGTGGGGATGATGGAAAAGATGGTGTGGGGGAAGATGGGAGAAGGGTGGTTAGGTGAACATCCCCCTTGATCTGTTCCTACTAACATATCTGAAAATGGAGAGAATATGGGATTCGTTCAATAAGTTTTACAGGATCACATCTTCTTGCTTGTTTCAAAACTAATAGAGGTCCCGATCCTTCCAATCATTCATATGATCCATAGAAATACATTCAAATCGCATTCTTAATTGTTGTATTTGACCCCGGAATTCCCCCATAATTACGTCAAATAATATCTATTTAATCGAGGCTTCTGTGGAAATTATTGATTTCTGTATTTATATAGTAATAAAGCTCTATTGGACATAGAATCTTTTTTATAAAATGAATTTATATAATCAAAAACAACAATATAATTCTATTGAATAATTTATATTGATTTAATGTATTTAATTTATAAATATTTTTTGCAAATTAAACATAAAAATATGTTGTTTCATAAATTAATTCAATGATCTTCAATTAATAAATAAATAGATTACATATTTAATAGCAAAATCCATAAAATAGAGAAATAAATTTATTTTTTTAAAATATATTTAATTTATAAATATCTTGTGTAAATTTATAAAATAAAGAAATCAAAAAAAAATCCAAAAAAGAAAAGAATTTAAAAATAAATTACTAATGTATTTATGATAATTGATTTCTTTCTTTCATTTATTTTCAATTTTTTTAAATAATCAAATGCATTTTTAAAAAATCATAAATCTTTTTAGATTTATTTAATACAAAATTAATAAAATATAAAAATATATATATTTAAATTTATCTATTGTTTAAATGTATTCAATTTATAAATGCCTTTTGTAAATGGAAAAAATAAAAATAAAATTAATATCTTTTATAAATCAATAAAATATAAAGTTCAAAACCAAAAAAATCAATAAAATTATTTAATCTATTAATATTTCTATTATTCTGCAAAAAAAATATATATATTAGAAATTATGCGAACGAAGCATGATAATAAAGCAAGAAGAGAAGGAACAGGAATATTCTTAAAAGACATCAAAAGAATAGAGACGTATTTTGTTTATAATTGAAAATTAAGAAGAAATAAAAGACATAGATAAAAAGGATATTCCATATGCTGAAAGAAAAAGTTCAAAGACATCTTGAAAAATATATGTTCTTAAAATAAGAAATAAATAGAAAAACAAAGAATAAAACAATCGAAAAATAAAGAAAATATAAAAGGAAAAAAAAAATCAATAAAGAAAAAAATAATTGTGGTTTCATTGTTTTATTAAATTATTATTTTTTGGATTCTTTTTAATATGTTATTTATTTATCAAATCCAAAAAATATATATATTAATTAAAAAAATGTTTATTTTATAAATATTTTTTACTATATGTATTTTTAACGAAATAATTCCTAAAAAATCCTCGCATATATATATACATATAATTACCGTCCCCCCACAATCCCCCCCATATACTATTTGTATCGTAATTTATAGTATGTTATACATATTTATTGTATTATAAAATATAGCAAAAAAATTCTATATAATACCCTCCTTCCTTAATATTCAACCCTTTATATTATATGCTTCAAAATATCAAAAAAAATATCATAACAAAACCAAAAAAATAAATAACAAAAAAATCAACCTCATTAACAATCTTTAAAAAAAATCCTTAAACAAAATCAAAAAGCCAAAAAAAAACACAAATTAAAAATAAATTACCTATCCTCATAGTTTGGTTTTTTTTGAAGAAAAGCAATACTTATTTTAAATTCAAATCACTACCTACATTCAAATCTACAAATTTTGTCCATTTCATTCCATATCAGGTCGGATATTATGGAGGATACCAGCGATGCGGGGCATTTTGTCTAAGCCATATTTGTTTGGCATTCTCTGGCCTGTAGCCTTCTGCTCACGTCCCCCCATCTCAGGTTAGACGCCATGGACGTTGATGTCAGCGACGGGGACCCTTTTGGATAAATCCACGGTATAATCAGCATAGGGCACCTTCCTTGCGTCATCTTCTCCTAGATGTTTATCTACCATCGTTTGCCTTCGCAGCAATTCGTATCCATCAACCGCATTCGTTAGTCAGAATTGGACATTCTCAAGGATTCCTGCAAGCCAGAAGAACTTCTTAGAAGGCGGCCCAGCCCCAACGTCCTTTCATGACAACACACTTTGGGAGCAAGAACCTGGTCTGCATTCATAAGTATGTGTCTTTGAATCATTGATCATACATTTGTGTGCGCGTGTGTCAAGACTATTTGTTCATCTTGGTAACTTCTGTCTCTTTTCATCTATCTTCATAGCCCTTTTCCTTATTGTACAAACTCAGGAGTGGTTGAAGAAGCCATCCGCAAGGCTGAGGAGAACTGTCGAGGGCAGAGGCAGCTCGGGACGCAGCCACGCAGAATGTCCCCCACATGAAGATGGAACCGCAGGAGTTCCAGGACGGGCATGCTTGGTTGGCAAATAAATGTCGCAGATCTCCGGTGGATATGGATGCTAACAAAGCTAGCCTTGGATGGACCAACTGGGAGGTTAAGAAGGAGCCGCTGGCTAAGTTCGCCAATCTTCCAGCCAGACGCTCGACCAGGGTCATTGAATTAGACACACCATCGCCAGCCAAACGGCCTCAAACACAAACATCTCTGCCTTCCTTGCCGTCCCTGCCGTCCTGTCCTGTCCTGAATCCTGAAAATGCCGAGTTGGGTCTTCCTGACGATAATGTGCCTGACATGGATTTGGAGACGGCCATGGAGGAGTTGATGGATACCATGGAGGGTATGCCACGAGTGGGCAAAGCTCCTGAGGATGAGAAGTCGAATACTTTCTGAGAACATTTCCAATTTTGACTCTTTCTCTCATGAGCTGCTCTTCGCTTCGCTGATCACTGATCGGGCAGGTAGGTAGGACTGGCGTGTAGCTGTTCCATGTGTTGCAATATCAATGCACAAACCGGAATGAGTGCGTATGCGTCGTGGAAAAAGATTTAGTATGCTTCCTGTCGCAGTGCCTTCGAAACTCGTGTTTCAACTCAAGCGTACACACACGCACATACACACATCGGTCATTGCCACAATGTGTTAGTGTGAGCTTACACATGTGCCTACTGTTAGTGACCAATTGCTCAAACACGTTTCATTCTCGTTCAACGTTTTGCTTCTTAGTGTCGCTATGCCGAAGAAGATCATGAAGGCTGTGAAGAAGAACAAGCCACAGGTTTGGCCTGCCTCGAAGACAGGAAAAGCTCGCGCCTTCATGAAGTCCACTACTACCATGAAGAAGCTCAAGCCTGTTCCTTATGTCCGGCATGCGGGTGTTCAGACGAAGTTTCGGAAGGAGAGAGTTCACTTTGGTGTGTCAGTTCAGGGCCTCTTCTCCATGCGCCCGCAGGCTTTGTTTCGTGTCTTGCAGAAGGATGGCATCCTCCCGGACTGGAAAGGCAAGGAGTGACCTCACTGTGGCGCTGGGAAGCTTCAAGGTCTACGCTTCTTCAATGACAGGAAGGTGTGGGCGCACAAGTTCACAGCCAAACATTGTCGCAAGTATATTCAGCCGCATGATTTCCATCCCATCTTCACTCATGGAAGTGGGAGCAGCCATACACCTTTGGGGCATCAAGCAGCCGTTCTATGCTGTGCACTTGCAGGGGTGCCAGTGGCTGCGACCCCTGTCATCTTGGGCATGAATCACAAACCAGTCTCTCGTATCTACAACAACATTGAGATTGCTCGCAGCCGCCGTGTCATCAAGAAGCAAAAGGAGATCCAGTTCGGGGCGAAGAACCAATGGCGCGATGTGGAAGCCGATGAAGTCGATGTCGGCAAGGAAATCGACTTGCAGCGCAAAAAGGCCAAATGGGAGCAATGGGGCGGCATTGTGGAACGAGGCCAGCCCAACACCTTGGTTCTCTTCCGCCTCCCTCCAAAAATTACAGCTGTGCGCTCTCCGGGCCCTGGCCCCATCACCAAGCGAGACTGGCGACCCATGGCTAACAAGTTCTTGGCTGGTCGAAATGTCATCTTGCATACGGACGAGACCTACAAGATGAAGGTGCCAAGTGTCCTGCACGACAATGTGGTGCACAAGAAGAAAAAGATGCTGGTCAAGGGCAAGCAGGTGTGGGTGAAACCCCACTACACAAAGATTTGGGAACACAAGCTTCCCTGTGGCAAGCGTGTGACCGTGAAAGCCGGCGCACAAATCATCGACCGCTTCTGGGGCCACCTGCGCACCTCCCTCAAGTACGCCCCGCGCAAAGTCGGCTCCATTGCCCTGGCGTAAAGTTCGAGCCGCGCAGTGGACGTACTGGCACCGGAGCCAGAACCTCTGGGTTGCCACTGGCCGGATGCTTGAGGATCTTCGTGCCTAATGACAAGATGTCGTCAAACAGGTCTACGCTGTAGCATCTTGAGCCTACACCATACTTTCCACGCTTCATTCAGGATTACATGTCTGGCTTCGCATATCTGGCTTCTTCATCACCTTTGCATTTGCTGCCATTTCCACTACTGCTCCATAGTCAATATGTCCGACAAACACACACACCAAATGACTACCAAGGTTCCACATTCAATATGTCTGTCAAGTACCCATGAAACCAATGACAATACCCCATCTCCAATGTGTTTGCAGCCCTTCACAAAAGCAATGCAACCATCCACAAAACCAATGCAACCATCTACAAAACCAATGCAACCATCTACAAAACCAATGCAACCATCAAGAACACCAATGGCTTGAAACTGACAATTTGGTTGCTTTGGTGTTGTTGATGGTTGCATTGGTTTTGTAGTTGGTTGGGGGGGGGTGGGGGGGGGGGGCTGAGCAAATATATATATATATATATCATTGATTTATGTTTTTTTGCGAGATGAGATGCAGCCGATGGCAACTTCTGGCGAACACCTTGGGTGTTCAGTTTGAGCGAAGCAGAACTTGCTGTAAACATCGGTCAGCTGAGCAATCCAAATTGACAAAGTCATCCAAAAGATCCATGATCATCAATCCCCAATAGAACCCAATCCCCTTCCCATAAGAAACAGGTCAAGCTGGCAAGAAGCGAAGGGTCTGTGATGCACAAATTGATTCTCCCCTCAAGAATAGAGGTGGCCGCTGTAGTCACCCGTCCTCCATCCTAGCGACGCTGTGACCTTGCGATCGTGGATCTTCCCGACGCCTTTCCCCAAAGTGCGGTCTGCGACTATGCGCAAACCCCGATGGCCTGTACAAACAAAAACACCACCGTGGCGCGACAAACTAGGCAAGACCCGTCCGATGCCGCGTCACACTTCCTGAATCACTAGTCTGGGTCTCAAACAAGAACAGGACGCGATCGCTAGTAGGTTGGAGGCCATCGCTAGTAGGTTGGAGGCCATCACTGATAGGTTGGAGGCCACTGCTTCTAGGTTGGAGGCCATCGCTAGTAGGTTGGAGGCCATTGCGATTAGGTTGGAGGCCATCGCTAGTGGGTTGGAGGCCATTGCTTTTAAATTTGGAGGCCATCACTAGGAGGTTGGAGGCCATTGCTATTGGGTTGGAAACCATCGCTATTAGGTTGGAGGCCATTGCTATTTGGTTGGAGTAAAGTCCACTTATTACCAGTTCTTACGCAACGCCTGGGCATCTGGACCGGTACCACCCTACCTGGCCAGGAACCTGTGCCTGGCTCAGCGTAGCAAGAGATAGCAAACCTGGTGCCTGGCAGATAACTGATAACTGTGTTTCCACACATGATCCGAAGAAACCAAGTCAAATGGCATGGTGGCTGGCAGAAACTAGCTGCGCTAAGACTTCGTGGGTCGGGGAAGTCATAGCTGCATGGCAAAAGAATGAGCTTCGTTCATAGACCCAGCAACTAGGGGAAAAGGTGTAGATGTTAGGAACGTCGTGTCATCTATAGTCATTGATAAAACCACTAGGACTAGCTGATCAGCTAAAGTGCGGAACAGTGGAATCAATCCAAAAGATGTGCGTAAGCAACTGCTGGTTAGATTTACAGAAATCCAACCAAGCTGTCTCAAAATAGCAATTGGGTGGATGGGCCCTGAGTTTTTACGGTTGACTTGTCCATCTCCTTGAGCCACGACTCACGACTCTATGGAACAACTCTTCACACTGGCCGGATTCGCCAGACCGGCCTGGCCAACCTGCCCCTCAATACAAATGGGAACGCCAAAGAAGGCCGTTGCCAGGCCTGAAGCCAGTCAGAACGTCAAAGTTTTGTGAAAAACAGGGCAGCCAGAACCATGTTGGGTCAGATTATCCCAAGAACACGCAGGTCTTTCTTCGATATACCTCTGAAAATGACTTGAACCCACCATTCACCAATGACCAACTTATCCAGATTCCTGATCTACCAAGGTTATGGACAAACCGTGAACTTTCATGCGCACGTGGGGTTTTCGCAACAAGCTCCGACACACACTCGGGACATGCGTACGGTACTTTGCCACCTGCCAGCCTAAGTAAGAAACCTTAAGGGTTCCAAAGTTTTCAAAGGACTTCAACAAAAGAACGAAAACGACAGGGTCGAGCGGCGAGCGCACGTTTGCCGACCTGAAAGTCTCACCTAAACAGCCTGGAATCTTAGAGAAGGATGTAATAGTTAACGCCACAACAAGCTGCAGGTAGAAGAAGGTGATCAATCTCCGCTTCACCCATCGTGGAATAGCTTCGTTGGTACAGGTATCCACGATGGGCCTGTGCCCCCTGCAAAAGTTAAAGACCAACAGGTCCCCTATGATTCCAGCCCCCTGTAAAGGGGGGCCAAAGGCTAGAACATGCTAGAACTAAGGTTCCAAGGTGTAAGTGCGCACGCACACGAAAGACAAAAAGATGAAGACATGAGAGGAAGACATGAAAGGCCGGTGTATGTGGTGGCGGTGAAAAGGAGCCAAGTGAACAGGGACAACCAGATGATCCAGACCTCATTAAAGCAACCTGGGCGACCTCAGACCTAGCTTTAATGTACGAGTGAACGTGTACGCTAAGGGCCGGACCGATGTGCGCACAAAAGAGACATAAAAAGGACGTGAAAAGAAAGAGGAAAAGAAACATGTATGCGGCGTGCGGGGGAAAAAAGAAAGGAGACACCAAGTGCAGGGGCCAAAAATGAAACCGAACCTGGCTTAAAGAACATAAAAGAACCTAGGAACACCTGGCCTAGTCCCCAAACAGTTTCCTGTTGGGGTTCTATCAGCCCTACAATTGAAAAAAAAGAGCTGGCCACGCTGACTGGCCGCCCCTGAGCTCTGTGGCCAGGCTCTG
>CAXAMN010003758.1:22380-98467 GCA_963970005.1 Durusdinium trenchii | reverse complement strand
GCTGGCCACGCTGACTGGCCGCCCCTGAGCTCTGTGGCCAGGCTCTGTGGGTCTTGTCTTCTCTTGTCCTGCTCTTCTCTTGTCTTCTCTTGTGGCCGAACAATTAGCAATGTCGATGCCGACAAAAGTCATTGACAAAGCAATTTGCTCTTGGGGGAAGGTAGGGCGTACCAAGAAATCGTTTTTGACTAGTATTGGTCCAAACGAATCGTTTTGAAGCTGCTTGGGGTCTATGCTGGTATAACTCTTGTGGGTGCATGCTGTGTGTGCACATCAGGCTCCGACAGATCCCAATGGATCTTGAAAGAACTACGACCGCTGCGGTCTGCGCTGGCCGTGCCAAAATAATGGCCGTCCGCTGCGGACTCCTTGTGGCTTGCCAAAACAGCTGCCTACTCAAGGTTGATCAGAGCCGTCAAGCCTTAATCAACGTTTGGCATAAGCCTCCTACGCTCGCTGCGAGCTGCTCTGGTCCCGCGGGCGCAGGGACATAGACAAACCCCCGTTCGACAGGGCCACGGAGGGCACTCTTCAGGCTCACTCCGGGCTGGCATGAAGCCGGACACACCACCTGCCAGTCTAGTGCTGAGCGGTCAGGCCATAAGGACTTGAAAGACGACGAAATCGGCAGGGTCGAGCGGCGAGTGTATGTCTGTCGACCTGAAAGTCTCACCTAACAGCCAGGAATCTTAGAGAAGGATGTAGTTACCAAACGCCACAACCATCTGCAGGTACACGGAGGTGATTAATCTCCGCTTCACCCATCGTGGAATAGCTTCGTTGACACATGTATCCACGATGGGCGTGTCCCCCTGCAAAAGTTAAAGACCAACAGGTCCCCTATGATTCCAAGGGTATTTCACACTCACCGGGCCCTAACCCTTTCCCAGATTAGTTGGATTCCGCATTGACGCAGTCAAATCATGTCAAATCTAATTTGTAGTTTAAGTGTCTTTGATATACTCCAAGCAATTGCGGGATTGCAATAATTCAATGCATAGTTCACACATGTTTGGCGTGTTCTTTGCTGTTTTGTGTTCGTTATCCTGTTCTCCCTGTAGTACACTCACGCTATTTCTGTGGCCCTAGGCCAAGGGATAGGTCGGATAGATTCAGGTGCCGTTGGAGCGTCAAGCGAGTATTCCCAGAAACTTTGCGCGGGTAGAAGAGAGATGCAGGCGGTGTTTTCGTCCCTTGCAAAAACAACCATAGTGGGTTGTTCCCTGAATGGCATAGAAGTCCAGTGTTGATCAGCTGATCTCCCTCTGCCAGATCTGCTAGCTTCTTTGGCATTTGATTTCAACAAGACAGGTTCTTTCCGAGATTCCCCAGAGAATCAAGTCTGAAACACACATCAACCAACAAATCACCCCGCACCCATCTGCCAAGCTTCTGCACCGCAGCTTTACTGCGGCTCATCGTCAGCGATGGTCGCCTCGGCTTGCGCTGTCAGCATGGCAGGCTTCGCAGAGTTCATGTTTCTTTACTACCTCTGCGTCGTGGCCAAGAGATATTCTCCACAAATCAGCATGAACTGACCAGTGCTTCCAACGACCCACGAGCGACCACAGGGGGTCCAAGGTCTGTCTGCCCCAAATATGGAGATCTCACCGTGCTGAAGACAATGGTGCATCACCATAGAATACCAGTCAAAAACGAATGCAAAAACGGACAAAAGGATCTGTTCTAATGATCTACCAAAATACTTGTGAAAAAGCATCACCGGTCCCGAACAAAGAACAACCTCTCTTTTTGGGATCCTTCGGCCATGCGAAGAACCAAAGGCGCCGCTTTCGGAAATGCTCCTCGAAGTCCAACAACGTCACACGGCCTGAGGCCACCGGGCAGGGCCGGGACGTGCGGTGACGAAGTACACAGAGACATGACTTGGGGGATAGAGAACGGTATAACCAAGCCCACTAATATACCAGGTTGCAGTGGATGATGATGGTTAGGTTGCAGGCCGACATCTCAAAAACCTTTTGACCGACTGTTGCTGGTTGACTGGGACACGGAGAATCCGACAGAACAAAAGCAAAGCTCTGAACATCTCTGAACCACGGTCCGGTGACCCTTCTTGTGCTGGCCAGGAGACGCTTGCCATGCGAGATGGTATCAAACAAGCCCTGCAACTTATGTCAGAACTGCGGTGCGACTCTCGGGTAACTCTCTCCAACAATCTCTTGTCATTTGCCAACCGTATCTAACAGTGATGGGTTTTTCTGTCACCACGCGATTGTTGGAGGTCTAACCGCGCGTCGACAGTCTCCGGCAGTCTCCGGCAGGTCCTGCGTGGCGGTAAAGATCTCCTCCGGCTCTTGACAGTTCACTCCTTGACCACTGGCCGAGCGTGACCAATTCGTGTCATGCTGTCCGAAAGGCGTCATGCCCTCACCCCACCTAACCAGGCAGTCTTTCATCTTCCGACGCAGTCTGTGATGCCGTAGTGGCAGTGTTCTTCTGCTGATATCGGGCAATTACACAGAGGCAGTCTCTATCAGTCTCTCACTTTCGCCTTTTGGAACGCGTTTCACTACGCGCCTGGCAGGAGTCTGACAGCAACCAGAGGCGAGGCTTCCACCGCATTGAGCAGCGCCAAGCGCGAGATCTCCCCACAGCCATCTGACGACGCTGTGGGCTGGTGGGATGCTGGTGGGTCTCGGACTCGCCCGAAAAGCCTGTGGAAGACATGGGAACTTCCAGACTTTCTCAGAAGCCTATGTAGGTCAATGGAGGTCCTACGAACGCTCCCAAAAGCACCTGTGAGCGTTCATGCCGCATGGGGGGTTCATACTGCTTTCAGGACTTCTTGCAGGCGAAAACGGATTCCGCAGTAGGCTCAACGGTCAACGGTTGGTGCAAATCGACTCACAGTTTGGGATCCCGCTTGACCCGGGAAGACCCTTGACCCGGGCCCCTGGCCTACATCAATGATCTTGAAAATGTCATGCAAATCACTTGCCAACTTCTCCTGTCGGCAAGGAACATAGAACTGCACATTGTCTGATCTGATGTGGCACAGTCTCCAAGAACTAATATGGACTTGTGACATCTTGTGACTGGACTTCTGACTTGGGCCGTTCGATCTCCAAACAAATCAGCGACTCATGCGATCTCATCTGTCTAAAAACTCATGCGATCCCTGATCCCAACTCACGGAGGCGCTTCAGCCTCTACGTGCCGCAGGACTCAGACACTTGCTTTTTAGAGACCCCAGTGCTTCCATCTGATGATCTGCATGTTTTGCAGAGACTGTTTTCATCTCATGGCCAGCGCGGCTCCTTGGGTACTTGCGCAGCCTGCCAGTACATCGCGAGATCTGTGTAGGTAATTCCTCAGGCTACAAAAAGGAAGTCCACGCAAAGGCCGTTGAAAAGGGTGGTACCCCAGCTTGACCAACCACACTGGGGTACAAAGAACTGCAAGAAGAACGCAGTAAAATACACGCCTTTATGTCCCTTATGTCTCCTTGTACCTTCAACCACTGACTTCTGCGTCCACCTGGCAAAAGGCAGGAGAAGTTCATACTGCAAAAGCCTGCGAGGTTCTCCTTGGGCAAACCTACGACGTACGAAGGATGTGGCTCTGGCACAATTCTGACTGCCCATTATCTTCCGTAATGGTTTCTTCTACATGTTTTGCAGACCCAACAAAGCAGTCCAATCAGAGAGTTTGGTCCATTGAGCGCAACAATTCATTCACAATACAGTGCCAGCCGAAGGTGCTTCCTTTGCTACCAGCCATATGACGAAAGATACGCTCCACCTCATCAAACCTGAGAACAGCGGCCAAGACATTGAACACCACATCACACCCACATCAAAATCATCCTCGTGCAATCTTCTTATAGTCTGGAACATTGGAATATCTTCAAATCCGAGTTGCGTGTCTGCGCACTTCATAGCCATCTGTGCATCTCGCCCAGGCAGCAGAGTCTTGGCCACTAGTTCGTTTTTCTGCACCTGCCAGTAGGAATTGTTGTGTTTATTTCTGCAATCATTTAAGCCGTTTCTGCAGCACAAAAAGTCTACGTAAGACAATATGGATGTGGGTCAAAACCTGGAAGAACCGCTCGTGTCTTTCCGTTGTGTTCGTCCACCACACCACGACTGCTGACGCGTCGGACCTGGAGCCCCAGAGCAGGTTGACCATGTCCAGTAGTCAATGCTGTTCATGTGTTCGGTGGGACGAAACCAAGGTCCCACGGTATGCCGAGGGACCTTATGGCTACCGAATATAGGTTGAATGTGTTTCTCAAATCGGGCTGAGGTACTGCTTTGAAGAAGTCCCAGCGAGAGATGAAGCCGTCCTTGTCCTTGGATACACTCTGGTCACCCAGCTGGTCCTCTGCAGAGATCAATTGCCCTCCAAACAAATACTGTATATCCTGATCATCACCTTCCCGTTCGATGATTTGGGGCTACAACGCTACAACGTGCTACGTTCCATCGCAGTGATTCGATATGATTCGTCAGACAAATCCAAAGAGTTCTATGATTTCTTGGTAAATTCTCCGAGCGACCCTCCTGTGAGAGTCAAGAGAAGTCGTCATGCTCGGACCCATTTCAGTCGCACAGTCCATCTCTCTGAACCCACAAGGCCAGCTCGCCTGGCTGTGCAGCATGGCGTGCTTGTCTCAAGGCCAAGCATCCGAGTCCATCCCTTGGCAAAGCTCTCGCATCTCCTCGTCCAGGCTTTCCAACTCTTTCTCGAGCCGCTCTTTCTGTGTCATGGGACGCGGCTCCCTGCGCTTCGCACACGCAGCCGGGAAGCCCGGCAGAGGAGCAGAGTATATATCCAGTTACACTAGCTCGTGGTGGACACGCAAACAAGATAAACAAGTGGGCATAAGAATGAAGTGATGTGCTGAACACCCTCACACGGCTCTGGGTCAAGACCCAGGGCACCCTGGTTGAACGAAAATGAACAGATTCCTCCTTGAATTCTTTTCAAAGGAGCCCAACGCATTCGCTCCTGCTGGGAGCGCGATCCAGCGAGCTGTTTTGAGTGCTCACCTCAACGAGGCGAGAGGAGCTTTGTCAAGTCTGTGCATTTAAACCGAGGAGCGCTTCACAAACAGCCGGGACATGTGAAATGCACCGTTGTTTCAGCTGCATAAACAAAAATATTGAATCTGCAGCATTCCAGGTTAAATTCTAGACAAACAAGAATCTGAAGGTCAATTTCCCAGAATTTCTATGTGGTTTCGTTAACTCTTGGGTGTGCAGCATCCAGCTTTTTGGATACAGGAAAGAGCAAATAGACACAATTCTTTGAATACATTCAGTGGCATCTTCATCCGGGGGCTTTCACCCATTGAGTTTCGCACATTTCGCACAACCCTTTTTTCGTAGCCCAGAAACTGTGCTGGTTGTGCTGGATGTGGACAAATTTCGCACGGCAGCACGCACCTTCACTGGTGCCTCAGGGGCGGCATAAATGAAAGTGCAGGATTTATATACACAAAAATCAAAAGTACGATTAAAAATGGTACTGTAAGCTGATCAAAGGGGAGCCTGTTTAGCCTTCAATATCTTCCCTGCAAAAATAGGTACAAACCCCCTGTTCTGCAATCCTGTCAATTCCACCTCTTTCAACATCCGTACTTTCTTCACGTTCATCGTCTAGGCACCGTAAAGGACTGACGTGCCGGTGGTGCCCTGTACGGCCGTTGTGGCGAGGGCCAGGCCACTGGAGCCGCCGCCGAGCCGCCGAACGGCGAGCCGAAAGAGTATCGCGTCGGCGTCGGTGTCTGAAAGCCTTGGACCTCAGGGGCGTCGCGAGGTCCAGAAGGTCATCGGAACAGTCCGTCAACGCACCGATTTTTAGGGGAACCCCTTCAACCATGGGATACTTTGTGATGTGAGGCAAGCCTCGCTAGGACTTGATTCACCAAGTGAGGTCCCACCCCTGTCATTGCCCGCGATATACACAACCCCCCAAACATCCTCACCTACCAAGTTTGCAAACATCTAGGTGCTGACCAGCATGCATGCACCCATATTACCAGAGGCCAGGGGTCCAACATCTCCGGTACGTACTGGGTCAAAAAGATGCCATAGGGTGCAGCCAAAGGGAACAAATTGTTTTTACAGAACATGTTTCTGTGCTGATCTCCATTGAAAATTTTTTGTTCAAGTATGTGACATATATATATATATACAGTTAAATTAATTGAAGGAGAGCTTGGAACTTCTTTATCTATTCTTGACAGCTAAAGGAATCATAGATATAAGAAGCACAGAAGGAAGAAAAGAAAAAAATATGCCCAAGGAAAGTCTCCAACAGCTAGAAACATGTGGAGTGCTTTTGAGAAATTATGTCACAAACCATCATCAAGCGTCATGCTGATGCATAGCCTGCCGTTGCGAGGCGGAAACGGGCTGCGTGTAAATTGCGACGGAAACCGGTGTTTTTTTTGCGACGGTAGGCCGAAATGTTTTTCAAAAGTGATCGTGGAGTTCGTTGCGCGATCAAAAGTTCAAGGAGTGTTTTTTGCGACGACGTGTTTTTTGCAACGATTATCTTTTTGCCACGGTGTTATTGTTTTGGTTGGACAAGCCACCAAGGAGTGGGAAACACGGAGTGTTTGGTGCGACGGTGTGTTTTTTGCGACGGTGTGTTTTTTGCGACGGTGTGCTTTTTGCGAAGGTGTGTGTTTCAGCGACGCGGTGTTTGTTGCAAATATATGGTCGTGTATTTTGCTACGGGTACGGGTGTTGTTAGCTTCGGTGGCAGGGTGTTTTTTGCGACACTGTGTTTTTTGCGCAGGTCAGTGGGTTTTTTTTGCGTCGATCAAAAGTGTTTCTTGCACAGTGAAAGTGTGTTTTTGCGTCGCAGAGGGTTTTTTGCGACAGAGAGCAGGGTTTATAGCAACATCGGCTTGGACTCATTGCGCGACTGTGGTGGATAAGAATGGCAAGGTGTTTTTTGCGCCGGTCCTAGCTTCAAGGTGTTTGTTGCACCGATCCTAGCTTCAAGGTGTTTTTTGCGCCGGTCCTAGCTCCAGGGCGTTTTTTGCGACAGTGTGTTTTTTGCACCTCCAAAGTGTTTTTTGCGCCCATCCTAGCTTTAGGTGTTTTTTGCGCCGGTCCTAGCTCCAAGGTGTTTTTTGCGCCGGTCCTAGCTTTAGGTGATTTTTGCGCCGGTCCTACCTCCAAGGTGTTTTTTGCGCCGGTCCTAGCTGCAAGGTGTTTTTTGCGCCGGTCCTAGCTTCAAGGTGTTTTTTGCACCGATCCTAGCTGCAAGGTGTCTTTTGCGCCGATCCTAGCTGCAAGGTGTCTTTGAGCCTTTCCTTTGGGACCGCCACTTTTAAGGTTGCAACCAACCTCTCCAATGTTTCATGTCAACTGTCAGCTGGCGTATGTGCCCCTCTCCCGCTTTTGAAGCTAGGATCGGTGCAAAAAACACCTTGAAGCTAGGGCCGGCGCAAAAAACACCTAAAGCCAAAACTGAGCGGCGCGCAGAGGTTACACCCCGCCTGTCCAATGTTTCATGTCAGCTGGCGGAGCTCGCTTCGCTCCGCGTGGGTGGACACGAAGACAAAAAGGTTTGACAAAGGCTCGTGTCAAAACTGAGCGGAGCGCAGCGCAGCAGAAAGGTGGCTTTGAGACGGAATAACCACGGTGCAAACTTTCGGTCGCAGACGTGCGCTCCTAGGTTTTGCTGGAGAGCTCCGCTCTGCGGCGGGGGAGGCGCTGCGCCCACGCCCGCACCCCCTCCCGCTGCTTTAAAGGCTCACCCCCTGCATGCGCTGCCGCTCGCTTCACGCACAAAGCCTTGTCGTCGCTTTGCTTTGCTGGGGCTTTCAAGGTTGCAACCAACCTCTCCAATGTTCCATGCCAACTGTCAGCTGGCGTATGTGCCCCTCTCCCGCTTTTTAAAGGCCCACCCCCTGCATGCGCCATTGGCTTTTGGTTGCGCGCAAAGGCCTGCGTCGACTCTCTGCGCAGAGCAAAAAAATATAAGACCGGCGGAAAAAGGACCTCGAAAAGAAGACCGGCGTTCAAAAAAAGAGCTCAAAACTATAGGACCGGTGCAAAAAGGACCTCGAAAATATGACCGTCGCAAAAACACCTCGAAACTATAATAGGACCGGCGCAAAAAAACACATTGAAGCTAGGACCGGCGCAAAAAGCACCTTGAAGCTAGGACGGGCGCAAAAAACACCGTGGAGCTATAGGACCGCAAAACACACCTTGAAGCTAGGACCGGCACAAAAAACACCTAAAGCTAGGACGGGCGCATAGGACCGGCGCAAAAAACACCTTGAAGCTAGGATCGGTGCAAAAAACACCTTGAAGCTAGGACCGGCACAAAAACACCTAAAGCTAGGACGGGCGCAAAAAAACACTTTGGAGGTGCAAAAAACACACTGTCGCAAAAATTGCCCTGGAGCTCGGACCGGCGCAAAAAACACCTTGAAGCTAGGATGGGTGCAAAAAGCACCTTGAAGCTAGGACCGGCGCAAAAAACATCTTGAAGCTAGGACCGGCGCAAAAAACATCTTGAAGCTAGGACCGGCGCAAAAAACACACTGTCGCAAAAAACAGTAGACAAGTAGGAATAACACTACTGTTTGGAGTTACACTGGTTTCCGTCGCAATTAACACACGTCCCCGGGCTCACGTCCAAAGACTTCCAAGAAGCCCACCAACATCACCGCACTCATTGCTGCAATGCTGCGGAACCTGCTCCGGAACCTGGTCCGGAACCTGCTCCCGAACCGGCTCCGGAACCTGCTCCGGAACCTCCGCCGGAACCCTCTGGAACCTGCTCCGGAACTAGATAGCTTAACATAAATACTGGAAAAACAACCGATGAAGCTTCCATGCATGGGCCCTACGGTCACACGGTCGCTGGTAAGACGAGGGGGAACAGAAGAAGATGGAAGAATGTTCATTTCACACCGTCCTGCTTTTGCTTCGCTGTCCGCTTTGCTTTCACTTGTCTGGGCTTGAGCGAGTGAGCGATATAGTAGTGGTAGCGTTGATGCTGTCGTGGGTGTTGCCTACAGGCAAGGTCACCATGTAGCCTATCCAGCACCAGTTGATGAGTTTGGGCGCGTGACTTGACCAAACGCCTCCCGGCACTGTGTCTGGTTTCGACGAGAGTTATCAGTGTTGCCTGCAAAATGCACTCGTCGCACATGAAGCTGTCAACTGGTGGATACGCTTCAAAAAATGCCGCGGCGAACTCATCCAGGAGACATTGAACATCATGAGCCGCTTGGTGGATCTCTTGCGCTGATTCTCTTGTTGAGGCAAAAGCCTTGCGGGAAAGCCTCTGTGACCCATCTCAGCGTGGCGCATTGCTGTGCCACTTCTGGAAAGAAGCTTGAATGCCAATGCGTTCATTGACCTTGTCATACTCTGGTCCTCAATCGCAGGTGCCTCGAAGTGTAGCCGTGTAGGCTATTATGGAATTGACACACCCCATTGCAATCTCGTCCAGCCCAGGGGCCAGTCCAAACCAAGAAAACCAACAACACACAAAGGTCGCGTGCTTGGGCGATGTTGGATTCATTTTTGCGCAACGCAAGTAATAAACATCGTAAATTACATGTATTTTGGCAATTTTAAATGAAAATGTGATTCCTACCAACATGCTCATGCGTAAATACCAGTGGTTTGGGCAGCAAACATGTAAGAAACATGGTTTTTAAAAAACGCGTCTGCTTGCTCCCAATGCAAAAGGAAACATCGACATGTACCGTGTGTTTGGTCCCTGGTAAATACCGTGTTTGTTGGAATGCTTCAAAAATGGTGTTCTTGGCACGCAACACGACAACAGCAACGACCAACAACAACAACAACAACAACCTTATGGCATCGCTGGCATGCGAAGCCAGCTCTACAATCTACTGTATAACTATTTATACATGCTTTCGTCGACCGAGTTTGTAATTCTAGTGACAGGCGTTGACCCTTTCAGGTCTGCGAAAGAAAGAAAGAAAGAAAGAAAGAAAAATGTCGTTATGTATATAATTTAGATATGTTATGATATGTTAATATCTACAGGATTACCTACCTCAACAGTGCTACAGCGCCTGCTGGTGGCTCCATCACCATCACGTCTCCGTTCCTTCGCGTTGCCGAGGCGCGCCCGGGCTCCGCGGAGTCATGGCGCTCTTCGGAGTCATCACGCTGCGTGGACTCGCCAAGCCACTCAGCGCCAGGTGAGAGGGCACCTGACCACACGGACTCCGCTCGTGCCGGAAGAAACATCCACCCGCAGTGGGGTAGCTAGGAGCGATGCGAAGAGTAGCTAGTAGCGATGCGTGTTTTTTGGGGGGACACGTCATGTAGGCGGTTGATTCATTCAACCCCTCCTGCTCCAGAATGGCTTTACATCTCCAGTCCTGAGGGGGAATGCCATTCATCAACAAGGAACACCTAGTCAGTGTGGAATCTTGATTAACAACCCCCCTCCACATGGCCAGTTCACACCTAACTTCGTGTGCTTCGGATGTTCCACAGATTTCCTTTGAAGCGCCTGGCGCAGGTGATGCAGCGGTGGAGGAGAGAGGGAGACCCCGGAGAAGTTGCGAGGCGGAGCCATGGCACGTGCGTTGCGCGTTCTGAAGACCCGTGGTCTCTTTCGTGCGCGGGGGGCTCGCGTGGCTCACATGGAAGCTGACAAGTCTGGAAGTTGGCAACTGCTACGGGTGCCAATGGTGCGAGGGTCAAGAAACTCAAGAAGCTGTGAAAGTTGTGTAAACGACTTGCTGACAGAGACCGACCCATATCGAAGTCTGAGCTGCAAAGGAGCTGCCAAGGCAGAACTCATCCAAACCCTATGTTCAAAGCACCAGGCTCAGTTCTTTGAAGTCAGCCACTTCTGGATCACTTCTGAAGTCAGCTCACAAAAAAAAAGCTTCAGCTGGATCAGTCGGTTCAGTAATTATGTCGTTCCTTTTTGACGCTATACGTATCGGGCGTCGTCCGTCTTCGGCGCCGCACTTCAGGCGCCAACGACGTTCACCCCCCGGGTCCTTCCTGTTCGGCCAAGCCAGCGACCGAAGCGAACACAGCGGTGTGAACGCAAACGGAGTTGCAGCGGTGTGAAAGCTCATTTGGGGATAGATCCCCGTGTTTGGCAACAAGTCTGCCAAGTCCACACGAGACCTTGAGACCTGAAACTCTCCAGTCCTTCAGCCTTTTCGCTTCTTAGGCTTGGATTCCTGCGCGATCGAGTCAATACAAATCATTTTCACTGGTCTAAATAGATTACAGTAAGCTGTAGTTCGCATCTTGATACTCCTCCAAAGTTCCTTGTTCAAAGTTGATAGGAATCCCCGCTTGCAAGATCCACATCATTTCCGGACCAAAGAACTCATGCACTCTGCCTCCCTCAGCCAGCCGCAGCCGGGTCCTTCTCAGCCGGCGCCTTTTCTGCCGGCCGCTTTTTGGCGGGCTCTGGGGCAGCCTGCGATCCAGAAAGATTTGCGTGTGCATTCTTTCCAAAATCTTCTCAAATTCATAGACATAGCAGGGAAAAGTTTCAGAAGATGCTCATTGAAGATCGCGAATCTGAAAAGCTGGCTTCCAAAGACATGCTTCTTTGATCTTATTGTTTGGCTATTTTAAAGAGGCCAATGATTCCAAAAACACTCGTTTGCCAACCTCCGGCGGGCTTGCCGCGACCACTTCGGGACTTGGCTCAGCATCTGATGGCTTTGGTGCTGGACCAGCAACCTCCGCACTGAGACGAGAAGACCCTTTCCACGCGAAATCACAACGAATACCAGACATTCCTCCAAAGGCTTCGATGTTCCACACTCTACACCTGTGACAGTAGTTAGTTAGATATGATATAGTTATATAGTTACATATATATACAGTATATGTATGATTATGGTATGTATGTATAGTAGCTGCTTATTTGTCCATCCAACAATCCATGAGAAGCTCCGAGTTCGTCGCGCTTCCTCTGACCCGTCGAAGGAACCCATGGCAAATCGCCGCCGAACGCTCGCTTTTCGCTCCGGGCATGGCCTGGTCATCCACATCGACGAAGTTCTTGGGCCTCTCTGGCACCGTGGAGACCTCGAAAGACACATGGAGTCGGCATGTTTCTCGTGCACGAGACATCACGAGACCGAAGTACGTGGTGAGGTATCTAATGGTTTTTGGAGTCACAGCATGAGGTTCTCCGAATCCAATGGATCAGGGTGGACCTACTTTCTCCTGAAGCAGGAGCTTCGAGGTCCCCCCAAACTTCATGTCAAAAAAGATAGACAAGCGGGTCTTGGAGGTTCTTCCTACCCGCTGTAAACCCGCGCCTCAATCTCTCGGGCCCTCTGTTATACCGGCGCCAACCAAACAGAGACAGCAGGGCAAGAGACGGTCGGACCCACGGTCCGGTCGGACCCGGAGCCTCCGTCTTCTTCCAGAGGGGCCTCAGGGTGCCATCGCCAAACTTCCTCACCTCCATGAACCTTGGCGCCAGACCACACGCAAGCGCGCGCAAAAAAAGATGTTTCGGCGCGACGGGCGCCACATCGCGCATAGACCGAGAAACCATGGGCCCGGGGTGGTCCTGGTCAAACCGGGGGGGATGAGAAGCTAAGTATACTCAAGTCAGTGTATAGCAACGAGGGATGACGTTTGGTGTGTATATATATATATATATATACAGTAAATGCTCTTAGCAATTACACGGATTCGTGTGTGATCTGCAAAAAGATTCTGCTTTCGGGAATCCCACAAGAGTCTTCATTCAGAGTAGCAGTCCCGATCGTGCACAAACCAGCACCATAGTCTTAGAACATGTTGGAACCAGTCTCAGGTAATGAACGTGCTTACAAATCATGATCACCATTAGCATGGAACAATATGGTGATTAACATGCAGAGACACCATGCCACCATACAAGGGTTGTAGTTCACTCCCAATTTCCAGCACACCCCCTGCATTGCAGCCTGGCATTTGCTGCAACCCAATCGGCGGTACGCGTTTCCATACTTTTCGATTGGAGTCGAAGCGGATGACAACCATCTGCTGTCTCTCCTGACAAACAAGAAGACGACTCAGCAATCTCACCGTGCTGCGCAGTTACCAGACAATCCATGAGTGAACGGTCTCCAAAACACGGCTGCCCCGGCAGAGACGGGTTTCCCAGTCTCGCTCGGCTCCTCGATCTTTTCAACTGTGACAGTGTGGGCTTGCCCATTACCTCAGGCAAGGTTGGCCAACTGAGAGCTTTAAGTGTCAAGGTCAGCTTCACTTGCAGCTCAGCAGCTTTTGGATATGTACACTAGACCTGAAGCTGACTCCAATTCAAGCACGTAAAAGCTCTGGCAGCGGGCGTGCTCGCTAAGTTTCAACCAATGCAGATAAGGAACTTGTCCCTTTCTCACACCAGTCTGGCAAAACAATTGGAATCGCACTCCTCAGCAGGCGCTCCACGCACTCTTCACGTCTGTGAGACATGGTTTCCCCATGTTTCCCCTAGCAATAGCTGGCTGACCGTCAGTTCTCTGGTGTCTTCACATGCCCAAGTTCATGCTTTTGGTGTGGTAAAAGTTGATGCTCAAGGCCCAAATCGATTGGCCTTGACGAGGATGAAGGCCTTACCCCTTGGCGGAGCACGCGGTTGATGGCCTGTAGTTGGCACAAAACCACAAAGGAAGAAGCTGAAACAGCGCGCAAAAAACGTGCGGGAAAGTGCTGTGTCATTGAATCATGTGCTGCCTGCATGTCCCAAGGGCTTTCCGACCCCACAACATCAAGATAAACTTTGAACCATGTCTGCGGCGCAGCTGTGCTTGAGAACTCTTGAGAATTGCATATCTCATATCTTTGACAATCTGCATCTATCAAATGCCTTTGCAGAACTCTTCCAGCTCAGCATGTCCAGTGTCATGACACTTTTCTTCCGATCTCTTAGCCAATTCCAGGAATCTTCCGGAAGTCCTGTACTTCTACCGACTGTCAGATCGCCGTCGTGGGGGGCCCCCACGCCCACGACCTCGCGGTCAGAGGAGGTGCTCTTCTCCGACCGAACATCGATTTGCCGAAGCACCGGACCAGCGCAGTCACAACGATTGGAGAAAGACATTGAAACCACAAATGTACGATAAGAATGACATAAGAATGACATGGTTTCACATGCACTTTGAAACCAAACAAGGAAGTGTGTAGACCCAAAAAAAACCTCGATGACATCTTGAAAGTGCTCGTCTGTCTACCTGACAGAGCGCCCTTGAAAAAGAATCGAATTCTCGCCAGTTTCAGACCCCCCTCTCCATCTTCCATCCCAAAAAAGAACACAGCCCGTTCTTGATCCCGAAAGCTCCCAAGTGGCTATCATCCCTGCGCGGTGGAGGGGATCTCCGACGGCTGTCCGATCGCCTGGCGGATGCCACGCGCGGAGTCGGAACCGACGGTGTCTGTCGAAGGGTCCCGGACATCACGGTGTCTGCGTCTAAATCAGAAGCTCCATGCGGATCATGCGGATCATCAGCCTATATTGAACGAATGAAATCAATATACGGAAACCGAACTGAGGGGAATTTCGTGGACAGGGGGGCTGGGGAATCATGCTCGGCCGATTGGAACTGTGCTCACTCTCCGACTTCAAAAAGCTTGACTGAGGACATCGCAGTAACCCACCCACTGCAGGGGATATTGCAGAACAGCACGCCGCAAATGTTTTGGCACAAGCAGCCACTCTGCAGGGTCATCGATTTCACAATGAGCCCCTCAAGAACTAATTCGATCATCTCTGCTCACTGAAGCAGAGCATAGGGATCTCCACTCTTGAGCACTTTAGGCCCAGGTGCTTTCCCTAAGACTTTACGAGGCAGTGTAGTTGGCATCTTCACAAGCAGTTCGTCGACTTCCACCGCCCGTGGCACATTCGCACTTGCCTTCCCCGGAGCTGCCCTTCCAGTCCTGCGCTGGTTGACGACGGCGGACCGCCTCTTCATTTGACCACCCTTAGCCTAGGACCACATTCTCTGGCCGGCCTCTTCTCAAACAGGTCAAGCTTCCATGAAGCCCTCACTTACAGGTGAAACATGGTGAAACTGAATAGCCTTTGTCTCTTGAGTGCGATACGCATGTGGTTGCTGGTAGACTAAGCACCTCGGCACTCTTGCCAGAAATGGGTGTGCCAAACCAGATTCTTCTAGCAACGGCTCTGACCCAAACACAGACCATGGATGAAATAGCCTGTACCCATCTAAACACCGATTCTATGTGGAAAGGATTGCCTAAAAGGTGTATGAATCCAAACCTTGAACCAACTCTTCGCGTACAACATGCCCGCCTCCAACTCTCCATTCGTTTCAGCCAGCCCTTCGGCGGTCACACACGCGGTGCGACATGAGGCCGCGTCAGTCACAGCCTTGGCTGGGACAAGTCCATGACAGAATCATTCGCTATCAGCCTAGTACAGTAGTCTTGTAGAGAAAAGACAACGTGGCATTTGGTGACACCAGGTTAGATGTGCTTTTCAAAAAAAGGGATGCCTCCAAAAGCACAAGTCTTCGAATTCTTGCTACATTCTCCATCCATTCAAGCTTGCAGCACTTAAAGTGCACAACCCGAACCAACATCATGTCCTTGGACGAGGTGCTCCAACGCCATTCCTTGGAGCAGGGAGATAGATGCCAGAAGATACTTCCAGGATGATCTAGGTGCCCTCCAGAATGGTTTCACATCTCGAGTCCCGAGAGGAGTTTCATTCACCAACAGTCAACAGTCTACATAGAGACCCTCAACTAGACAACATGTATTGGAAACCGTGCCACTATCGATTTGGGGACCGCTACATACATTAAGTCGTTCTTTGTGATTTGACGTGACAGAGCTTTGCACACTGAACGAGCTTTAGGGAGTGGAAGAAGTTTTGGAAAGGAGAAGCGCTTCTCCTCAAACCTGCCGACTCGGTGTCTGTGTGCTTTTCGGTCTTCTATGATGATCCGACACGCGAGGAATCCAGAACTTGTGGGGCCATACTAAGAGCAGGCCTGCCAAGGTCTTCGTTTCGCAGACAGTTTCCTTTCCTAAATAGACATGGTTAGCATGCATGGTTGATGTTTGGAGCCGGCTTTCATAAAATTGGTTCGTTCATACATGTGGTAGTCACTTTGTCGTTCCCCACAGTGTGTGTGTGTGAGAGAGAGAGGGTGTGGGTGGCGTATTGCTGTTGTGACTGACAGCCTTAGTCTTGGCCTGTGAATGTGATCCTGACCTCAACATCGCCAAGGCTCTTGCTGAAGGTGGAGCAGTCAGGATGAGTAACTCCACTCACCCCACCTTCATCATCATCACCGCAGCCCTGCAGGGCACCACCCATGAACGCCACAGCACAAACCAAGGCAGCCCAGCGCATCATGATGAGATGACCACGGAATATCGCGGAGAGCAGTTTGAACCAGAAAGAAAGGCTGCATGGTGGACTCAATCATGCAACAATTTCCACCTGTTGCCAACCACATTGCAATTTCAAATGATTAAGACCTGCCCGGTAAAGTGCAATGATCATCAATCATTCTATCTATCCTTTCTTGTCGTGCTGCTGTTGGAGGCGCATCTGTTTCAGTTGGATTTCCAAGATTCTACAATCTACTGTGTCATGAAGGTGGTTAAAATCAAATTAAAAGCGCTTTTGCAAGGTGGATTGAGAAGTTTTGTCAATCTGAACTCACAGCTTCCCACGAGTTCTGAGTTTGGGGACTTGGCGCGCTGCGTTTTGGAGCAAGCAGCCACTGTGTGCGTGTGGGGGTCACCGATTTCACAAGTAGCCCCTCAGGAACGAATTGGATCATCTCTGCTCTAGGCCAAGGACACTGAAGCAAAGCATAGGGATCTCATGGGATCTCCACCCTGTCGGGTTTGTTTCTTTCCGAAGCAAAGGCCCTTGCTGAAAGTGGAGCAATGGGGATGACTGACTCCATCAACACCATCCTCATCGCCCTGCACAAAGCTGCCCACCGCATGAACGGGCGCGAGGCGTCCCGGTGCAAATGGAAGCGTTCAGCGTTCAGCATGTTGGAACTGAGGCACGACTTGGTGCATCCCGACCGGCCGGCGCATGTGTTAGGAAAAAAACACTACAATTCACAAAAAGCTGTGAGAACTAGAGGGTCACGTCCGTTTTTCTCCCCACTTCCCCCGGCCTTCGTTTGGGAGGGCTGCGACTCGGAGACCTGTGCACCAGGCACACCAAGAGAGGGTCCAGTATGGAGGGCACCCCTAGCGACACATTGTTTGACGAAGGATCAACGATCACGGAGGAACATAAAACAAAGCAAACAAAATATCTGGCAAAAAATCAACAAAACATCTGATCTGTCTAAAGGTTTTTTGCTTCACACAAGCAAATCTACAGTCTGACAAGGTTCTTTACTTGCGTTAAGTCCCACAAGGGCTCTTTTGCAGATTTCCCTTCTGCTGGTTCCAGTTCCATCATCAGCGCGCCCGTCTGATTGCACCCCCGACCCTCAATTGCAACACTCACACACACTCGAGATGTTGTGTACTGAAATTGAAAGCCACTTGCCCTGAAGAAGCCTACGTGAAAAACTGCCTAAGTAACCAGCAAGTTGTAAGTGGGTCTAACTACCTCCACGGTGCCACAACTGCTCAAGTGTGAGAGGACTCAACTCAAAGTCATGAAGTCAAGAACTCTCAAGTTCCAGGGCTTCCGAAGGTGCAAAACGACTCCGAAAAGCGACGAGCGAGCGGCAAGCGCACGTCTGCAGACCTGTATCATCCTGCAACAGCCTGAGGACCTCTACGATTGGAGAGTGGTTAGAACATTCACAAACTGCAGGTACCGGAAGGTGATCAGCCTTCCTCTCCCATCCAGGACCGTAGCTTCGTTGCATACGATGGGTCATGGATGCCGTGTGCCCCTGCTGAGTTACACCAAAAGGCGACACACACCACACACATGCTTCAGTCTCCCTTCCCTTCCCTTCCCTTCCCTTCCCTTCCCTTCCTTCCCACGCTTTCCTGCCATTTTCTGTCCTGTCTAACCTTCTGCTGTCCTCAAGTTCATTCTCCTCTTCTTTCTTTCGTCCTGTCCATGCTTCTGTTTCTGGCCTCCGGCCGCGGCTCCGGCTCCTGGGTCGGTCTCGGTCGTCCTGGCAACGGGCGCGGAAAAGAAGGTCGCAGGTTGAGCGTTGCAGTGGAACGTGTCGTGTCTTCTTGGTGTTTTCAAGGCTGCAAGCCTGAAGTGGGTAGTTCTTGGCCCAAACACGAGACCAATCGACATTGTCTGCTATTCAATGCTATTCATATGTACTCCACTCAACTTTCAGGACTATATAGTAATATATATGTATATACCCTGCAGAAAAATGTTGCGGGTGCCGGGTGCCTCGTCTTTTAAAGGCATGACCTGCACTGCTTGCAGGTTGGAGGTGTTTGCATATGGTGTCAACTCACCGTTTGAAAAAGCACTTCAAAATCAACCAGGCTCAGGACCCCCACATTGATGGCCAAACGGCTTTTTCTTTGGCTCAAGGGCTCCTTCAAACAGGGAGCCAGCCCGAAGCTTCGGCATGACATGCGACGCTTCCGCACTCGGTGCTCTCCGGCTTCGGTGAATTCCATTGGTCACGTGTTTGCAAAGATGAGTGACCAACCAACTCAGGGTGAGGCTGGGTTGAACTAGGCTGGTATCTGTGCCCCGCCAAAGGCTGAGCTGGTCCGAAATTGGTGGGAGAAATGAGCAACTCTCGAAGCAGGATGCAAAAAGTTTTCCTTCTGGTTCATGTGAATCTGCAACCACTGTCCTCGATGTCGAACTTAATTCTTTGTTGGTTCCTTGGGAGCGTGTCAATGGGTGATCCACAGAGCTCCGTCTTCGAACTCATCGTCGCATATACTGGCAGTGAGACTCTATAATTTAAAGAAGAAACATCAACAACAAAATACATGTCATCCTCATCCTCATACTCATGCTACCGTACCCGTAGCCTTCCACCGAGCCGCTTGAGACCGAAGAGCTTGGCCGCGCTCCGCAGCTTGGGGTCCTCCAAGAGGTTTTTCTCGTGTCTTTCTGGGGGTTTAGAGGGGCAGTCCTAAAGATGCACTTGCAAAAGATTGGGTCTAAAATTTTCAGGGAACCCACATGGATTCAAGCTTGTTTTAGGTGTTTTTAGGTTTAGGCCACGAGGACCCTGGGTATTTAAGTGAGATAACGTGCAGCTTTGGTGAGTTCACAAATCCCCAATCAATCACAGACCACATTACTGCATTACTTTTCACTTGCATACGTTTGCCTCTCCCAAATACATGTACTGTCCAAATGTAAATCTCGTGTTTAAAGATTTGCAACAACCTTTCTAGCTGCAAGAATGAAAGCCACGTGCCTTGATGCTATCTGCATAGAGGAAGAGGTCACCAGAGCCACCACTGTCACCATCAACCTCCACAAAACCACCGCAATTCTTTCAAAGAGGGACATGCCCACAACGAAAACAGACCGTCAGCAACATGATTACATGGTTGGCCAATGTATAGAGACAGCTATACCCAACCATCCTGGAGTTTCATATTGACTTTCGGATCTTCCCATCTCCATTGTCCATCTTCATTCGAACTCTGATGGCGACTCATCCAAGCGAAGTACGAGTGAAGGCTTCCCAATAGATACACAATCGAATCCCCAGCACAATCTCTTGGATCTGAAATTTGAGAGAAACCTCCCGCAGCGGAAGAAACTCCCGCAACTGATGTGCGCAACTTATGAGTCTCCGGGAGATGGGCAAAGTTTTGTCAATGCACAGAATATCGGAAATGTTCAACGACCACGCAGAGGTTTTGATCCGCAGCCAATCAAGGCCGGAATCAAAGAAATGTTCTCCACTCTAGGGCACAACTTCCTTTGAAGCCACATGACTCCAACCAACAAGATGCCATGTTCGATCCGAGAATTCCCCAAAGGGAATATGTGGGGAATGCCTGGGCCCGGAGTCAGCTTGGGTTGTCTTATCATTATGTTTGATAAGGATTATACCGGCAGACTGGAAGATAGAATGCCTCTTTTTGTTCAAGATTTATCCATAGTAAGATAGAATGCCGTCCCCAAATGTTTTTTGGCCAACAGAAATGGACAGTTAGAATGCTGGGGTCTGGCCAGTTAGAATGCTGATCCAGGGTGTGCATGTTGAAAAATCTCGAAACTGCAAGGAAACACCAGGATTTCTTCGAAGATAGAATGCCGCCAAAGATAGCAAGAAAACACTTTGAATGCCACAGCTTTTACAGAATAGACAAACAAAAGGAAAGGACAAAGAAGAGGAAAAAGGAACAGGAAACAATTGGTAAAGAACAAGACATGGAAGCAGAAAGGAAACAAAAACACAGGAGAGGAAGCAGAAGAGGAAAGGGAAAGGAACAGGACACGGAAAAAGATAAAGGCACAAGGAATAGGAAAGGAAAGGCACAGAAAATGAGAGGACAAGGAAGAGGAACAAGGAAAAGGAAACAATGGCTAAGACCGGGACATGGCAGCAGAAAACAGAAGGAAGGAGAAAGGAACCAGACAAGGAAAAGAGGACAGGACACAGAATAAAGTGGAAAGGAAAAATTACAATGAGACAGGAAAAGAAAAGATGCAACACGAAAAGAAAAGAGTTCTGAATAGGAAAGGCAAAATGCGCAACAATGAAAAGGATCGGATGCTCTTAGGAGGAACAGGAAGCAAATAAAGGCAAAAGAAAGGAAAGAGGCAAGAGGAATGGAAAAAGGAAGAGGGAAGGCACACGGAACAATGAAAAGGATAGAATGTCCAATTGTCATGCAATTGCTTCTCCTCCCTCCCTTCCTTGTTGGAATTTTGGGGATCAAGACTGGCATTCTAACTGTCAGTCTGTGAGTGTGTTTGTCCATGCTAGATTTGCCAAACAGTAACAGCATATGTGCTCAGCCTTTGCATGCTGCAAACTGCAAACCTCCAGAATAGACAAACAAAAGTAAAGGACAAGAAAGAGGATCAAAGAACATGAAGACATGGTATAAAAATGCAAAAAAGAGAAAGGAAACAGAAAAAGGAGAAAAGGAAAGAACACAGGAAAAAGGGAATGACGAGAAAAGGGAACAGTTGAACAGGAGACAAACAAAGAATAGGAACGGAAAAGAGCAATGAAACAGGAAAAAGGCAAGAGGCGAAAGGAAAGGACAAGGAAGAGGAAGAGGAAAGGTAAATGTAACAATGAAAATAATAAGATGCTTCATTGTCCTGCCATGTGTGGGATCAAGACCAACATTCTAACTGTCAGTCTGTGAGTTGGAGGGTGTATGCATGCATAGATTTGGAAACAGCAAATGTGCCCAGCTTTTGCGATGCAAAACCTACAGGATAGACAAACAAAAGGAAAGGACAAGGAAGAGGAAACAGGAACAGGAACAAAGGTAGAAAAAGGTAAAAGGAAAGCACAAGGACGAGGAACAAGGAAAAAGGCAAAATTGCTGAGAATGGGACGTGGCAGCAGAACGGAGAAGGAGGGGGAAAGGAACAGAAAAGGGAACAGTTGAACAGGAAACAAACAGAGGAAAGGCGCGTGGAAAAATGAAAAGGATAGAATGTCTTAATTTTCCTGTCATTGTTTCTCCTCCCTCCTTCCTTGTTGCAATTTTTGGGATCAAGACAGGCATTCTACCTGTCAGTCTGTGAGTGTGTGTATGTATGCAGACAACATACGTGCCCAGCCTTTGCACACTGCAAGCTGCAAACCTACAGAGTAGACAAGCAAAAGGACAGGACAAGGAGGAGGAAAAAGGAAGAGGAAACAACTGCAGAAAAAGGACATGGAAAGCACAAGGAAGAGGAACAGGAAAAGGACAAAATTGCTAAGAATGGGACATGGCAGCAGAAAGGAGAAGGAGGAGGAAAGGAAACAGAAGAGGTAAAAAGGAACGGACACAAAACAAAGGAGAAAGGAACAAAAAAAGGAACAGGAAAACAAACAACCACAAACATATGAAATGTCAAGAACAATGAGACAGGAAAAGGCAAGAGGCAAAAGGAAGGGAAAGAGGCAAGAGGAAAGGAACAGGGAAGAGGAAAGGCACATGGAACAATGAAAAGAATAGAATGTCCAAGTATCCTGCCATTGTTTCTCCTCCCCCTTCCTTGCTGCAATTCGTGGGAACAAGACAGGCATTCTAACTGTCAGTCTGTGAGTGTATGTATATGCATGCATAGATTTGAAAACAACATATGTGCCCAGCCTTTGCATGCTGCATACTGCAAACATACAGAATAGAGAAACAGAAGGACATGACAAGGAAGACGAAAAAGGAACAGGAAACAATGGTAGAAAAAGGCGAAAGGAAAGGATAAAGGAAGAGGGACAAAATTGCTGAGAACGGGACATGGTAGCAGAAAGGAGAAGGAATGGGAAAGGAAACAGTTAAGGAAACGAGGAAAGGAAACAGAAGAAAAGCGAAAGGCACAGAAAAGGGAACAGTTGAACAAGAAACAAACAAAAGCAAGAGAATAGGCGGCTGGATCAGGGCAGGAAATGGCATTTACACGCATAAATCCAGTACAAAGGACAGTGTTCAACAAACTTTGCTATCACTGGTTTATCTGTTTTAGGCCATATCAAAGACCCAAGTTCAAAAACCCTGTAAAAATGCAGGTTTCAGTTAGAATGCCCGCAAAACGCCATCCCCTATGAAAAGTTCAAAAATTGTCCATCCCCGGCGGTCCAGCATAGCATTCTGACTTCCGGTCCGTCGGTATATATTGGTCAAGTATATAGTGATCCCCAAAAAGATAGAAACGGCTTCCAACACAGTTTTAATAATGGGGATCTACGTATTAATCTATTTGGAGCTCTATATAATATATATATATATATAATTATACATACAGGTCTTCTTCTGGCTCAAGGCCGTTTTCAGCATCAAGCTCAGTGGCTATCAGCCACTTGAGCCAACATCAACGTCACGGACACCATAAGACAAAGGAGCACAAGGGCCTGTCCGAAGACGGTGAGGTGATCCAATGAGGAGACACTACCGAGTCTGCTCCAAATGTCAGCAGAGCTGGGTGTGGGAGGACCGCATCCAGGCCAACCCCAAGCTCCAATGCAATCAGTGCGGAGCCCATTGGCAGAAGACTTTGTTGCCTGATTTAAGGCAAAAGAGGCAAGTAGCTTGGGCACAATAAAACTTCAATGGACAAGGTCAACAGTGGCCAAAGAAGTCCTACAAGGACGCCCTCTTGGAACCCCCGCCGGGACTCTCAGGCGGGCAGAGGAAAAGGAAGACAAAAAAGAACAAGACTGATGACATGCACAAGGCCTTGAAGGAACACTGGGATAGCCTACCAGAGGCTTTCAGGAACCAGTGCACCGCCTTAGGTGTGCAGGTGGCTGACCCTCCAGTGGCACCGGATCTGCCTTCACTCATCAAAGAGCATCTACAAAGCCTTCCAGCCGACCTCAAAGAGGCTGTTGTGAAGATTGTGGAGCCGGAGAAGCCGGAGCCGACATTGGCTTCGAAGGTCAAGCAAGCAGTTGGCACTTTGAAGCAGCTTTCAGAGAAGAAGGCATCCCTCCAATCAAAAGCGGATGCGGTAAAGCAGCAGTACACCCAATTGCTGCAGGACCTCAAAGAGCTGCAAGGGAAGATTGAAGTTGCGCAAAAAGAGCTGCAAACTACGACCCAACAATACAACCAGCAGCTGGAGCAAGAGAAACAAGCTGATGCTGACGAAACGGCCGAAGAACTATCTCCTGAGGCGCTGATCACTGCAATGGCCAGTGTAGGACTGCAGGCCACCTCGGCCCAGGTCAAGGACTTAGCGTCCAAGCTCATTGAGAGCGCCGCAAAAAGGAGAAAGTGTGGGTAACCCTGAAACAGACAGGGTGAGCATGGGGTTCTCCACAACCTTTTTGAAGGACTTCCACGTGGGGTGCTGTGAAGTTTTTGAGACTGGTTGTGAGGCTTTTGGCTCAGGCCAGGAAGGGGGCGAAGACTCCGTGCCTGAGATGGGGACGCCTGAGGTTTTTGCCTCAGGAGAAGAGCCAGAACGTCTCCATGCTCGACAGTGAGGGAGAAGACCAAGTTCATGAAGAAGTCCAAGGACCACTGAGTCCGCTGGACTACGTGGTTCAGAATCTGCAGTGTCGCCTGGGAAATCCTCGAAACAGGTGTTTTGCAAATTCTGCTTTCCGTCTTTGGGCCTGGGCGGGAAGTTTCATGGAGGGCCCACGTCTATGGAGCAGAACGGCTTCAGCGGTGAAAGAAGCACTGCTCAGTGATGATGTGGTGCAGTTGACAACACTCGCTGGGTTGCAACCTCTTTGGACAAAATTCGATGACTCACAACAAAATGATGCTTCGCATTTCTTGCAAGAGTTGGTTGATTTGGCGGAATCCTCTTTGGTCATTCAGAGCTACCACCAAGTCGACTTTCACCAGCAGGTTTCTAAGAAGAGAGCTTTTCCGGTTCATTTGATTTTTCCTCCAGAAGAAGGGCCTGAAGAGTTTGAACACCTCATTGCTGAGTGGGCCAATCAGCAAGAGGGTCAGGTATTCGACGGCTCTGGTTTGTGGGTAGGTCAAATTGGTCGATACACCAAAAGGGATGGGGCTTGGACCAAGCATCACCGTCCATTGCAGGTCCCATCGATCTTCAACCTGCCAATCACAACAGATGGCAACTCGACCAGGACACAGCAGTCTTCTGTGATTGGATACCTTTGCCACTCGGGCAATGAACACCAACATGGACATTTCTATGCTGTGTTTCTTTACAGGGGTTTGAGTTGGCTGGTGGATGATGGCCTTTTCCCTAGAGCGCTTCCGGGCATTCAGGACTCCTTGAAACAGCAAATTGTTCAGGTTTGGGCAGTTCCTTCAGACATGCTGCTTCCTTAAGGTAATATGGGCCAGCAGGTCCGTCAATGGCTGGTGGGCCGACCACGACAGCCAATTTTCGTGGTTGAGACTCATCTTGGACCCGAAGACCATCGGAAAATGCTACAGTGGATGACGGCTAGAGGCTTTGGAGCCATGGGAGCTCCGGCAGCGGAGAGTCCCAAAGGGGGCACAAATGGGGGCATGATGATGCTTTTTCCGCAGCATTTGCATTTCCACTATGTCCAAGAGCAACTTGTGGACGGTTGCGGCTGGTTTGCAGTCAGCTGGAACTTTGACGGTTGTGAACTAGTGTTGATCATGGCGTATTTCAAGTGTGGAGAGGGCATCCAAGGCCCCACCAATGCAACATTGTGGGCAGGTTTGCTAGCTTTTGTCACCAGCCTCCAGAAGCAGGTGATCATCATGGGTGATTTCAATGTGGCTCCGGAGGTTTTCATGACGACCACCATGGCCCAGCACATGCAAGTGCAAATTCTTGCCACACATGAGGAAACGTGCAACACGGGAAATGAGCTGGACTGGGCGTTAGTTTCGACGCCGCTTGTTGCAGATTTGAAAGTTGAGGCAAAATGGATGGTCCCTTTCAAGCCCCACGCCATGCTACAGTTTCGGCTAGCTGGACATTTTGATGAGATTGCAGTTCAACAGTTGACCAAGTTTGGACCGGCTCCCAAACTGCAGAGCCCGGTTGTCACGTGGCACCAAGTCGACCCACAGGACACCACTGTCAAGTGGTTGGATCATGTCACTGACCCTCTGACGACACAAGCTGGCACCATTTACAATCGCATTGAACGGTATGTTTTGCAGCAACTTGAAGAACCTCATGGAGGTAGAGGGCTCACGTTGCAGTTTGTGCAAAGACCGCTCCACGATGTCAGCAAACCATGGCTGTGGAAGAGAGGTAGCATGGCTTTCTGGAATCAGCTTGAACTTCGCCTTCAGCAGTTGCTTCACCATGTGGGGAGAGAACCACACCATCAAGCGCAGCTGCAAAAATTAGGCTGGAAGATTCAAGAACATTGGCATGCGGAGGCAACTGTGTCCTTGCAAGGTTTTCAGAGTTTATTTGAAATGTTGTGGTACCAGCATGGGGATGAGCATATCCATGTCCTCCTCAACTATGCACAACAACAAAGAGAATTGCACCAAGCTGAAACCTTCCAAAGAGAGACTGAAGAGTACAGGCAATGGCTTACCACTGCATCCCAGTCAGGGTGTAGGGGCCTGTACCGCACGTTGAAGAGAGATGAGATGCCATACCTCCGGCCTTTCCAAGATCAACCTAGAGCTTTGCGGATGCCCATGCGAGTTAAGCAGTGGGGTGAAATCTGGAAGGTCCAAACACGGCAGATCCTCATTCCGTGCATGGAGCAGCTCATTAGCAAGGGCCAGGAAGAGGCAAAAACCCTGCCTTTTCTTTCTGATGGGCACATTTGGAAAACCATCAAGACGCTAGCAATCAAGGCACCTGGACTGGACGGGCTGGGTTTTGACTTTCTGCGCTCTCTTCCCAGAGAGGCAATGAAGGACCTGAGAGCCTTTTTCCAGACGGTAGAAGAGCAGTCCATGATCCCAAATCAATGGAAGGCTTCGCTGATTGCTTTGATCCCAAAGAGCACCGCCATTGAAAGACCAATTGCATTGGTAGCAACCATGTACAGGCTTTGGTGTAAACTACGAAGTGATCTCACCAAACGCTGGTCCAGCAACATCCAGTCTGAGTACCCATGGGAGAGAGCGGTCCCTGGAACTGAGTGTTTGCAAGTGGCGCTCAAAAGGTCCTTTATGACCGAACACCATGCAGCGCACAAGCGCACGGTCATCTCCGCGCTCCTGGACCTCTCAAACTTCTATGATAGGATCAGCCTGGCACAACTGGCGCAAAGATGGCTAGAGTCGAGCTACCCGGCAACACATGCTGCACTCGCAATGCAGGTCTATACTGGGCAGAGAATCCTGGAGGCGGAAGGCGAAGCCTCAGCGCCTTTGTGGGCGACTCACGGAATCCTTGCAGGAGACACACAGGCTCCATTAGCTGCAAAGGTTTATTTGCAGAGAGCTCTCAAGGCTTTTCACAAACGATTTCCGCAGCTGCATTCAGACCTCTGGATTGACGACTTCAGTTTCGATGTTGTTGACAAAGACCCGCATAATGCAGCAAGGATAGCAATCAATGCCTATGCCTGTGTGAAAGCCGAACTTGAAAAGGACAACCTGAAAGTCTCAGAGCAAAAGACCGGCTTCATTGTCTCCAATGCCACGGTCAAGAAGATCTTGGCTGAGCAACTCCCAGAGGGAGGCCCAAAGGTGCACGACGTGATGAGGGACCTCGGCATCGACTGCACAGCAGGCCGTCTTCGTCGCATCCAGACGATTAAAGCAAGACGAAGAAAAGCTGGCAGAAAGAATGTCAAGTTGAATTCCCTGAAGATCCCCAACAGAGCAATACAGTTGAAGATCTATAAGGGCAGCATTGTCTCGGGAATCAGTTGGGGACACCAGGCCATGGGTCTAGCACCACCACTCAGACGAAGGCTGAGAGCCACGATGGGTCGCCAGATGGGCTTGCAGCGTACAGGCAACTTAGATATCCTTTTCGATATGTACCCACGACATCGTGACCCGGACTATGCAGCATTCGAAGACCAGGTAAAGCTCTACCGCAAATTCCATGGCAATTGGCCGGAAGCTCTGGCCAAAGACCTCGTCAAGGCTTGGAATGTTCAGAGGGACAAACTCAAGTCGGTGCCATATCCTTGGCAGCACGCCAAGGCCCAGTTGGAGCACTGCAATGTTACCTTCTGGAACACGGCTGGTCCTTCGACAAGCAAGATGAGTGGGTCAAGCCTGGACATAACGGTGAACCTGATTTCAAGCTGAACATGAATGCTGACTGGTTTTACCTACGTCAAGAATTGGAGAGGGCACACAGATGGGAAACGGTCATGAAGATCAACAAGCGCAAGTTTTTGCACGAGGTACAACAACCCCTGGATTGGTTGCCTTGGAGGAGACTTTCCCGAACCCTGTCCAAAACACAGAATGCGGCTTTACAAACCTGGCATCAAGGGGCAATCTTCACCAAATTGCAGGACGGGCAGGCAAAGTCTCAGCTCATGTGCCCGCACTGTGGCAAGGAAGCTGACACCATACATGTCCTTTGGCAATGTTCAGAGACACGGAAAGCTTTTCCGCCTTTGGACCAAGAGGATTGGCAAGAGATTGAACAAGGGATAAACCTGGAGTTCTGGTCACAGGGCCTTCTTCAACTTCCTCGCTATGAGAATCCACAGGAGGTGCAGCCGTCCAGACATGGGGATCGTGGACAGCAAATGATGAAGTCCGACTGAGTGGCATTGATGTGGTGACAGTAGGGATAGCCCCCACTAGCGCTGACCCTCGTCTCAAACACTTCGTTGTGGCCTTGGTTCACCACACTTTAGTTGATGGAGAACTCATGAGGAAAGGTGCAGTGACCACAGTGTTGCCAGGCAAGCAGTCGACAGATCGTGCCTGGTTCTACGGGCTCAGGCTCATCGCCCACTATGTCCAATTGGACATGCAAGTGCGAGTACAGGTGCTTTCAAAGAAAGCCTGGGAGGCCTGGGCGCACGGGCGCCACTCGGATGTTTTCCTGGATCTGAACCAATTGGTGACGCATGATCAAAGAAGCCGCATTAGGCCTTTGAGTTTGAGTCACAAGCAAATCAATGAGATGCCACCAGGACCGTATACTTTGAAGTCAAGGTTCAAAGACGCTTCGAAGGTTGCCAGGGAAATTGCCTTGTCACATCGTCCAGAGCAAGAGGAGGCAGATTTGCGGTTGACTGACCAGCGCTACAACAAGATTGCTCCGCTGGCAATCTCACGAATCAAGTACCTTTTGGAGACCAAGGATCATTTCCTCCATCAGGTCAGAGAAAGTGGCCGCATCAACCGACAGAAGGCAAAAGAGAAGAAAGCGCAGCTGTTCCAAGACATTGGCCAGCAAAAGGGTGAACATGATCACCAGTGGGTGGCCAAAACCAGACGCTTACAGTGCCACTGCTGCAACAAGCGCATCACGATGCATCTCACCTATGCAGCCTTGCAGAGCATCAAGGAGGAGGAATGTCCTGCCACCACACAGTTGTCCATCAAAGGAGGTCAGGCTCCTAAAGAAAGGAGCAAAGCCGAACTCCTCAAGAGCCTTCTTGATGGAACTTACCCGGAGTTGCATGGGCATAGTTTTGTGCTGCAAACCAACTACTTGGTCTGCACTGGTTGCAATGGCCGCATTTTGCGGCATGCAGCCTCAGAGAAGATTGAAGGGCTGGCGAAGTCCAAGTGCTGGAATCAAGAGTGGATCCCTGAAGGATCATGGCAGGGTCATAAGAGTCACCAGCTGTGGCGCAAGGGGGGCCGTGTCACTTGTTCGAAGTGCAAGGCACATGCTATCCAAAAGGATGGAGCTTTTGTGGCCAGCAAAACCCTTCGACAGAGTTGTGGACACACCAGCACGCAACCGACGTTGCCAACTTTGTTCACCAGCCAAAATGGCTGAAGACCATGGCAGCAGGAAAAGACACGCAGAAAAAAAGACAGGTCTTCTTCTCCTTGCTGGACGATAGTGGTGAAAGTTACACTCCGAGTGGAACCGGAGTGTTTTCATCCACCACCTGTTTGGTCTTACATCGACAATCCAAGCCATGCCAAACAACCAGTGTTCGTTTCGTGTAGCTCAAGGAGGGGCCCGAAGGCCGGAACCGGACGAGTCCGGCGGATCGAAGCGGCGAATCCTTCGAATTGGTTGGACACCTGTGGGTCTATGGTATCTGAGGGTCACCCTGCAAACCTTGATGGATCTGAGGTTTTCTATGGAACTCTTCGAACACGGCCATGCGCCATGCGGCGGCTTCCAAAGGATGCTTCCTTTCTATACTGCAACACAAACACCTCACAGGCTGCAGTGAGAAGACCAAAGTCCTCCTAACATCCCGTCCAAAGGCCAACCAAGCATGTCCAAAAATCACTAGCCATGGCAATTTCGGGCATTCTCTGATGGGGACCCTGCTTCACTGCTTCAAAGCTCACGTGGACCCGCCTTCACGAAGCCGAAGCCTTCGGAGTTCCGCCGGCCGGGCCTGGCAACAAGGGCACGGCAAGGATACGAATTGTCAATGTATGTAACATAATTGTGTTCAAGGTATATAACTGAACTCGCAAAAGCTTTGCAAGGATTCAGGAGAAGCAAACATTGCAACAAAATGCATTGAGTCCAGCCCTTGACCCCCACTCCATGCAAAATAGAAAGTGCATCATCGGCCGCTGCAATAACCTCCCCTCTTTTCGGTGGTCGAAACCCCGTGAAGCACCAAAAAATGAGAAACAAAACACGTGGCCATCTTCGCCACATGGTGAGAAGTGAGCGCTGATGTCTCCAGAAAACCGACCCGCCTGGGGAAGTTCCAATTCGAGACAGTGCCCGTCGGCATGGAACCTCAGCCACGCGAAGGTGAGGCTTTTGGGGGAACAAACACATCACCGGGTTCCTGAGGCACTTCCGCGGTAAATAGAAGGGCAACGTCTTGCCGCTTTGCCGTTTTAGCCCGGGTCCCTCAGCTATATAGATTATATAGATATTCTTTCCAAAGGCGCGGGTAAATCGATAAAATCGAAAAAGGTCTTTTCTACCTAAATCGCGGATAAGCAAGAAGTTAACATCGATGTTTTTCCAAAACAAAATCTGTGGGAAAAACGGTAAGAAGCAGCAATGTCTTTAATTGAGCATTATGCCTGGGTCCCTCAGATAGATCTTTTACCAAAGGCGCGGTAACAACAGCAAAAATCATGCGTTTTCTGACGTGTTCAATTGATTTATACCAATCTCCGCGGTAAAGCGTGAAGAATCAAAAATTCACAAAAATGTACAAATATTGTCTTCTACCGCATTGCCCAGGTTCCTCAGCTACAAGATTTACCGAAAGGGGCGGTACAACGGTCCAAATCGGAAAAAATGCCTTTCTGTACCCGTGACCGCTCTGTGGGGGTTGCGACCGTGCAGCTAGCAGCTAACGCCCAGCAACGCTCGCGAACCGGCTCGATCCCGTTCTTTCTCACCGAAACTGAGGTCCTCACTGAAACGGCGGGGAACTGCCCCGGAACGGTGACGAAACGGCGTGTCTGCCCAGCTATGCTCTGTTCGGGTCTACGTTCGGTTCCAACGTGCTCGAGTGATAGACATACGCAAGACCCGTCTTGATCCAAAGGGAGAAAGTGCTGAAGGATGCTTTTTTGGCGTGGCAAGAGCATTTTGGCGACATCCTCAGGATGTTTAGATCTGAACAGCTTCGGGTGACATCCATCCCCTTCGCTCGTTGATCGAACCCTAGAGCCAAACAGCTACTGGAGGTGTGTTTCATGATAGAGAACATGTCAGAGTTTCAAAGGGTCCATCGTTGGTTTTGTGAGGTCCATCCTGTGCAAAGTTCGAGGTCCGAGGTCCTGTGTTCAACTGAAACTCTGACCATCCTGTGCGTGGCAGAATGTCACGGAACACTGAAAGAGACAAAGTACATCTGACGAACTCAGACTGATTTGAAAGAACCTGCACTGAACCCTCTCAAAAGTGAATGAAATAAACAGCTGCCAAACAACGCCGAAACGAAAAACATATCAAAGTCAAAGACATCCTTTTAAAACTGCGAAACTATGGAAAGTTATCTTAGTCTAAACTAAACAATTCTAATCTCAAATGCTAAAACATGCTGCAAGCAGCTTGCTAAAAGTGCTACTGCTTGCAGCTTTCTGGATTGTCTCATCATTCGTCCAACTTCTCGATCTGCCTGACCAGTCTACTTGAGAACCTTCCCGACAAAGCTTGCACCAAAGCCACGGTGGTGGGAACACCTGCCAAACTTCTGAAGGTTCCTTTGTTCCCTCCGCCACATCCTGTTCACATCATGTTCAACTTTGGTTTCCTGGTCGCCAGGAGGCTTCGGGAAGGTGCCCAATTGTTTTTGAGTTTCGGACGGTCCCTAACTCTGATGGCCCATGTGGTTCAGTCCTTGGGACTTACCCAACAGTCTGCGGGATGAATACCAAAAGGACAGGGCGAACATCCCGTTTGATCGTTGGGCAAATTCAATCATCTGTCATCCAGCCATATCCAGCCTGTCAGCACCAAAGCGCTGGTCATCATTCGACCCATCTTTGTCTTGGGTGCCAAATCGCCGTAGCCCACTGTCGTGAGAGTCACAGAGGTGAAATAAAGGCCTGGCTGTCGTGAGACCTGTCTGGGTCTATTGTCTTCAACGACACAGACCACGCAGCCCACATGGGCCCCGACCCCTCAAAGGAGTCAAAGGATGAGACATGTCAAACAAAAATTTGCAAACCTCTCTTCGTCACTGGAGAACAACCTCTTACTTTGCGATTGCCAAAACTGGTTCCGTTCAATCTCTTCTCTGTTCAATCTGGTTCCCTTCCGGATCGCCCGATCGACCCGAAACGATCCCGTGCCAAGTCGCTGTCCACGAAACTCCAAGACTCGACGACTGCAAACCTCGACGGCCAAGGCGTCGAGCACGGCATCGAACGGCTTGGGGAGGGGGAGCAAAGTTTCGAACACGTTTGAAACCCGAGCCTCCAGCTTTGGAAAACGTTCAATCAATCTATTGGCACTTGGAGTCGAGTGAATTGAGAACCTGGACGTCCTAAAGTGTTCCCCAAATATCCCCAACCAGTTTTACTGCTGGGGTTCTCTCTTAGGAAGAACCAAGCTGGCCACAGTGTCTGGCCGCGCCGGTAAACGCTGCGTCCTGGCGTTGTCTTCCTGTTGTCCTATTTTTTTTACCTGTTGTCCTCTTCTTGTCCTTCTTCTGGTGCGTAGCTTGGCCACGGCCGCCAGCCAGTCTCCAGACCTTGTCCTCCTGTTGTCCTCATTTTATTCCCTTTTCCTCCTCTTGTCTTCTTCTTGTCGCCCCGTTGTCCTCCCCTTGTCCTCTTCTTGTCCTCCTGTTGTCCTCCTCTTCGCCTGTCTTCTTCTTGACGTCTTCTTCTTGTCCTCCAGAAGTCCGGCTGTTGCCCTCTTGTTGACACCAGCTTCGCCGCGGCTGCCAGCCTGTCTCCAGACCTTGTCCTTTTGTTGTCCTCTGCTTTCTCTTTGTTCATCCTCTTGTCTTCTTCTTGCTGTCCCGTTGTCCTCCTCTGCTGGTGTCCAGCTTTGGCGGCACCGGTGAGCCCTATGTCCGCCTGTTGTCTTCTTGTTGCCCTCTTCTTGTCCACCTGTTGCCCTTAGCCCGTCTCCGGCTCCTTCTTGTCCTCCTCTCGTCCTCCTTTTTCTCAGTTCTTGACTCTTGACCTGTTCTTGTCCTCCTGTTGTCTGTTTGTTGTCCTTCTGCTGGTGGCCAGATCGCAGCACGGCCGCATGTAGACATGACACCATGACAGCGTGCACGCGCGAAGGATCACCCCAAGCGCAAAGAAAAGGTTCCAGTGCGGGAAAGCAGCTGCACACGCGCAAGCCTTGTGTGGCGCCTAGTGGGAAAGCGCCAGCCGGCAAGCCCGAAGACTGCAGTACCATGTAAACAGGAAAACGTGCGAGCGTGCACTATAAAGCAGCGAGGCGCTAGCAAGACAACTCCAGAAAGCAACCCCAGAAGCCGATGTCCTCTCCCTTGTCCTCCCTCTCCTTGTCCTCTGTCCTCTTCTTAGGGCTTGCGGGGTTCTCTGGCATAGGAAAGAAGAAGCTGGCTACAGTGTCCTCCTCCACACTACAACAACAATTCTTGCAGACACTATGCTGTTTGGGGTCTATGCTGGCTTAATTAATGAGATGTCCGGCGTCGGCAGTGAAGGGAGGCACGACCCCCATGTCTTGGCACGAGGAAATCCGACTTGGTTGATGTGTGGAAAACACGAATAGAGTACATCCCAGTCAATCGCGGGGGGTCCCTTGGTGTGTTGTGGTGCTGTGGTTTAACATTTAAAAAATCACAAGCAGTCCATGGCCCATGTAAGTACTAAGTACATTGAGAGTTCTATGTGGGGAAAATTGTGCCTGGACAAACCTAGGAAACTGGTTGAACATCACACCCACTTTTGCTCCCAAATCTTGGGAGGGCCTTTCGAGTTTCTGCTATTGAATCTCCCTTGTGCAGTTCGGTAAAACCCAACGCATCCACCTTTTGACCAAAGCACGAAGCAGCGCACAGCAAGTGAAGGCCAGACAGCAAAAGGACTGCACCTCAGTTTGACGCTTCCGTTGATTGAGTTGCTAGATTGCTGCCGGCATCTGACTCACAATTGCACCAGCATACAAACAGCATCCACCACAAACTACCGCTTTGGATCAAACATACCGCCCTTACATCGCCGAAAACCTGACTCGGCTTACCACCGCACTGACGGCTGCATCACGGGATCTCGTCGCGATACATGGAAAGTCGGCCGATCGCTGGGAGGAGGGTAGCTTCGGAACCCAACAAAAACGGGGCGAGGTGGAACCCTGAAACACGCGCGTCACGCGCGGCGCGTGTTAAGGGGTCGACTTCGCAGCAGTGAAATTGAACAACACAACGTTTAGGGCCTAAGGCGGTCTCTCTTTTCGGGGTCACGGATTTGAGAGTAAGACAAGGCAACTCCTAAAAACTAAAAAAAGATCCCCCTTGGAAAAGATCTGACATCCCAGAGGTTATTGAGTTATTGTGGTCTCTCTGCAACTTACAAACTGAAAAAATAATCGAAACTCCATCGAGACTTGTTCACACATGCTGGCTGGAGAAGTGCCATGATGCGCACATTATAATCAGGCCAATGTATGAACTTTGTGCCCCTGCCAGCCCTTAAGTAGTTTCCTGGGACTCACCCCGTTGATAGCTACGTAGTATTCCGGATATGTAGATGCTAGGGAGAGACCTCATGGATATTTATCAATGTAGTACAACCGGGCATCAGACTTCCAAGCGAAGGTTGTGATTGGAGCCTGTGAGAGGGGAACTGAGAGGGTTGGAGTAGGTGATCGCTGACAAGGGTATTCCAAGCGACGTCCACCATGTCGCTTCCGCTTGGCTTGTGGGTAATCAATGAGCTGCTCCAACTGCTCCGCCTTGTGAAGCAAAGATCAAAAGAACAACATCTTAGGACATCTTCCCCCCACATGGCTGTGGGTCAAAACCGGGACACCCTGGTACCACCGAACATCAACAGAATTGACTACTTGGGAGGTCAACCTACCCCTGGTTTTTTGACCCAGCCACATAGGTCGATTCCAGTTGATCCGTTGGAGGGCAAAAAAGAAAAGAAACACTGACTCTCCGATGCTCAATTCGACGTCCACTGGGAGGCTGACTGGTCCCTAGCCTCAGCGCTGATGAAGCCGAAGAGCACCGCCAAGAGAGTGATTGAAAGCCACACGAAGAGAATGGCCAGAACCTTTTGCTCACCTCACACGAAGCGCATTGGTTTTGTTTGTTTTAATTGGGTGTGACGCCCAAGAAAAACCTTTTTTGTTGTAGGACAAAAAAATCATATATATATATATAGATGACAACCCGATTGAACCAACCCGTTGATCAAAGCCTGTTCCCAGATATATTCAGATTTGAAAAAGACTGCAGTGTCAGCAGACCAAAGACCTGTGGTGACAGGAGCTATATCGCCATAGCCCACGGTGGTCATCGTGACAGTGGCAAAGTAGATGGCCTGCACATGCAGGGGTCCTCCTGCGTTTTGGACTACATCTTGCCCCATCTGATACAGTCCAGGCCCACCCTTCCTCCAAGTACCAACAGATTCAGTCTGAGATTGAATGGACACAAGTAAGCCACAAACCCTGGAAATACCAACAGCGGGATGAAGCACGGAAGCACCTCATTGATGCTCCAGTGCTCCCCTCCCGCATCTTTGAAGATCAAACCACCTGTCAGAGCAAAAAGGAGCAGCACCAACCTGAGTGCAGAATCGCGGAGCGACCTATATAGTGCAACATCTAACAAAATGAAATATGTCCGCTGCAGCTGCCGAACCTTAAAAAACGGAGGTTGAAAGTACTGCCTGCAATTGCTACAAACAAGAATTCTATAACATCTACAACTCTATGTCAATGTCACCTAGTAAGGAAAACATGTTCATCCCTCTCAGGTCCGCTTTGCAAAAAGCACACCAACAAATACGTCCCTATATTGAGGTGACTTCAACACTGGCGACATGAGTCCATTTACACGGAAAATCACGACCCAATTTTGCCATCGCCAGGGTCACCTATATACCCGGATTCCCATGGATGATGTACGTTTCAGGGTCTGAAAATCGATTAGGCCTGCGTAACAAGTTCTTACCAAAACTTCAGGTCTCAGCAGTTTCTCCTCACAAAAAGAAAACAACTAAGTTAAACGCAGGATCCCAAACCTCAAAGACCCCGGTTTAATGAAACAGCGGCACAAAGCGGCGCTCCTGTTTTCAACAGCTTGAGCCAAAAGTCAAGGTGCAAAAGAAAAATGAACATCTCTACTTGGTAAGACAACACATGGAATGAATGAGTCATTCTGTACACACTCTTGTGGTCATATTCATTGATATATCATTTCTCCCCCTCGAGTGAGTTCCATGGTGCCCTAGATTCAAATTTCCGGCGAAAACGGAAGGCTATCTTCTCGATTTCAATTTGAACGGCACCTACGGACTTGCATGCTCTACTTGTGACACAACACACACATCTGTCTCAAGGCTTCTTGCCAATGGATTGGTGCAAGAATCTTTGTGAATGCATTAGCTAGCTGCTCTTCTGACTTGCAATAGCGAAGCTCTATCATCGATTCTTTGTCCAAAACATCACAGTTCTTGCAACGTTCACTCTGTGAACACGGTTGCAGTGTATCAAACGTGCCGAGTAGCGGTTCTGGATTATCTTTATGACCGCTTCGTTGTCCTGCTCAAGTTTGACGGCAATTTCGTGCTCAAACAAGTGTTGCAGGGTTTCTTGTATGTGGAGGGTTTCTCCATACAAAGCTGCAGAGAAGGCGATGATCTCCGCCTCAGGCGTTGATCGCGCAACGCTGCTTTGCTTGCGGCTTTGCCCGAACAGGGGAAAGAAGGATTCATTTGTCTTGATCCCGAACATAATCCCACTGGTTGATTTCGCGGACCAAGGGCAAGATGCGAAATCTGCATCACTATTTGCATGGACCGCTGGCGCATAACCGTAAGGAGATACTTCCACAACAACAAAGACTGATAGTGAACTTTAAATAGGAGATTACCCTGTGAAGTTGTCAGTCGTCCCATTTGCTCCATTTCGACACATTTGACGCCAACCTGCGTACAATGAAGGACAAATCAGGACGGCTCAGTCTGCTGAGCCACAACAGTCTCATCAGAGCTTTTGCTGCATCGTGATGCAACTCACCGCATTGTTCAGCCTCCTCATCGCGTATGTTACTCTGAGGAAGAGCTGGCAATGGCACGGATTTCAAGGAAGATTCAGAAATCCCACACAAGTCGCAGTAGAAGGAAACCACCTGCTCTGTTGTGCAAAAGACGGCATGTCAAAGCACATCTGGGCTCCATTTTCATTACCTAGCAGGCTCCACCCAACCTACACAATAACGAAACCTGCAACAGCATTGTACATGTTTCCATACAAACCGCTCTAGTATCAAGACAAACCCCAGCACGATAAACATGTCGCCCAAACCATTTGGAGAGGAAGCAAAAGGCGTGCTCCGGGCAAACGCAAACTTGAGACAAAGATGCTCTGGAACACAATGAATCCATGCGCATGGAAGAAGCCCGCGAGCGAATCACGCGAAAACACGCGCCTGCAAGCCCGCGCACGGCATCCTTACTCTTGGTAGTACGGCCAGGAGCTAGCTCCTAATCGCTGCGTGTCAATATTGTCCTGGCTGCAGTGCGATCCAACAAGTGAAAACCACCAACCCAATACGGATCGCCTCCAACCTATGAGCGATCATCACCTCACCCTGTGTTCCCGCCCTCGGCCAACGTCGATAGAGGGCCGTGCCATAGGGGAACAAGTGCCAAAAAGCGGGTGGAACCGCCGGAACGACGGTGTCGGGAAGCCAAACTTGCACGCGCAGGCAACTCGCCATCTCCGCATCCAAGGCCGGTCCGACACAGTTCATCTCCACAGGCCACTGCAAAAAGGACGCGCCAGCCGCGGCCAGAAATTCCCCGAGGTCGCCCGTGCCCAGCAGGCGCAAAGCGTAGCAGCGCTCGCACAGCGGCCGCACACCGTCGGGCGCCATGTGTAGATCGAATAGGTGAACTGGCCGCACCGGCTGCCGGCACATGGGCAGCACAAGTCCGTGTTGCTCGATGGTCGCCAGGTGGTGCTCCGCAGTGCGAGTGGGGGTGTCCAAAACCTGGCGCACAAAGCTTGCGCAGTAAGCTGTAGCTCGAACGAGTCAAAGGCAGGTATGCAAATATGAGCTACCCCATCTAACATCTGTAGGAACTAGGATGATACCCAACAGGTTGCAAATCTGTGGGCAAAGATTTGTCCGAAAGGTTTCGCAGCCTTCATGGAGTGTCCACAAACGGCGCGCACCAGCACCTGCGATCAAGCACAGATACATCATTCGTCCGCAGCCTGCGCACACACAACTTGGCCTCAGAACCCTCGGTCAGCATCTGGAAGCGCTTCTTGGGATTGCTCTCCATCACCACCACTCATAATGCGTTTCGCGCATCACGTGGCAACCCCAGCCCGTCCTGGATGTCTTCCTGCGTGCATCCAGCTGCCTTGAACTCTGCGAGCCGCAGCATGTCCTCGGACGAGAAGCTTGAACTCACGAGCCACGACGAACACCTCCTTGAATTGACTGGAAACGAACATCGGGCCATTTCAGGAGGTACATCTGCAGCACACCCCCGGTGATATGGTTCTCCCTGTATCTTTTACTTGACGTCAACCTCCCAATCGATCCAGAAAAACGACGACAAAAAAAACACACGCTGCTGCTTCAACTGAAAAACTTGCGTTGATCGGTCAGGTGGAGTGTAGTCAGCCCAAATGTCTGTAAGCTCCACCGGTTGCAAGTCTGGCTCAGATGCAGAGATGACAATTGGCTCACCCAACTCTGATTCAAGATCCTGTGCCCACCAATGATCAAGCAAGTTCTCGTTCCTCCTAGGCAAATTCCCCTGGATCACCAACCTCAAGCGCTCTTCGGCTTGCGCCTTTCGCTCGCGGTACGGCCTGGATTCACACAATGAACAAGTGTCAATGATTCACGGGCACAACTGGATCAGGAATCGCAAGAGTCCACAACAAAGGCCTTTCAGCCTGCGATGGTGATTCCTGCCACCCCTCCTCTGCACTCGGCACTTGTGATACGTACGCGTCCTTGAGCTGGTCCAATCTCACCCAGGTGATGTTGCTCTCACGCTCCACCTCCAAAGACACAGACCTTGAACGCGAACTCCGCTGCCACGGCGGTGTCGACGGACGCAATGCACTGCGCAGCTCTGCAGTGAAACGAGCTTGCAGTGAGACACAAACGCAATGAAACAGGTAGCTTGCAGTGAAACAATGCTCCAGCCAAACACGCAGATGTGACTCGACTTCACACTCTGAGACTCTGGTTCTGGGCTGCGGTTCACTCAAACAATTAACTTTGTCAGTTGCAAGGGAACTCTTCAAGCAAAAATGCTGATACAACCCTTGCAAGTGTACTGTTCTTTCTTCGGATTCGGAGGTTCTCAAGCAATGGGTTCGACTTAGCACAAAGACTAAGGATTCCTTAACTTGACTCTATATGGAGGTTGGTCTAATGCCAAAGTGGTGGGGATGCAAAGGTCCAGGCAGTCCTATGAAAGCACAAAGGCCTTCTGCTGCAATTCACCCGAGACCTGAGACAAGTAAGGGGTCAGCGCAAGCCGGAGCTGACAGTTGCAAGTCACTCAGGGCACAAGGATGATATGTAGGGCTAAACAATCAAGTGATGGGCTTGGCTCTAACCTATCACGTGAAGCTTATATAACCGAAGGCAATATGGATGAGGCTGTTACCCAGTTAAACGCGGGATCCCAAACCTCAAAGACCCCGGTTTAATGAAACAGGCGCTCCTGTTTTCAACAGCTTGAGCCAAAAGTCAAGGTGCAAAACCAAAATGAAAATCTGTACTTAAGACAACACATGGAATGAATGAGTCATTCTGTACACACTCTTGGGGTCATATTCATTGATATACTTCTAACTAATGTAGATTCTTGATTAATACACCCCAAACGAAAAGGTTTTACCAAATAACATATTTGTGTTTCAGAAAATCAAGAGTCTACATCAGAATCCTCCATGTGTCCTCCATTCCCCCGTGCTGCCTGGCAGCAGGCTGATGGCCGCGCGGGTTGGCTTGCCGTAGGGCTTCAGTTGCCGCTTGAGACGGGACTCGGCAGCCGAGGCGAAATAGCCTGGCGGGCCCGCTGACCGCGTCGGGAGACCAAGACACCTGACCCTGGTGCCACTGACCATTGGCCAAAGTCAAAGTCTACGGCATTCGTTCTTTCTTTGAAGAAAACACTGGTAACCAGTCACCATGAAGTTTGTCCAGATTCTAGTTGTCTCAAAAAGATTTCCGTCCCAAATTGGCCGAGTAGATGTTTTTGGGACACTAGCATGTTTTATGGTCAACATTTGGCGGTCTTCCGATCCTGCACTAGTCTGCAGCAGGCCTTTTAAGGTAAAAACGACGCTAGAAATTCCGAATGAATTTGATCGTGTGCACACTATGCCTTCTGCCTAAGCTGGTACGAAGCTTGATTTGTCATGATGTCACGAGCGAACGTTGTCCCACCCCGCTTGGCCGAGTTCCAGTCCCAACGTTGGTTTCGGACCTGCAATGCTGCCAACGGAGACCACGCCCACAAAAAGAACCGGGCACATGAGCAGCCTGCCCGGGCACTCGGTGAGGCCAATGGAAACATCAAAAACTGTGCAGGGGGGGCGGTGCCCGCATGCTACCACCAAAGCAAGCATAGACATAAAAGGAAATGTAAACTTGTACTCCTGGCTACCACCACCAGGCCGTCTGAGGATCCTGCTTGGCGAGACAGCAGAGTGTCTTGAGCTTCCGACGAGCACTCTAGAACTATCTAGAACTTCACAGAAAGACACGCTGTTTTATCCCAAAAAGACTGAACAGAAAATGGGAGGCTCGGCTTGGTCCATCAAAACCTCATCGCGGAGGGGTGTAAGGCCTCATACTCTTGCTTGGAGCAAAGGCACCATAGCCCACAGTGCTGAGAGTGACCGTGGAGAAGTACAGACCATCAAGGATCGACTTCGATTCCTCGGGAGAGTGTGTTGAACTGGTTCTGGGAAAAACTAAAGCTACAACTCTCTACAACTACAAAGTAATACTACAACTACCAAGTCCAACCATCTGAACTATCTACAACTCCATCCTTTTCTCTTGAAATCCTCTCTCCGGAACCGGAGAAACGATGAGAGTTCCTCTCCAGTCCCACCTGGTGCACGACCGACGCTGATGCGTTGGTTTTGCCAAGCGACCTGATGGCCTCAGGGCGGCCGCGAAGGAACAACGAACAAGGCCCGGACCAGGGTGTCCCGTCCCACTGCGAATACCAGGTATACCAGTCGTTGGCAACCACTCATCTATTACGGGCCAGTTTTGGGGGCCGAAGGTGGGAGGACTTCGCCCTGACAGCAGTACCAGACAGTCGTGGTACTCAAAACGAATGGGTTTGGTGATTTTTTCCATTCCAACAGGGCAACACCCCCCATTATATAACCCGATGTCAAGGCAAGTGCCGGTGGAGGATGTCGCAGGTCCATGGCCAAGGCCCACCACCAACAAGAATGAGAGTCTGATCAATCTGAACAAGCCAACCGACCATCTGAGTGAAAGAGTCTTGCATCATCTTGCATTAGTTTGGCGCTTTTCCGCGAACCACCGCACTACCCCTGGCAGGTGCCACTCAACCGGCGAAAGCCGGGACGAAGGTACGCATGGTTTCTGAAAGCGCGGAGCGGTGACCGGGCAGAGGAGAAGAAAAAGAAACGTTTTGGTTGGCGAACCCCAACATGTTCCAACCAAACCTGAACCTCCAACTCTTCTCCAAGTGATGTGGTGAGAAGCCTAAAGCTATGCATTGAATGTTTCACACCTTCTGAACGACGCCGCGCTGCTGTAGCTCAGCGCCATGAGGATGATGAAGAACCCCAGCGCCGCGAAGTGCACCGCCAGCTGTGGAGCACGGAGAAGCCTGCGTCGGATGGAGTCGAATGGAGTCGCTTGGGTCCAAGAACGTTCAAGAACCACTGGTAGTTGAGCAAGGTGTTTATTTGAGCAAGTGAGTTCTTGCTAAGCTCCTAGTGTTCAATCAGGAAGCTTGAAAGTTTGGATCTTGGCAGATGCTCTTTCAAATGACAAATGATTCTTCTTGATGCATCTGTATCTATTGCGCCACAGTAATTTAGAGGGTTTGTGTTGTTTGGGGAGAATTAGGAAATACCTTCACCCCAACTAACACCTCCTGATGCTACTGACCAGCCAGGCAGGGAAGGACAAGTTTTGTGGGTCCACACCCTATTTCACACGATTTTTCACAGGAATACCCTCAGGTTAGAGACTGGGCCAAATCTTGGCTACTTCTTTGTTCTGTGCTCCTTTTGGTCAAGATCAACTGTTCCCCGACCTGAGACTTGGAAAGGATCACAGTAGAATCAGTAGAACAGCTTTTGGGCCTATCCCCGGAATCCCGGCTGTCCATGGCTGCCCCTACCCACCGGCGGCTCACAGATGGCCTGCCCACGCGTGTGACCTCTCGCTCCACTCGAGCTCCAACGATGCCCAGCACCGCGCTCACCTCAAAGCGGTGGCTGTTCGCTTGTCCTCAACAAGCCTGGTGAGGCACATTTAAAAAACTTATGGCCTCCTGGCGTTTGGGCATCTTTGGAATCCAGGGTGTGGTGAAATATCCCTCGGAACGAATCGTCCAATCGGCTGGTCCTCAACATCACCCAAATGTCTCAGCCGCTCACCGACCTCCAAAAGGGCAGACGTGCCTCTCTCTCTCTCTCTCTGCGCCAAAACACGCCAAGGCACTACCAGGACATTGGTCCAAATGAAGGTGATGCCAAGAAGTCGGCAGAGAGGAGACTCACAGGGGGTCAAATCACCATACCTTCCAAGTGTCACTGTCAGAGGCAAACAGAATCACCCCCCCCGAAAAAAAAGGGCGGGGCCGAACCGGGCGGCAGAATCTTCCAGCCCACATGTCTTCACTGGATGAAGCTCTACATGTGATGGTCGTTTTACGACTTTAAATGGGTGTTTTTTCGTGGCCGTTTTAGTTGGATGTTCTGTGCCAGGCGGCCCCACGGTTGTAAGTGTCACCATACAGAAGTAGAAGCCATCAAGGAAGGACCAATCCCCTGAACGAAGGAGCGCCAGGGTCGACATTTGGACATGTGCTTGGACTTAAAAAGAGACCGAAGCGACCATGAAAAGACCCTGAGACGCTGCAGTCTGGCATGCTCTAAGCTGTTCATTGAACTGAAGTGGTGATCAAGATATCTCCTCCGTGACTCCTACTTGTCTCACTTCAAGAATTATCTTCCAAACTTGACAAACATGGGCCTGCCAAAGAAGAGAAAACTGCCGCCCAGATGGCCAAATAGCTTCCAACAAAGACTGCTACGGCAAACTCCGCCTCAAACGGCACATAATGCCTCATCAGGTCAAGCGGAAGAAAGACAAGCAAAAAGCAAGTGACCGACATGATGGGTCATGTGAGGCCTGCAAGAGACCACCTATTTTGGGATGAGATTCTGGATACCCCCATCACGGAGTTCAGACCCGACCACAGCTCCCGGCCCCTCCTGTGAGGGATCTCAGGCAACGTCGGGGCTTTGCTGGTGATTGGAGACGCAAAGCGGTCCCTCGGCAACGGTACAACTGGAACTGGTCGTCGTTCCATGGCGTGTTCCGCACTGTGAGGCTGGTGTTGTTCAACAAAAGGCTTCTGCTTGTATCACATATTCGGGAGGTCAAAGAACTGAAGTGATGCAGGGAACTGTGTGGTATGCCACTTGGGGATTCAATAGAAAGCAACAGCGATGCTCGGGAAGAGCGATGTAGAACATCGGGCATAGAACCCATAGACCATCCCATGGGTCTTTCGGTCTTTCCAGCTTTTGAGGTGGGTGAGGGCGTTGAAACACAGCGGCAAACAGGCTGAAAGAGAGGCAGTTGGCAGTTTGTTTCAAGACCAAAAAAAGATGCACTCTATACATGTCTATGGTGTAGTCGTCCAACGTCTTCTCTGCCATTTTATCAACTTGAGCTGCCTGCACAGTTGGCATGTCTTGATGCACAAATGAATATCCCGATACACAAATGTGTCACCATCAGCTGAAGTGATTTCTGTGATTCCTACCTTCTCAAAGGCAAATTCCACCAAGAAACTTTTGAACTCCTTTCAAGCAACGAGTTGAAAACTCACCAAGTTTCTTGGGGCCGCTCAGTTCAAGCTACCCATCGAGGCTTTGCTCGAAGATAAAAACCATGACCATGTCAATCAAGCAAAAATTGGTCGTCTCGACCACTGTCACCGTCACTCGGTCCTTTTGATCAAAGCTTGCTGGGTGGAGTCTGCCGTTCCTTTCGGGACTTGGTGATTTCTTCTCGGATGTCTCTCTTTTGGATCTTTCCGGTGGCACCTGCAGACAGCCCCGAAGGAAACATGACAACGGAAGGAAAACAATGGAAAACTGCCAATCTGGTGTCTGAAAGAATCAAAAGCATAGAGTCTATGTGTGCAAGTCCCATGAAACCAACCAAACGACATGAAAAAGATACTTGCACTCACGTTCACATTCCTTGACAAAGGCTCAACAAAGACTTCGCTTCCATAAGTATCAGGCACAAGCCGCGGACAACGAGCGAACCTTTCGAACCCGCGGAGCACCCGGAACACTTCCCCCTCCGAAAAAGAACCGTCTGGACCCCTCCCCGCGAGCCTCGAGGCAAGGCCTCCTTCCACACAAAGACGTCCGACGGCACCTGGACCGATGCATTGGAGTCAGCGGTGTTTTTCCATCGGTTTCAAGGTGGCCAATCGAAGGACCCTTGTGCCAAGAAGAATTGATTTAAACAATTTCAATAGAAGTAAAAACACAATGAAAAAACTGTGGAGGAAGGGTCTGCCTGTTCTAAAACACTCCCATACAGGTTGTCATCCCTCTCGTTGGAGGATCCCTTAAGTGTGAACCCCTCAACAGCAATATTGAGGACATCCTCGTTCACTTGGTCTAAAGATTCCTGGTCACTTTGGTAACGATCTGCACTAAGAATTAAGAATATATAAATCAAAGAAAGAACATTGAGGCCGAGGCTTAACTAGCATACTCCCAGACTAACCTGGACAAACCAAACACCACCTCTGCAATGCAACAGTGTCGAGTCTTCACAGGGTCCCTTTTCCATCTCCGTGTGAGGAAGGACACGCCGTCCATGGGAGGAAGGACCGCATCCACCCCAAGTGGCGTACCATATGTCGCGGCAACAAGGAGGCCGCATGCTCTCGCAGTTCTTCTGCATCTGGAGCTGAGCTTCCTGTCCTCGCGAAGCGCTCGCATTGCTTCTAGCTTCCCATCGAAACGACTTCTCTCGGTGGCTACGGTGTGCCGTATTCTACACGCTTGGTCCAAGTCGCTTAAAAACCACAGCGACAGCTACGGTCTCGCCCAGGTTCTCGTGAGGCAACCCAATGGCAGCGACCTCTGCCACTGTCGGGTGCTCAAAGATGGCCTGGAACAAAAATAACATCCAAAGTCGATGCAGGAATCATTCAAGTAGCTGACACAGTATCATGAGAACAAGATGGTTCATGAGTGGTTCCATTGAACCCACAGTCAGACCCTCTGAGCATCTCTTTCGGCACCTGCTCCACCTCCGCGCACGAGATATTCTCGCCACCTGTCGTTCCCGGTTTTCTGGAGCGACCCCGGCGGACCCGGGACACTGGTCAGTTCCACCCTGCCTCGAATGATGATGTCTTTGGCTCGATCCAAAATGTAAACAAAGTTCTGCTCATCCAATGCCCCGATATCACCCGAGCGAAACCACAACTGGCCATGCTCATCGATATGAAAGACTTCTGATGTTTTGTCTGGCTTTCTCCAGTACCTTACTGTAGCACCGTCGGTACTAGCAAAAATACATGTGTTCCTGAAGGTGAACACGTACTTTTGGGTATGATGCTCCTCGGAGTTGTGAGTTGTGTCGTTTCATGCTCAAAAACAAGCGAACACGACATGTCTAAAACATTCTGCCAGAAGCACTGCCGTACAAGCAGCATGTCCTCCGCCTTATCATCCAAGCTACTCCTTCATGATAGTAGCCCCTCGGAAGCAAATCTCACCGACACCCCCGGGAGGCAGCTTGTGGTTGTTCTCATCCAGGATGCAAACGTTGACGTTCACTGCCGGCAAACCACAGGAGGTGGGTCGTGCAGGGAAAAGCTCAGCCGGCATCACTACACTGACGGCATTGGTTTCCTGAGCTCAGCTGGCAGTGTTTTCAACACATGTTGCTTTCCCCACAACCCTGTTTCAACCGCGGAGACCGTTCTTCTTCATCTGCATGATTTTGTTAAGCGCCATTCTGGCCATCGCAGCTCCAAAATTAAAGTATCTCGAGGCAGGTTGACCATGTCTGCTAATGTTTAGACTCTTGATTCATAAGCCCAATTGTTCATACGGGGGGTTTACGGTCCTCAAGAGTCTACATTAGTCCCCTTTGCTCACTTTCTCGAAAAAACACCCCGCTTCCTTCCTTTCCCCCACCTTTTGCGCCAAAGCAAAGGCATGAAGCTTCACACAGCAAACCATGAACCACTTGCTTGTGTGCAAGAAAGGAAACACCCCAGTGCACACCCCAACCAGTGCACCACTTCGTTTCTGCTTTGCACCCAAGTCGCCGTGAGCCCATAGCCCGTGGAGGCGCGCGCGTTCTGGAAGGTGTCCTCGTTGTCTTCCGCGGAACCCGAAGAGGCCGGTCGGGTGGTCCGAAGAGGGCGGACGTGGTCCCAGCAACACATTGAAAGATGAAGTAGGTCATAACAGAGTGAAGAAAGAGGTGCGCCTGATGCTGCGCCTGATGCTGCTATATAGATGCTAGTGTTTTTTGGTTAGCCAGTGGCTTGATTTGGATGTCGCTCACATCACCCATTGAAAACCAAGTGGAATGGGATTTACTATGCATTCTAAAGCAAGAATGAGGCCGGGCGAAGAAAAGGTCTCTCTGACTGGGCATCAGCCTGCTCTTGGTCGACTAGGACCATATTTACACGCTGCCCAAGAACAACACACCATGGTGAACTCCACACACATCGCAAGCTCACACATCACCTCTGAAACGGTGCATCGCATGTCTATGGTAAGCTTTTGCCGCATCTGTTCTTCTCTTGTCTCTCTTGTGCCAGTTCACATGGTGTGGAGAGCATTGAGCGACCGCAGCTATCAAAATCAAGTCAACTTCCGCGACAGGGTTCGAGAAATCATTCTACAAATCAGCCTTCTTCATGGCTGAGATGGGAAGGAAAGCATCGCGACTGCATTTACGGATTGCGGTCACCTACAGCGGTACGGCCTTAGCCGACTCGGAAGCGAGAGGACCAATCGGTGTTGTCGCGCCTTTTGATTTGCCAACTCGACCAACACTTACGTCTGTCTTTTTTTGATGCATTCTGACACGTGTTGGACAGATACCGATAGCATCACAAGTATCAATCAGTCTAGACATACCAAAATTACAAAATTACACGGGCATAGACCCGAGACAGCAACTCAAAAAACAAAAGCACCTGGGACAAAAATTCATTGAGTAGCCAAATAAAGTCAGAGAAGCAGGGAGACAAGTCAGGAGACAAGGTAGCAGCGGCAAACAAAACGCCGATCAAACAAAACAAGTGGGGAGACAAGTATGGAGACAAGGCAGCCGCAGCAGACAAAATCGCCAAAACAGACAGGCAGACAAGTGGGGAAACAATGGGAAACATGTCAACTCAGATCATGCAGACAAAAAAGTGCAGAAACAAGTCAGGCAGGCAAGCGGGGAGACAAGTGGGGAGATAAATGGGAAGGGCGATCACACAGGCAGATATATAAGATTACACAAGTGAAGAGACATGTGAGGAGACAAGTGGGGAGGCAAGGCAGCAGCGGCACAGCTGCGGCAAACCAAAACGGCGATCACACAAATCACACAGGCAGACAAGTGGAGAGACATGTGAGGAGACAAGTGGGGAGACAAATCAGCAGTGGCACAGCAGCCGCACACAGCAGCGGCAACACCAAAACGGAACACAGGCACCCACTCATTGAGAAGTAAGAACTATAACTATAGCTATCGCTATCTGGTGAAAAAGAGCCAAACATGTCAGGCATAAGGAAAGTCGCCCACGTTCATTTTGATCATCCATAGGACAAGCGTCTGCTCACAAATTAGTGTTCATGTTTGACCATGAGGATCTTAAGATAAGTGCCTGTAATTGAGTGTGGGCATAGAGCTGACACGGAGCGGCATGGAGACGGAGAAAGAGGTGCAGGTATGTTTCATTTTTTGTTTGGGTATCATCCCTTCTGGCGCAGACTAGATATACTGATATACCAAAAATACAAAAAAAAATGGCGATACAAAAAAAAGTAACTTCGTGGGTTGGCTTGATTGAAATGAAAGTGACAGGCTTGGTCAAAAAGACCGAGCCCCAACAAATGGCTCTGGGGGGGTTCTGTCGTGTTGCGGGAGGATGGAGTTGATTTCAGGCGGCCATATCTTGGAGGAATTCCAGTCGACTCTGGGGATAGAGTCTTCGACTCTGAGTTCGTAGCTGTTTTCACCATGGCAACATTTAAACCAAGAAACGAACACCAGTCAGCACCTTGCTTGGAGAAAGGTCACCGACGGCGACCCGGGACACCCTGCTGGCCACCCGGTGACCCGGGAAACACCGCTGACCCTTCTCCTTCACGCGTTTGATCATGGGGGCGGCAAAAGCTGCACCACCACCTCCGACACCAACCATGGAGGAGGTATCATACTTCTTGAAATCCGGATGATTCACCTAGGAATATCGGTGCCAAATGCAAACCAAGGCAAGCAGCTTGGTGAAAGCATCGCTTGGACCAGGCCTTTCGAAAGGCCTCACACTAGAGTCACAAGACATAAACGGAACGCATCTATAGGATCTCCCGTCTAGTCGATGTTCTACATTGTGGATGGTTGGTTCAATGGCGCCATCCAAGGTGCCAAGTCGTAGGTGTTGGTCGGTACACCCACGATGGCTTGTACTTTCTCATCTTCGATCAGCTTCAATGCGCGGCCCGCATCCCATTTGTACATCATCACCAGTTTCTCACCTAGCAGCGACAAAAAAGACACCGGCGAGTCTCCAACAAAACCTGATTGTTTTGAAGATCCCGGTGTGCATTTCCATGGTGAAGTCATGAAAAAACCCTCATGTTGTAGAGATGAAACGCTTATTCTCCAGCCTGAATGCGAGAGTAAAGTGGGGAAATGGTAACGAGGATGATCCCACTTGGAGACTTGAGAAGCTTGAAACTTTTTACAATAATTAGGAAGGGATTGGAACAATCTTAACAACAATGGGAAAAAAAGCTAGTTTTGGCAAGTGAGGAAAGCTTCACAGGACATCCATTCAGCCACACCAGCAAAGCTGGAACATACCGCCAAATGCCTTGTGATATCACGAGGAACCTAGAAGCTTATTCCGAAAACAAGTAGGATCCCTACTCATGGAAGGAGGGATCCGATTCTAGTCCATCTTTCCTTCAAGTCCATTGCTTTCATTTGCTTTCATAACCTACTAGCATAAGGAATCTAATGTCGATGGCCTCCAACCTAAGAGCGATGGCCCCAACCTACTAGCATAAGGAATCGAGTGCCTTCGTACAATGCGCTGAAAAGAGCGCCGTGGCCCACAAGCACACAAGCACCTCCTTCCTCCCGCCCAAAGAGGGCGGAAACCCCTGGACCCCGCATCCCATTTGCCTCTGCAAATCGAGCCGAACAGGCCCACATGAGAGCCATTCCTCGGTCGCCAGTGACACACTTTGCTCCGTTCATAGCTTCTTGTTCTTAGTAAGTATGGCCAGGAGCCCCGAGCCCCGTTAGCGTCCTTGTTCCTGAAAAAACCTTCAGATTCCAAAATGAAGAAAGGCAGACTCCTTCTCCCAGGGCCATCAGCAGCCGTGGTTCGGCTCCTTCCCACCCAGCGAAGGAGCCGAACAGAGCGCTTTTCGGACGAAAAGCGTCGTCCGTCTCGGTGACCCGCGCCTTTGGATTGGAACCGATCCATGTTTGACTTCTGTTTCCGTTTGAGAGTTTCATGTCCATCTGGTCCATCTATGTTCAACCATTTAACCCAGAGGCCGAGCTTTTATCTCTTTGATATGGATTGGTTCAGGCCTTTTTTTGCACTCCCGCCATGGAAAGCAGAAAGAGCAACACCACATGGAAAAAGCCACCCACAACGTTCCCTGTATCCGCTGCATGCGAGGGACACATGAAACAGTGGGGACGCAAGGATGACGTTGCGCTGTGAGCTTACTTCCTTGCCATAGTTCCAGAGACCTCAAAGCTTAAAGGTGAGGCTGCAAAGCCCAACTTGGCCATTTGGGGCCATGACCAAAAGCCATGGTGTGACACAATCTTTGTTTGCTGCTCAACGTTGACGAAACGACCAGCAGTCACAAGACGGGGTGCCAAACGAACGGAGGAAGTCAGGATGCCCCCGTCACATACACGGCCCCTGGATGGGACGAACAAAACAACCCAGGCCCTCCATGTGACTCCGATCGTATGCCAAGACACTTAACGTGTTGGTCGCGGAACAAATACCTCTATGAGTCAGCACCACTCCTTTCCTGCAAAGGCTCAAGGCATCGCTGTTTGTAGGTGAAAGCCTACAAACACCCCACTCAGCTAAACATGCCAACTGCAATGTTCAAAAGAATCAAACATCAAGTGATGAACGGAAAAATGGATCCGCTCTCAACGAACCATCGGATCCGCATGACCAAGTCTCGGCATCGCCGTGGTGCCCGAGGTGTACATCAGCATCGCGCGATCCTCGGCGCGGCGCCACGACCGCCGGGCGAACGAAGGGCGGCGAACCCGCGCCACGACCGCTGGGCGAGTCAAAAGAGGCCGGTCACGGTGTCGTTTGACTCGGAGACCGACAACATGTATCTCCCCCCAAAAGAAAGGGCCACTCGTGCTGCTCGTGCTGCTCCGAGGGACATCTTGATCTACTGGACGTCTTGGCAAAGGGTTCAACGATTTGCCCAGAATCACCAGTTCTTCAAAGCGTTGCGCATTCTGCGGTGGTATCCGCGCGCCAGCTCGCATGCACACTGCCGGAATTCCTGAACAAAGGAGCCTAACATGTGTCCTTGTCATACACCCAATTCACTCAAACAACAGGAAGTCAAACTGCGGAGGTTCAGTTTGAGCGTCCCATCTGCTCCAAAAACGGTGCCCTGTCCAAGCGCTCTAAATCCGCGACAAGTAGGCAGGTTTGGGAGTCTTCCAAGCCGTACCTGATATTCGGTCACGCAGATGCATTCAGCTCGCCAAATACCCTCCCTCCAATCAACATGGAACGTCATATGCCATCCACATTCATTATTGGTTGGAGGGTACGATGTTCGTATTCAAAGAAGTCCAACCCCAAAGCTTGCAGCTTCCACCAAAAAAAGGCATTTATATGGCCAAACTGCTTCAGCTCGGTGCCTGTCCACCACGCATTCACCGGCAATGAAACAGCACTTAGGAATCCATTGACCGCAATCAATGTGAAGACCCATTCCTCAGTGAGACGTCGAGCCTGAGCGAGGCCGAGGCCTGCCCGACGCTTGGCAAAGAGACAAACTTCGGCTTTAACGAACGGTGCCAAACAGAGCAGGGCCAAGCAGTCTACCAAATTACTTGAAGGAAAGCATGTTGTGGAGACATGTCGTGGAAGGGAACGTGATGTTCAAATAAACCAGGATTGCTAGCCTGGCATGCCCACAAACAGTATGCTCTGTTGCATATCAAGACTCTGGAAAATTTCTGCCAGCGATCGCAACGCAAGAACCTCAGGGTGTCTAGGGTCTATAATGTCTATCGGGCAAACTAGAGGCTGTGCTGCTTTGCTCAAATTCTATGTTTTACTGTAATATTCTCTCACATGCCTTTTCTCACTAGGCTTCGTGTTCAACGCTTTAGGTACTTGCCACACTTCAGGTCCTTGCTCTCTCAAATTCTAAATCTAGCGTCTTCATGAGTCTTCAACTCTCAAAAAAAAGTCACAAAAAAGAACACCAAACCAACGACCAACCCCCCGCGTGGCCCGGTCGGCCATCCGGTCGACCACTTGAAAAACCGGTGCCTCGCTGCACGCCGTAGGTCTGCGCCAACGTTCGGGACAAGGCCACCGCGATGTCCAACGTCTCACCGTAGGTGAAGCGGTCGCCTTCATAGACCTGGGCCGCATGCGTGCGATTGTGGCCGCGTGCGTTTTGCTTTTCCCAGAAGGCTTTGACATGCTGGAGGGATTATATATATATATATATGTTATATAAGTTTGCCTTTTTGCTCCCCTCTGGCGTTCGGCGTTTCTTGCGCCGGGAGGCCAGGAAGTCCTTGTCCGTGTGTCGAGCGAAGCTGTCGCTGAAGAACTCCGGCAGGGTGTGGCAGGTCAGGCTGTTCGGGCCCTTCTGGTAGCAAAGATATCTCCTCAAACGGGCTGAACAGTTTTCCTGTGTCTCGCCGAGGTCGGACGTAGCCAGACATTGTATGTATATATATATATAATTGTACTATATATATATATATATGCAAGAAAACATGTGCCCGGGAGAGCATGACAGGCAAACAAGTAACCCGGGGGAGGCATGCCGTAGACTGCACTAAACCGCCGATGGACCGACCTTGGAATTTGTTGGAAACCCTGGGAGAAAGCCAAATGTGACGGCCCCATATTCTCTGGAAGACCAAGGTCAAGGACCTGTCTATTCTCAATCAACGAAAAATGGTCCATGAAGCTGCCTGGACCCCTCGCGAAGTGAACCCAACTCCAAGTCTCTGCGAAGTGCCAAAGTGCTCGACCTCCTCTTCAGCCAGCGGAAAGGGGCCATCAGCAGCCGTGAGCTGCTCCTGAGCTCCTGAGGAGCTGGAGCATGGCAGCTCCCGACAAAAAAACCAACGGATCGACCGTGTGCATGCGTTTTCCCTTTCGAAAAAGACATCCCAGCGGATGGTTTTCTTTCCAACCTGTTCAACTGAGGCCGGATGTTTTTTCCGATCTCAAGACACGACCTAGTTTTGGGGTGGACCGAACACAATACTTACTAGAAACTCCATCCGATCGCAAAGAACATTGATCTGCTGTCAAAATGTTGGGTCGCCGCTGAGGTTTGGGGTCCCAGTTCGATCAAAAGGTTCGAACTGTTCTTGTGCCGATCAAATGCTGCACCTGTGATGTTATGTTGTGTTGATGCAGCAACAGGAATGGACCCGTTTGGACATAGGGGACCGCCAGGAAAATTATTGGTCTATCCATTTCCCGCAACCGTCAGCGGGATGTGCAACATAACCAGAGGGCATAGAGACCAGCTGGTCCCCTAGAGTAACCACTTTCAATGTACCTAGAGTTGTTGGGGGCAGGGCGCAAACGGCCTTGGAACTTGCACATGTCACGCAAGCAGTCACTCACTGAGGGCGTTGTCCCCTCTGTTCCTGGCTACTCGACTCAGCAGCTACTCTGTTCCTCTGATCTAACTTGGAGTAGACCTTCCTCCAAACGAAGCCTCTGAGCAAACAAGCGTCTCCGCAAACTCTCTAAGGTCTTGCTCACATAGGTGTCATCAGTCTCTGGATCCATGGCTGCTTGAGGGTTCGAAGTTGGCTGCCGTCAGTAGTCCAAGTTCCCGTTGGATGAGGAACCGGCTGTGGCCAGAAGCAACGGGGCCCACCTATGCCACACCAGTCAAGAAAAGGTCAACTAAACTTGTGGTACCTGCGTTTCTGGCCATATCCACATACCCACATTCACAACCAACTGAGGTGGAACCGTGCCGAACTTCAGAGGATTCCACTGTTTCGTCCGCGAAGCCAACATGTGTCAGCTCAAGCCCTGTACATGGAAGCACAACGAGTCTCCAGAAGCAAGCCACAAAGGAGATCATGGTCTCTTCATCTAGACACATGACATACCCCAAAAAGAGAGAAACGATGTCCAATGCATTCTTTGAGAGGATGTTTCTTTTTACTGCATCTATTTTTGGAACTACAGTATCTGTGGGATGATTGAAACTTGGCTATTTGTATGGTGTGAAGGGCAACCCTGCAACTGTAGCTTGTTGGGTGAGGGCTCTTGTAAGTTTTGGTGTCCTATCCATTGTCAGTAAACAAGAAGATCCCCCCAGTGTTAGTGCAATGACAAAGTACATTCAGTCAAAAAGATCTGCTAGTTGAACTTGGGGAAGTGCACTTGCGCACTTTCTCGCAAGACCGCTTTCTGGAAACTTGGGCAAAAGCAACGAGACATGGGCCGTGCCCAGACTTTTTGGACAGACAGCACAGGCAAAGCACTGGTTGTCAACGTGATCAAAGCTCGACAAGGTCGTATTTGCGTTCGGCATTCCTGTTGATGCAGTTGTCAATGTCAATCAATCTGTGTCTTGGCCGACTCACCTCGATTGAATTGATACCTAGATTGCATCTGTACGGGGAAACCGCGCGGCATTATGTGCTTGGCAAATGCCTTTCATAGTGCGCGTTCCAATGGGCGTCAAAAATCATCAGCTGCAACCTTCATGATCTTCCCCAAAAGGCTCAAAACTACCTTTTGAGAATAAGAGTCTTCGAGCCTTCAAGAAACAAAATGATGGATTTGATCCCGCACGATTCAGAAGGCTGCACTGAAGTCCTTGCTCGGCCCCCAATGACTCAAGAGTGGTTGATCCTTGACAGCGGGCGTGAGATGTTCAGCTGTTCACAACATACTTCACAACAGGTGGTTGTAGGTGGTTGTAGGATGTTGTAGGTCATGGCACCGGAAAAAAGAAGACAAGGGAGGATAAGGAAAGCCTGCCTTTACTGGGCTGTGCGTCCAGCCCATCCTACGCCCAAAGCACAACTGACGAGTCTATCGAGGCAGGCCTTTTCTCCCAAAATGCTCATGGCTGAAGCAAGGTGCCTACAGAGCAGTGAAAACGTGGCAACAACTGACAAGCACCGCCGCCAACGTGGCAACAACTGTCGGTGGCTGAAGCAACGTGCTTCTTCTTCCCATCAACCGAACCACCGGACCACAGAGACGGATCGATGAATCGGTGATCTTTTTTGCTTGAAAACGCCCGGATGAGGACAGGACATGGTGAACACAACATATGTCTGTCCTGATGTCCACTTATACTACATTCTAGCATGTCTCAAAAGTTTAGGTTTGCGCTGTAAAACCTCCCATTGATCCCCACAAAAGAACATAGAACATGATTGCTCCTAGGTTGCTCTGCAAAACCATTTCTTAAGGACTCCGCTTGACGCCGTTCTTTCGTTTTCCCCACAAACCGTAGACCCCCGGGCTGCCACACGACTCCCACGAGGAATCGTCCCAGTACCTGGGCGCAGCCAAGACCATGCTGCGTGCCCCGGGGCGTCTGTCAGTGTCTCTCTTTTCCCTCCTGAAGAGAGGTCATCACAGAGTCATCACAGGCATCGTCAACTCAAAAGGACTCGTCTCTCAGAATTTTTCAGGATCGCAGCGATGCTGCGATGCCCTCAAAAGTCCTCCTTTTTCTCAGACCAAAGATTCTTACGACACATCTCCGGCCCTCTGACTGAGTCCGAAGCGCAGACTCTTGAGGCACCGAACGGGAACTCAAACCACCAACCTCAGTTCTTTCAGATTGGAGCGAAACAAGACACTCCATGTAAAATGCAGGAAAGCCACAAATACTTGTCCTGCGAAGCCGGACGGGTCGCGGTGGCATTTTCCGCAACTATGTAACTAATGATAGTGCAGCAATGCGATTCAAAATGACCAGTGGGAGTTCATCCAAACATTCCATCTAGGAAATTCTAGGAACCTAGGGAGGTAGAAATGGAACAGCTTTCGTTCTAAGGAGCGGTCATTCCTACTCGTCATTCTAAGATTTCTTTGTTCTTTCTCGTTCCCCAGTCAAACCCCATGTCATGTCTCGACAGCATGTTCTCTGAAAGGCTCTTCGCCTCGATGTCATTGTCATTGCGCCGCATGACGTATGCGGCCACGGCCGCAGATGCAGCTCCTCTCACCATGTCACACGACTGGTCACCCTTAGAAAACGACTCAAGAGTACTCTGTACACCCTCCACCTGTGGGTCAGCAGCCAGCAGGATTCCCCACAAAAAAACGTACGTCAGCGGCCGGAAGCCCACGTCAGCATGAGCGTTCTCGGACAACGGCGTTTGGGGCGTTTTGTGACACCCCGAAGACTTCAGGTGGGACGAAGAGAGCCTCAAAAGAGCCCCAAACCGAAGAGTCAGAGGGCTCGGAAGGAAAATAATTACACCCCAAGCGCTGGGTTTCTCTCAACTCACTCGCTGCAACCCTTCCTGCCACCGCTGCAAGCACTACGAGTGCCAAGACCTTGGCCAAAGTCTCATCTGTTCCAGTCCACACCAGCTGTGCAACGGCTGCGAATGTGCTGCAATGCTTTACCAGTCAGGTAAAGATGGTCAAGGCTCAAATACAGTACTAGCTTCTGGGTTGCGCCCTCAATCTGTTTATCCTGCGTCTGGAAGCTTCCTCTGTCAGCATGCTGAGTGTCGTGCATTGCCGTCGTCAGCGACAAGGGTGACTGGAGCTGCACCGCCCTGCGAACCAGGATGGTCCAAACAGCACGGTCCTCATGCGTGCGATGCAAATCATGTCCTTCCAGGCCCAATTTGCCTGAACAACAGCACCCTGGTCCAATGGTTGAGGAAGACCGGAGCGCCACTTCTCCCCCTTTTCGCCCTCCCCAGCGCCTGCTTAGCGGAGCGGATCAGCTCTCGCGTATCCTCAATGGCACGCTGACGCGCATGCTCCTCCTGACGTGTGGTGCGGAAGCAATGCGTGCGAGTGCGGAAGCAACTGCAGCGCAAACCAATAGAGTGTCTTGTCGAAAGTTTTTTCGTTCCATGTCGGCTTCGTGCCATCCGCACTTTCTCTGTTCAGTCCGTTCACCAGGATTGTTGTGGGGGAGCTACAATCAATCAATAGCAAAGGGCATTTATCTGACTTACAGGAGCCTGGTACTAAATGCTGTTGGCAAAAACCTTAGCCTAGGCGTTACGCAAGTGAAGCGCCCTTTCCAACCATCGACTCGCCTTCTTCTGGTTTTTGCTGAACTCCCTGTGGCGCTGGACAGCGAGCCACCGTGCGTTTGGTTTTACACATGTGTGAAAAAGTTTGATCGCGTCCTGGTAACTCTCGCTGCAGAAGGTTGAAAACTGCGCTATCCAGAACGTGAAACCTACTACTCTGCATAGGATGTGCGCTTGACAGTGGGAGTGGGTGAAGGATGACGGTAAAGTTCCTGAGGGATGTTGAACCAGTGCTGTTAAGTTCCACATCAAAACCTTGCAACCTCGCTGGTCCCGAAAATTCTGAAATCTGACCCTTTCTTCATATAGATTCTTTTTGAAGGCACCTAATGTATTCTTGACTAATGAAACCCCCCAACCAGAATCGCTTTACCGGTTGTTCATCAACCATCCACTATAATAGATCTACTGCCGCCACCCCTGCTTCGGCCCAATGCCTGGGAAGCTCACGCGCGGCATCTTCCGTCACACGGGCACCTACAAGTAGAACAGAAGCGCGGCGTCTTCTGTGTTCAACGAACCCAGGGCCCCGCAAGGCAGAGCAGGGTTTGTTCCTTCTAAACTAAACATGGTGCATTTTGCCACAAGACCCAATATCTGTTTTCAGGGCTGGGATTTTGTGTATTGTATGCCGTGGTGTGCAAGAAAAAGAAACTAGTAACTATAAGCTTTCATGTACTAGTATGTTGGCATCACGTCAAGCTCCTTACGCATGCCGAAGCGAAATTGGTGGGGACATCGCACTGGTCGCCGGTCCACACGCACCTCGTTCTGAGGCGTCCTGCACCTTTCGCGCTGCCTCCTCCGCAGCACGGTCCATCCTGGTGGTCACAAAAGAGTCGGAAGAGTCAGAGATCCTTCTCCGAGCACCCAAAGTGAAAGTCCAGCTCTGCTGAGTGTTCTCCTATCTGAGCGATCTGAATCCTCCTTTCTTTCAGTTCTGGACTTCGAATGCCGGGCGAAACACTCGGCTCCAGCAAGCGCCGGCGCCAACGACTCAACGACGCCAACGACTCGGATCACCCGGTGCCAGTCGTCAACCTCGACGGGTCGTCGAAAACCAACGGGTGAAGACTGCAGCAGCGTCTCCACCCACGCCCGTCCGGCCCCTCCTCTCCGAGAGGTCGGGCAGGTCATACCTCCGCGCCACCCGCGAGAGGTGGTCCGTCTTGCTGCGCGCCACCCGAGCCATGCGGTCCGCCTGGGAGCCGGTGAAGCTTCAATGGTTTTAGGAGCGATTGGGGCGGGGAGGTCATGTTGGTGAATGGCATATGGGTTTGCCAAACTACCAGCGCGTTGAGGAAAAGTAGTTGGGACTTACACTTGTATAAGCAATGATCCGTGCCCTACTGCCCCCGGCCTGCTCCTGCACATCACGGGCACTATCACGCCCAAGGTCCTCACGCTGGTGCACAAAACACGCAACTAAATAAATGCCTAGAAACCAAGACAAGATCGAGCCAAAGCCAAACAAGCTTGAAATAATGAAATATACATATATATATATATAGAGAGAGAGAGAGATAGAGATAGGTAAATAATCATGAATTATATGTGTATACATATGTATACAGTATATATATATATACATATACAGCATATACATATATTATATATATATATCAAAATGAGGGACCTGGCAAACCGTCCAGCAAATGATTTTTGAGACATCCTCAAAGGAGCTCTCTCTGGGTCACTTTACTTATAAAAACAATCTGACCCACCGACCGCAGGGCTTTCTGGAAGCTCCTCAGCGCCCCTGGAAGCATGCTCCAACTCCCGTGCAGTGCGCTGGGACAGCCTCTGCAAGCGTTCGTCGGCCTCCTGGTCGCTCGGACCGCGGGGGTTCCAGTCTGGACTGGACTCCAAGCATTTGCAGTGCATCTGCCACATTCGAAGGGGCGGGCTGGGCCTGACAAAGAGCACAAACCTAACATTCGAAGGTGGAGTAAACAGAGACCAGCTAGGCCCTTTTTGGGCTATGTTCGTTTGGTGTTCAAGACTAGCTCCTCCAGGCCCCCCCAGATCGAACCGTTTGAAACCAAAACATCCAAAACTGGGACCAGTCTCCTCCATGGCACGCAGAGTTTCTTGGGCAGCGTCCAACCGAGACTTGCCCACCTCAGCAGCAGCCTCCTGCACGGGGCAGCGTGAAAGGGGCGGCGGACCCCCGGTGGGGCGCGTCCCGGCCACCCGTGGGCACAGTCTAGGCCAAGACCTGGCTTCCTGACCCTACAACCCGAAACTGTATAGCAAAACCCTACAGCTTCCCTTAGACCTAATGCCATAGCCACGGCTTGTCCACATCTTCGTCCTCCGGACATCCGACCACGACCCAAAACGGGAGACGACACACGCAAACCCGCGCGCGCGCGCAGTTTGAGAGAACAAGGCGCCGCGCACCGGTTGGACGAAGCCCTCGCCTTCTGAAGGGAGACGAAATGCTCCGAGAGCTCCTTCTTGCTGATGGACAGCTCCGACCTTCCACGCGCCGGAAGAGGACGGGCTGCTCGCTGCGGTTCGGCGGGGAGACTGGGTGCGGATAGGCTTGGCTTAGGCATCGGATGGGTGGAAGCAGCCAGGATGGAAACACCTCCAGCACCAGCTCGCCAGCTTGTGGCCTTTGAAACTTCCTAGGTTGTCGTGTGTCAATGAGGGGTCTGAGCTTTGCAAGCTGGAGTTACCATCCAGGATCAAAGAGCAGGGGATTAAGAGTGAGCAATCTCCCCATCGTACAGGGAGGGCTTTATTGTTCTGATACGCAGAAACCAAAAAACGGACTTGTCAGAGATGTTTGACTGCGTCAGATTGGCAAACCCCTGGAGCAATGAGATTCCAAGGCTTCCAAGGGTCTTTTCTCGGATGTCTAGACTCTAGACAGCCCCGCAGGCCTGCCATAGGTTGGAAATGATATTTCCTTCAGGATCATGCAAGTGGAAAGCCTCCCTGTTAGTAGAGGAAAAGAGTCTTCCAATGGGCCATGCCATCCACTTCCGCATTCATGGGAGGGATGCTAGTAAAACTGGTTCAACAATCCTTCGAAAGGACCTCCCAAGGTGACATGGCTCGTCCCCCAAAGGCAGACACCTCTCGAATCGAATTTGGGACGAAACGAGGAAGTCGGAAGCGTGAAGTGCCGGAACATCTGAACCGAAGCGGTGGAGATGCATCGAAAGGATCGAAAGGATCGAAAGGATCGAAAGGATCGAAAGGATCGAAAGGATCGAAAGGATCAAAAGGATCAAAAGGATCAAAAGGATCAAAAGGATCAAGATCAAGATCAGCAGCAGCAGCAGCAGCAGCAGCAGTAGCCGGATCGAAAGCAGTATATAGTGTCTCCAGTCGCCCTCCGGGAGAACTGAAAACCCTTATGACGAGCTTCTTCGGATGCAGAGCCTCAACCAGAACTGAAGTTTGTCTCCAGGAGCCCCCGCTCTGCCCGTTGCTCTGCCTCCTTCGCTTTGTCCTGAGGTCGCCGCCGCGATCCGCCCGGAGATCGTGCATTCCGCAGGGTTTGGGCGTAGGATCCGGTGATGAGTGGACACTCCCGAATTGCTGGAACCAATATATAGAGGTATCCAACAAGCCAGGACACCAAAGCATCCAACAAGTTGCCCGGTCCTTTTCAGGACTCCAGAACTACCATGGGTCTGAACTCTTCGCTCCACTGAGCTCCAGGCTGCCAGGGACTTGCGAGCTTTGCTCTCCACCTCATCGCATGCCACACACGTGCGCTCCGTGCACTCTTGGCACTCTTCGCATGACTTCGAGCGATGGTTTTGCCAACGCAACAAAGAAAGAAACGTGCGCAAGCAAGAAATTGGAGACCAAGTCTTTGCAGTTTCTTGCTCACAGTTGTTCGACATTGTCAGTCAGTGATCTTGCAGTTGAGCATCAGAGTTGCCCAAGTCCACAATATCCTGCAGAGCCTTCTTTGCAGACTCTGCAGCACCTGCAAGCGCAGCAATTTTCTATCTTTCAGTGTCCCTCTCGCGCGGAATTGTTGCCTGAGCACACAACAGTATGCAGTAAACGATTTAAACTTTCATACTTCAAGTGGAGGACAAACCCTCTACACGTGATCAAATGATGTTTGAACCTGCAGCCCACACATTACTTGAAAATCATCACAGGCTTTCAAAATTCATTCTGGCACAAACCAATGTGTATACCTAGCAGAATGCTAAGTCTTCACAGGAAAAGGATATGAAAGAGCTGTGGATGCTTCGTGCTGGAAGGTGGTACTTCACCAGACCCCAGTATCGTCCCATCCACAACCAAGGCACCTTGGTACGTCTTTTCCCGCATTTCTGAACTGGGCCTCATCGAACGTGCCCGTTCATGTGTCTTTCTTCAGCAGCAGCAGCAGCAGCAGCAGGGGTGTATCTCGAATTGAGGCCCCAGTCTCTTCATCCTACTAGTTACTAGCAGTCGGACTGAGGGCATCTCCCTTTTTTGAGACATGACCAACTGGGCCGTTGGTGGGTGACAAGGAGAACCTGATCTTAAATCCAGGTGACCTCCATGGTTTCTCTGGATTGTTAGTACCCCCTATAGATGTGGTCACTTCAGCTTCCCATGTGCATCCCCAATCAACCGCAGAGCCCACAAGCCACTGGCCTAGTTGATCTAGTTGTATACATCGGAATCTTGTTGCGGAAACCATTCGGACGTGTTGTACTGCAGTCAAATCGCAAAAATAACGTTCCCACGAAGCCAACTTGATGTCTCAAAAGACTGACGTGCGTATTGTATCCTATTGTATCCAATTGTTGAAAAAGAACCATGCCATACCCCTGACTGAAGTCGTTTGATGCAAAGGATTTATCTGGCTCTTGAAGCACATGGGGCAGTTGGTAGCGTGGATGAGCGACACAAAAACCAGCTCACAGCTCACTGGTGACTGGTGTGGTCTTCCATCTTGCTTCCAACTGTAGCACTTGGACCCATTCCAATAGACTCTGATAGCCAGGAGATGTTAAGAACAGGCCTCAACTCAACGACCTTCATTCATGGAAGTTCCACTGTTGGACAGGTGCGTCTTTCATGTCACCCCAAGGCCCGGTCCAAGGCCCCCACGTGGTTTCCACACCGGCACTGGCGACGAAGGTCACCAGGCCAACCAAAAGAAGATCACGCAAAGCAGCCATGGCGATGAAGACGAACCGAACCTCTGTGATGGAAGGCGAACCTCTGTGATGGAATAGCTGGGTATTCATGACTTTCCCCTATCATTGGCCTATCAAATTTCCGCCTGGGAGCCAAAGACATGCGGGAAAGACCAGGACATGCGAATCAGAATGCGGGAAGACGAGGTCGCCGACAGGCCAAAAAACATTTAAAAGGCCCAGTTGATCCACTCGCAGCTCAAAATGTGCCAACACCTCTCCAGTGGCATCATGCTTATGTGAGGTCATCCTCAGGATCTGATGCCTTAAGCCTCTTGGTCATGTGTGCTTTGACCTTTGCTCATGTCCACCTTTTGATTTGCATGTGGATTCTTCAGGCCGTGGCTCAAGCCAGGGATGTATCAAACAAACCATCCTAGATCTGTGAGACATAATCGGAATCGCATCCCATATACTCGGCTTGCGACACATTCCTCAGAATGCAGCTTCCTTCATGCTTCGTGGAAGAAGCGAGTGGAAGAAGCGACACGGAAAGCACTCAGGTACCAATAAGTCTCGCAGCCTTCTCTGCTATCATCACTGTAGGCACATGCGTATTCCCGGAAGTGATTGTTGGCATGATGGAGCAGTCAACAATGCGTAGACCCTCCAAACCATGCACTCTCAGCTCATTATCCACCACGGCTTCTTCATCACTGCTTGGACCCATTTTGCACGTCCCAGCTGGATGATAGATGGTCTCCGCCACCCTCCGGGCGTGGTCCAGATTGGTCTCCGCCGGTGGATCCACCTCCTCCGCGCCGATCTCACGCAGCAGTGGGTGCTGTGCCACCTCGCGCGCCAGCTCCAGGCTGCGCAGCGCCAAGCGCTGGTCGTGGTCCGTGGACAGATAGTGGGGGGAGATGCACAGCGATCCATCCCGGCGCAGCGCCACCCGTCCTCGGCTCTCGGGCCGCAAGATGCACACCGAGGCGGTGAAGGCATCGAAGTCATCCAAGTGCACTGCTGCCGTGCCCTCCAAAGCTCGAGTGCTCAAGGGTTGGAAGTGGAACTGCAAATCCGGCGGCTTGGACCGTGTTGTGGCCGTGACGTCGCAGATCCGGCTGGGCACGAAGGCGCAGACCTGCGAAGCGGCCATGGACACTGGACCGGAACGATTCCAGAGGAACTCCCAGCCGCATCGCCACGCCGTGGGGCTGGACATGGCTTTTAGCCACCCCAGGTAGCCGCCCTGGACAGCATACTTCACCAAAGCTCCCACCTCTGAGTTCAGGGTGGGAGTGCCTCGCACGCGGAACTTGGGCCTCAACTGCAAATGATCTTGCAGATTTTCACCAACCCCAGGCAAATCATGGACACACTTCACACCAGCTTCCTCTAGCTTGGCAGGTGAACCGATGCCGTTTTGCAGCAAGAGATGTGGAGAGCCCAGGGCGCCTGCGCTGAGAACCACTTCTCCAGCAGATACTTCTTGTCCGTTGACCACCACTCCGGTCACACGCTGTCCGTGAAGGACCAGACGTTCCACCTGAGTCTTGCAGTAAATATGCAGGTTGCTTCGTTGGTGGCGGACTTCGTGCAATGGCAAGGCACTGGAACAGCGGAAGCCACCCGGCGTTTTGAAGTTGGAGAAATATGCCACTCCAGCACCTCCCTGTTGGTCTCCCGCCACGTCACTCATGTCGCGCACACGAGGAACCTGGCAGACCTCAGCACAGGCCTGCGACCAGCGTTCCGACAGCTCGGTGCGGTAGCTGTTCCCCGTCACAGACATGGGGCCGCCTGAGCCGCGGAACGTGGGGGTGTCGGGGGCCGCCTCGCCGAGGTCCGAGAGCTCAGGCGGCGCGTCTTCGGAGGATTGGAAGTGGGGGAGCAGCTCCTCGTAACTCCATCCAGGATTCTGCACGGCCCAGGCGTCATAGTCCGATTGCAGGCCTCGCACGTAGAGCAAGCCATTCAAGGACGACGAACCACCCAAGACCTTGCCACGAGGCCAGGCTAAACTGCGTCCACCTAGGCCCGTCGTAGGCCCATCGGTCTTCCACATCCAATCGAAATCAGGAGTCCCAATGGCCTTGAAATAGAAGACGGGCACGTGAACCCAAAGCGCATTATCTTGTCTGCCCGCCTCGATCAGCAGCACCCGGCAGCTGGGATTCGTGGACAAGCGATATGCCAAGTGAGCACCCGCACTGCCAGCACCGACCACCACCACATCGTAGTGTGAGGACTGGCCGGCGCGAGGCTGAGAGATGGGCCAGAAGGCACGAAGGGTCGAGCCCAAGCGCAAGGCGCGCGTAGAGCTGCCCATGACGACGAAAGCAAAGCAAAGCTTCAGTTGGGATCTGTTGTATCCTTTTTTCCCGCTGGCCGCATGCTTTAGCTTGACACTCAAGGTATTTGGGTCCTGAAATCCCCCATAGTACACCTGCATCCAGGGTGAAGGATAATTGGTAGAGGTCAAGGTTGCTTTGCATGCGCTACTAGCTCTATGGTTGGAATCCGCTTGTTTTTTGATACAGGGATACATGGTATGGTAGTTGCTGCCTTCTCCAGCTCTGGCTGTGCTTGTGTAGTTCGCTGATTCTTGCTGTGTGCAGTGGTTGTTAGGTCACAATAAGCTTTCTTGATCCTGGTATTGTTTCATCTGACTGTGCTGGGAAATAGTGACAGATTCCTTCACTGTAAATTCAATTCATGTCATTGAGTTCCTTCCTGGCACAAGGAAAACTGCAAGATCTGCAAGCTTGGTAACAGCCAGCAAAAACGGCAATCCAGTTCATAGTTGACGCGGGGTTCATCTTCAGCCCACTTCCGCTGGGGCATCCTTCTGTTTTCAGTTCCTTCCTACTTTCATCCCCAGGAACAGGAGGAAAATATAGTGGACTTACCTGCTCGTCAATCACGCCAAACACGATCTTGCAACTCTGATCGACTCTGATCTTTGGACTGCTTAAGCTCTCGAAAACACACCTGTTTGTAAGCGTCTCAGAAGGACATGCTAAAAAGGAGACAATGCCACACAAGACCAGACTGGACAAAGACAGCTACCACTTCCAAGCTGTCGGCAAGGTCTATGGGGAGGAAATCTCTCCCACGTCTACCCCTTTCCGCTTGTGTTCGTTGTGGAAGAAGCGACTTGACGCCCGTTCCCGGCGGGTGGAATGTTGCCCAAGGAGGAAAAGAAATACACGCTCCCATCAAATCATCATGGTGGAAGTGGAGAGAGCGCATGGCCCCGAGTTCGCATGACCATGAAATCTGTTCATACCACACAGGCGGTGTTCACTCCGCTTCCATGATTCTTTCAGCAATTATTGATCATAGGGATTCACAGGGAACATTCAGAACTGACGGTCCTTGAGGGAGTCGCAGCATGATGTCAAGTGCTGCCCCTCGTCGGTCCCACGAGTGCGAGTGGGGCACCTTTTGGTCTCAACAAGTGCGACACCGGTGTTTAGAGCAACTGGTGCCTTTCCACTCCAAATCGACAATCACCGGATAATGGTCCGAAGGGTTCAGCAAACATGGCTGTACATCCTCTAAAGCATCCTTGCTGGATTTGAAGCGTTTGGGCTCAAAGGCATGCGACCGGAACTCAAAGAATCCCGGGTTGTAGAAGATGTGGTCAATCAAATAGTATGCATGAGCACCTATCTTCTTCGCCTGTGCCGACAAGGGCCCCCGAACCTTGTTGGAGGTCACGGGAGGATCCAGCTCCGGCCGCTCCGCCGGCACCACGGCCCCTTGGGGGTCAAAGAAGGCGTCCCAAACGGAAGCACCCAGCGCCTGCCGCAAGACCTGGGGAAGCGGAACCGCTCCGGGGAATGGAGGCCTGTGGGGGTGGGTGGCCCCAAACCACCTGGCAGAACCGGGAAAACACCCGCGTGCTGCACCGTCGTTGTACCGTCGTGGCACCATGCTGCTTTTGGGGCGGAGACGAGCGAGAAAACGACCGATCAGACGTATTTCAGGTCGACACCCCACCCCGAGCGCGGGACGGTCTGTGTTGAAGCGCTGCTCCACTCCAGAAGTTTGAATAGTTCTCTATTTTTGTCGAATGTCCAGGCCCCCAGCACAGAGTGCGTATGTGCGTGGAGCCTTTCTTTCTCGGGAGAGTAAGGCCTGGTTTTGAGGTACGTGTCACATCCCAAAGGGCGATGCAATATATGATATATGGCTCTTCCAACCCAAATGGAAAGATCAATACTGGCAACACCGAGGACCGTCTTCGAGTTGGATGCTACCAAACCTAGCACACCATGCCGCAGCATCGCATCGCCGCCCCTGGCCTTCCATGAGCTTTCGCCCCCCGCACGGATGGCTGGATGCGAATTCGCATCCAAGCCTGGGCTCCACGACATGGCCCCACGACTCACTGAGAGTGAACTACTCATCAATCCCATCCCATCCCCACTACTCATCGATCCTCACTGAGAGTGAAAGAGGAAGGACGCAAACCATCACAAACCCACTCTACTTGGAAATTCTTGATCAGTTCCGACCATTCGACCCCTCGTCCCAACCCAAAAACAGAACGAGAGGCAAAGAATCACCGCGTCGCCCAGGTCCTGTGCCCTCTGGAGCGCATGCACCAAGCCTCCTGGGATGCGCCGCGGGGCCGGAGGACCGACCGGTCCGGGTGGCTGGCGGAGTCACTGACATCACGTCCATGGAAGTCACGGACTCATCGAAAGCATCTGATTGAAATCAAAACACTCCGGAGCTGAAGAATGCTGAAGTGTCTCAAAACATCAAGAACGCAAAAAGCACAAACAAGCTTTAGCCTTAGAGAAGTCTATGAGTCTGTGAGTCGGAACAAATACATAGTCGATAGAAGTGAAACTGTTTCATGATTCAACACCAAAGTCGAGGCAGCTATAGATTGCTAGATAGGCGCAAGAGTCGCAAGAGCTATGTACGCATTTTCATGGTGCTGCTGGTGCCCCGCAACAGGTTCTTTGGTACAAACGGTACAAACATGTATAAGCAAGCATGCAACTTGAGGCAAAGCCGCATCACAATCTCCTAGCTGTTTGGTACGGTAGTCACGCCTTCGCAGTTCACTTCACGCTTCAACCTCTCATCCTGGCAGCACACATTTGCTCGACAACACACATCTCAAAGTTCCAAAAATTATACATTTCCCCTTCCCCTCGGTTTGCCAAAATCAAACAACCACTTCATAAAATGCTGGTCATGCTAAATGCCCAAGAAAACAAGCTTATGAATTGATCATCTCAGCTGCCAGTCGTGGTTCCCAATCTGTCTCAACTGCTTCCGACTGGGCTTGCACGATCCGCACCTCGTCCTGCAGAGTGTCCCCAGAACTCAGGTGCGTACCCATGACCACAAAGGCTGCAGTCTCCTGCTTGTCCTCACAGGTGGCTGGAAGAAAGGATGCTCTCAAGGCCCGGAAGAACCCTCAAGTGGAACATGAACGCAAACAATCGGCAACAAGCTGGCCTGCGGACTTGGCACTCTGCACCCATTCCCAACATTGGGTAGATTCGGGTTCATGAGTCGCCTCCATCTGCAGCCCAAAACCTAACAAGCAATGGAGGCCCACCAGATCCGTCGGGACCCGATCGGGACACCCTGCCAGAAGGGACGCTGCTCCGGCTCCACGCCAGATCCGTCGTCCGGAATCCGTCGGAATCCGTCCGGAATCCGTCGGTCCTGCAACTTCACCTGGACGATGCCCTTGCCTCCTCCTCCGCCGCGTGGAGCGGGCGATGCACGCGAGGGATCGCACCGAGCGCTGTTCCGAGAAGGCCACACGAACGAAGGGAGCGGACCTGCTGGAGGTGCAGTGGAACCACACGGGTCCCGTTGCAACCAGACACCGTTCAGCATGAAGAGTTGTAGAGTTCCAGGACCCAAACCGTTCGACCTTGGACTAGCAGGGCTCATGGGCCCTGTATTTCCTGTCGACCAACATCAAGGCTTTGTCGTTTCCGCTGCCTTTTTTCCCCCTTTAGCCCCTAGAACTTCGGCCAGCGAATTTGGTTAATTATGCCAGCAAAGACCTCAAACAGTTTCAGCACGAGTTTTTGCATCAATTCCTGAAATTCCAATGTTGGTGGAAACATCTGAAATCACTGCTTTTTTCGCCTCCAGCTGTTTGGGAAACAGTGTGTCCACCTAGACCAAAAGCGACTTTGGGGGAACAGGATGATGACAACTGACAACTGCATCACTGCTGCATGACTTTCGGACTTCCGGCCACAAGAAAGCAAGCCCAGGACAAGGCGGTGGAGATCGGGAAAACGGCGTGGCCCTTTTTAAGGGACCAACCCACTGGACAAGGCGGAGAAGAAGCATCCACGCCTGGATACGGCTGCAGGGTGAGCTCGAGGGCTTCCAAGCGCGAAGCCTTCCAGAAGATGGCCACTCCCATGTCGTCCAAGCTTCTAGGATCCTGGGCAGCGTGCGACCGAAAAAAAGGGGCACGGGGCACGTTCAGGGGGGGTTGAGGTTTCTCACATTGCATGAGGTTCGGTGTCTTCTTGTGAGGTGTGAATGTGAGAGCTTGTCTCGATCGATAGATTGAAGCCGGAACTCAATCAGTGCAGCTAGGACAAATTGCCGGGGAAGAGATGAAGCAAGCAGCCAAAATAAAACACATGTTGAAAAAGAAGACCCAAGAAAAATGTGTCATTCGGTTTGGATGTGATCTTCACTTGGTTTGTGATCCTTCTTCCCTCTTCCCGCATCTCATCTCATCTCATCTCGATCCTCCAATCCAGCACTCTCAAGCAGCTGCTGCGCTTTGCCAGGCGGTAGCACCTGAGACCAATTGCCTGAGCTTCGCGCCGATCAGAGCGAATGCCACAAATGAATAAATGATAACTTGCTTCAACCCTAGGGCTTTGGGGCTCCATCAACAGCATGTCACCATGTCTCTACGGACCCCTACAGGACTGAAGAAACGACTCATATCTGGAGGGACAAGCGCATGGGACGTGCCAGCCAAGAACTTTGCCGGTTCTTTTCTTGCCTCGTGAACTCTGCCGCCCAAGACACGTTGGAGACCGCCCTTCTTTGGATCCGTCAAGCGTTCTTTCCACTCAGGACCAGCGGCCTGAGGGCCATCGACGAGAAACTCACGACGTGCCAACCACAACGAACGGCCATGCCCATGTCTCGAACGGCCGGTGGAGTCACCGATGGCAGAGCCACCTTTGGCAAAGCATGTCTCTCCATGGAGTCTCCATGTCTCCTCTTTATTTGGGGCCCCAATCGAAGTGCTTGCTCCAAGCAAACAGCCGAACCTAAACACACGAGCGAAACCACCTCCTTTGGGCGCCCAGTCCACACTCCTTTTTGCGCCTCCAAGATCTTCATGCCCAGCCCACGCTGCATGAAGGTGTGAAGGGAGATCGAGCCCAGGTGAGGCAAAAACGCATAGCCTTGCTCTGGCTCGGCCCAGAGCAGCCGGTGCAGTGGTCACTTGGGGAGGTGCCCAGTGATACGAACATCGCCGTTGGAAGGTTGTATTAGATATATATATGTAAATAAGATAGAGAGAGAGAGAGAAGGATCGATATATAGGTAGATGGATCAAAATGTCACAGACCAAAAGACATGGCTGGTGCCTATTGTTGGGATTCTCCCACATTCAATCCACTGTACTGGTTCAAATGAGAATCGCCTTAAAGGTTTAGAAGACATGAAGGACTGTAAAAAGTTAGTTATTCCTCTAAAGCACATTGTTCCATGCGTCTTTCATTGGGTGATGTGCGTCTCACATCTTGTCTTGCCTCACTCAGTAAACATCATCCCAACTATCGTCCATGTTAAGTCACACCATGTGCAAAGGTCCAGCCGGTGTCTTTTCCCTTTCCAGGGTAGTTCCAAGTCGGGTGACAGTGTGAAACCCCAAAAAACCGCCAATCGGCTCCAGTGGTGCCAGTTGCGGTTGGTGCTCTGGTCACTCCATCATCATTACCGAATATGCAGAAGGACAAGGCCCTCTTCAAAAGAAGTGTGGACCAAAAGGATACCCATACCTTGGTCTTTGCTTCAGATCTACTAATCTTGGGCAGAAATGCTCACCACACTGGCCTCGAGCAGCCCAGGCTTCTGCAAAGCTTTTGCTGCTGGCAGGCTCTTTGTCGCTGAAGCTGTCGAGCAAGGCAGGACGGTACTGAGGATAGTCCTGCATCGTGTTGCACAAAGAAAATCGTACCCAATCAAAAGTGCGTCGTGCTTCAAGTAGATCAGTAGCTGTGTCACCTACAGTGGCTTCGGCCATGTTTGCCGGTATATATATATATACATATATACCTTGATCAAGTTGCCTTCTGGCTCTTCTAAACACGCAGCGTGTCCTTCTTGCACTTCTCCAGTTGTGACTCGTAGCCCAGACTCCGCAGCAGACCCAAGAACTGGTCATAGTGATCCAACTCGGCTAGGACCACAACGTCTGGGTCGAAGTTCTCAATGAGACACATCATCTGCAGCTTTCGAGCCTCCCAATCAATCACGGCACGGGTGTTTTCAGCCGAAGCGCTGCAGGTATACTTCCTTTGACACTCCTCCAGCAAGCTGGGTTTTCCTTTCGCTTCCATCATCTCTGCCAACAACGCCGTGAAGTCCACTTGCCCGCCCTCAGCCGTGGGCACCGCCCTCTCGGGCACCGGCCAATCTGCCAGCACGGGCCGCACCAAGAAGCCGTCGTCGGACATGGCATCGGCCAAGACGTTGTACTGCATCACTCGCAAGGTGGACGTCGCCCTTGGAGGAGAAGCCTTCCACATTGAAGCTTCCACATGTCGTTCGGCCACCTGTTGCTCTTTTTTGAAAAAAAAAAAAGGAGAGAGTGCTTTTGTGATGACTACTCTTCCAAAATTCAGCAGGACAGGAAGAGCAAAGCAACCTGTAGAGGGAAAAAATGTGTCCAGTACACCATGCTTGTACTTTCCTCCCACACAAAGGACGCAAGGAGTGGTTGTCCCCTGCAGCTCCATGGAAAAACCCACGCGAACTGTGGCCACCAACGCAAATCGTGGCCACCAACGCAAACCGTGGCCACCAACGCGACGCGAAGACCGAAGACCGAAGACGACCTGCAGCTCCTTCAATCGTGCACATCGCAAAGCTTGACACGCCATGGTTTGGGCAAGTGAAGGATTGCGTGTTCAATGCCACCTAAAAGAAATGTTCAGCTAAAACCACATTCTCGGTCACCATGGAAAGACTGCGTTCCATGAAGTTGGACTACAGGTTGAGAAGCACAGGGTCTTCCAAACAGACCAATTCTTTCAGCGATTGCAAGCAGGTGCTCAGCAATCTATTACACAAGAGCTTGATCTCCAAGGCTGAAGCAAAGCAGCTGATTCCATCAACTGAAACGAGCAGTGGTGGTTTTCATTGCGACAAGAGCTGCATGACTCGCTCTTTTCGGTCGTTTTACATCACATGGTCAGTCGTCGGATCCGCATCTTTCCACCACTTGGCCTACAGACTTGAGCACGAATGAGAAGGCATGAAGCAGCCACCTTCTATTATCTTCTATACCTCCCAAACAGGGAAGTCTTGGAAGAAGACTTTTTGCAGAAGACACACAGAAGGGGGATTTAAATTAAGGGTTTGCAAAAAATCCATACAACCCTCCCGCTCAACCTCGAAGATCTCGCTGGACCTCAGGCGGCTGGGAGCGCCACTGCCACTGCGAGCAGTGGTCAGTCGTCAAAGGAACAGGTTTTCACCCAAGGTCGGTCGGTCCCTGATTTCATGCTACAGGAGCTATATCATCATCTAAGTGGTGTTTGCAAGGAAAACAAGTATCACCCAAAAGCTTGCGAAGTGTTGAAAATCTGCATGCAGAACTCGTTCGGTGAACGGATCTTTCTTCCCATGGCCGCCTTCTTGTCGAGCAAAGCTCGCTCTCCCCCTTGCGCTCTCCCCGGAGCTGGACGGAGCTCTCAGCTCCCAGGAGCGCGCCACGTGGCGAGCCAACTGCAAGTGCTGCCAGGGGTGAGACACCAGGGAGCTCCTTAAGCAGAGCCAAAGCCAGCAGGAAGGCCCATGGCTCTTAGCATTTTCATCTCTTCGTCTTCTTCGTCATCTCCATCTCCATCTTCACAATCCTTCTTTTCTTCATCCTCTTTCTCATCCTCCTTGTCATCGTCCAGGCCGGCAGCAGCTCGCTTTCTCTTCTTTTTCTCCTTCTTTCTCTTCTTCTTCTCCTCCTCTTGTTCCTCCAGGGCTTGGATTTTGGCAGCAACATCCTCCACCTCCGCTTGCTCTGTCTCCTGCTTCAAGGACTTTAACTTGTCCTTGATTCGATCTACGCCGATTTTTTCAACCTTCATGTTCATCCCCAGATTTCGGTTGTGTCTGCGGCCATTCACATGCTCCAAATAGGAGGCGGAATCCTTGATCAAGCATTCACACACAGAGCACCAGTAGCCACCCTGCAAGGGCTTGATCGTATGAGCCGTGACGACCTTCATTTGGCCCAAGTTCTTGTCGAGCTCTAATTCCGCCGTTCTGCGCTTCAGGAATGTACGCTGAGAGGAGGGAAGTGGAATCACGGGGTCCTTTCTTCGTCCAATGCGCTCTGGACCAAACATGATATTCTGCTTGGCTTTTTCCAAATAAGCATCTTTGTCCCAAATCTTTCGGCCCATTGCGTCGGTCGCAGCCTCTTCATCTTTCTCTTCTGCTTCGGAGGCCATGTTTCCGCCCCCAAAACAACGCTCGACCTAATTACTGGGCAAAAGAGGGGGCGAGCTAAGAATCACTCAAGCCAAGCTCTGGCAGACCACACAAATCCTCTGTCCTCTTTGATACGAACCCACTAGCACAAGATAATTCCACTGAAAGAGAAATAGGCTGGCGGCAAAAAACATATCTATATAATCATATCTAATTCAATCTTTTCAACTGTGACGCACTCAAAGCTGAGCCGAGCGCGAGATGACCGTGAACTGGGTGTCCACCTTGACTCGGTCGCTCGGTGACTACCCTTTGGTCACGTCACAAGACTGGAGGCCGGAGAGAGAAATATCCCCAAAAATCGCGTTGCAAGACCTTGTACCCCAGAAAGCTGTAGAGCTCCCTAAGAGGGCTCCCATTTGGGGCTCGTCGCCTCACATCGAGGCGGTCGCATCCGGCGCCGTGGGCGTCGCGGCTCGGCCGAAGGGAGCGCGTTCTAAGGCCTCGGAGCGTCGCATCGGGCTCACCACAGGTGGGCAATAGACTCCATAGACAAGCCCATCTCACCTCTATGCTATATGTTTTTCATTCTAAATGAATCAAGAAACATCTAAATATAGACTATACAGAGGACACAGAGTGTGTGCGGAGTTACTTCATGGGCTTCCATTGCAGAAGGAAACCAATTCCTGAAACCTGTGTGAACAGCTTGGCGCCAGCTCGGTTCCCAGCTGTTCGGAACACTCTTCTGGCATATCATCGGCACATAGCTCTGGCATAACCTCAGTGAGTGCAATTTGAGTAACCTCACAAGGGCATGGCCTTGGACCCGTTGAGAGCGAACCGCTGAGATCCAAATGAGCGGCGTTTAGCACTTGGGGGCGTCCCCACTGGGCCCCACCTGTCGATGGGGTGTGTACTTGAGGAGGATGACAGCCCAGTTTTGGTGTGGAACACCAAAACTGGCCCAGCATCCATTGTTTGGGGAGTCTTCGAATCCACGTGCCCATGTCTCTTCTCTTTGCTTTTGTTTTCAAGGCGCCCACTTTCCGACTAAAGACCCTTTCTAACGGCCTGAGATCCGAAAGTCCTCTCGTTCGACCTGGGCGGCCCTGCTGCTGTATGGCATGGTTGATATTTCACCTCTGCCAAAAGTGCCGCTAAGAGCTCCAACTGGAACCTCCGAGCTGCGGCCAGGGAAGGGCTCCAGGCCAGAGCCCGAAACCGTCCCCAAATGATCTGGATGAAAGAAAGTTGATGCACGCGTTCGTTTGGGGCCCCAAACTCTCTGTCACAGTCGCTGATCAAACCCGAAACCCTTGGCGTGCCTGTCAATCATCACGCACAGGCTGATGTCCTGAGCAGGCGAAACAGTGGTGAACAAGACACCAAGGCGTGACACCAAGGGATGCAAAGGTCACGACACTTTCGTCCACACCAAAAGGATTGCAAATCTCTGCGGCCACGTCGTCCTTGTGGAACATCCAGCAAGCGAAGCATGGTAAAAAGTCGTTCCGCATGGCAAACTCTGAAAACCAAACAAGAAAAGAACCAACTTGGAGCTTGCTGTCCAGCTTGTAGACAACGTAGCCAATCGATCCACCTGATAAGTCCGATTTCTCTTTCGAAAGCTGACATCGACATCGACATCGGCGAAAGTGCGTCGGCGATGTGTGTCACTGCGCACCCAGCAATGGTGTTGCAAAATGGAGCGTGGGCACCTCAGCACTTGGACGAGTTTAGCTGGTGCAGGAGAATACACCAGCAAAGTGCTGTGCCTCTCATAGGCAAACTACCTGGAACCTTTTCCTGACCACCATTTTGCACTACCAAGCCTCTAGTCTATGGTCTTTTGGTATCAAAAAGGCGTCCATATCGGCTACTGTATATGTTACATGTGCTCTTCTTTTGGATGAAAACTCAACTTGCACCGAGTGCAACTCACTGCGAAACAGGTGTTTTGGCTAAGAGCCTAAGAGCGGTGCTAAAGCGACGGGCAGAATGCTCAGCCAGAGCTTCATGAGGAGAACATTGTGTTTCCTTGGTGGCACCGACACACCAGAAAGAGAGAGAGAGAGAGAAGAGAAAGAAAAAGGGGGGAGGGAGGGAGATCCGGAGACGGCCCTGATATTTCTCGGGGACACAACGGGGACTAAGAACTCGATCAAAGGATTTATCAGTTTTCAAAAAGAGAGTCCACTCCGACTCACAGCGCGCTCTCGATGCGCATGCGGTGTGGACCATCCCATCCCAACTGAGTGGCTGGTAGCTCCACGGCTCTGGCGTACTGCGGATGCATTCAATGCCTACGACACGAAGCAAAGGAGCGGCTGGGCATCGTTGTGCCATTGGAGGAGTGAGGTTCGATCAAGGGACGCACCATTGGGTGCTTTGTTGGTCACGTCTATCATGCACCATCTAAGTTGGACGCAAGGGAAAACCACTGGACATGGTTTCATATGGCCTGTATGCCCTTTTTGTATTTAGCAAGGATGAGAGCATCATTGGAGTTGGTACGGGCGACTTGCAAACACCTCGTTCATGTGCTGTCCATGAAAACCAATGCTTGTCATGTTCAAAAAGGAACGTCGGTAAATGACCAAGCGAAGGAAACACGAAAAGGCCTTCGATGGTTTGGACCAAGTTATTGATCTGGTTCTGCATCGCAACAACCTCATCGGCGAGGCCAGCCCCGGCAGGCAGAAGAACAAACTAGAACTGTCCCACTTTTGCAAGTGGTCTTGTGGTATGCAGGCCTCTTGGCACGCCGCTCCGGGATAGGATGATTTGTACTACGCATCACGGGTCCAAAAGGGGTCCCAAGTGGGCCGCCCCTTTTGCACCGGATCCGGCTTCCCCTCCGCACCCACCGGCCGACCATTTCCGGTCGGGTTTTTGATTTCTCTCGAAAACCGTTTCCGATATAATATACACATATATATATATATATATGAACCCATTCAACTTGCTGCCAGCGAAACTTCGGCCATTTTCAACTGGTGGTGCAAGCGCCCCATTTGGGGCCAATCCATGATCAACGTCAACTGCA
>CAXAMN010003758.1:0-22370 GCA_963970005.1 Durusdinium trenchii | reverse complement strand
GTGCAAGCGCCCCATTTGGGGCCAATCCATGATCAACGTCAACTGCAAGCGTCTCGAAGATGTCATTCTCAATTCGACACGCTATCCAACCCCTCCCAACCCCCACTATGTGAGCTGGCCAATGTAAGGGCATTTGCTTTGCACAACAAGAATCACGTGCCTCTTATGACTGGCACTGCAACGACCGTGTACTGTATTGCACGTTCGAAGTACTGTTGCTAGCGAAGAAAAGCCAAACATGAGGAGCCCTGTCTGCTTTCGCCAAGGGACGCCGTACTGGCAATAATCAACAAAGGCGAGCTGTGATTTCTGTTGCAAAAACTTCATGGGAGCTGTCAACCAACAACGTGAACTGCCTGGATTTTCAATCACATAAGGGATGCGAAGCTCAATGCAAAACGCTGCCATGACACATGTCCACAAGAGCAAAACATTGCCTAAAGCAACCTTGCTGTTGTCAGAGACGGAGAGAGTGTTCCGGCCCCAAAGGAAAACATTGTCGTCACGCAGAGGGGGAGGCCCCCCCGTCCCAACGTCTTGTACGTGTCCAGCTTTGGCAAGGCATACCAAACCACACAAGAACCACTTCATGTGTTGAATTGAACTTCAAAAGACTGCGAAGCACCCCGGGTTGCAGAACATCACAGAAAGGGCCATACTCGATGTCCCAAGCAGCGCAGCGAGAACCTTGTTGTCTCATTGCTTTGCTAAGATGCGCTGTTCCACTGAAAATCTCCAACACCCAAACTCTCAGATCCTTTTCCGTTTCTGGGAGAAAAATCTTTGGACCCATTGGTTGAGGAGTGCGGGTGCTTCCAACGCCCTTCTCTGTGTCTTCCTCGGCAACTTCTGAAACTCTTGATTCAACCGGGCTGAAGCCTCGTAACGTCGAACGGAAGAGTCGCTGAGCCACCTCAACAGCTGCCCCATCCATGGAGTCTCCCTGCTGTCCAGAATGATGGATTCGTCCGATAGTCCCATCTTTGAAGAGGCTGCTCTGTCTGATGGGTTGAGGTTCAGGCAAAAAATGAGGATGCTGTACTGTAGGTTCCACTAGATCGTTCCTGTGAAGACTTATCGCCTCTCCTGGCCGCAGATACGCATCGAACATCAAAAGCACCAAGAAACCTTCGCTGATCTGCTGTTTTGTGAGCATACGATGCACCACTGCTGCAATCAGCTCCCATGGAATCGGGGGCCTTGTGGTCCCGGGATCTAACCTGTTCCAGCCTTGCAAGCGCCTCCTTGACCGGGGGAGGCTCCCCTGGGCATGCAGTCTGGCACGGCGTCCACCACGGCAGCCAAGGTCTTTGTGGCCTCGCCAATGTCCTCCCCGTCCTCGAACATCTCGTTGAGAAAGCCCCTCCATTTTTGCAAAAGTCCTCAGTCGGGCCATTCGAATCCGGTAGTCTGATGCGACCTCCTCCGAGATTGCGTTCATCTCCAAAAACGTCTGTCCCGAAAATCGGGGTGTCTTTGTGACTTGCTGGATGAAATTTTGCCTCTTTGAAGCTCTCTCCTGCTTGTTGTTGCTGCCTTGTAGTTGCAACCGCACTGCCTGTCTTGCGCCCTGTCCAGTTGTTGCTTTGCTTTGTCTTGCTCACCTGTGGCAATAGTTTGCCCTCGCCTGAGATGTTCCCAGCGCCGAGAGCCCTCATCAGCTATGTTCAAATGACTGGGAATCCACCGACAGGTCAAGCTGCTGCCAGCGCAGATCAAAAGACATGCCAACCGACGACAGACACGCATCAACTGAGGTGAGGAGCTCCTACCCTTGTCTACTGCTAAAACAATGCCCAAATTGTCTGACAAATGTACACGGCGCATTCAACTGATCCACCACAACCAAACTCTCCAAAATCCTGGACAGGCACTCATGCTCAAAAACCGAGTGATCACTCTTCGGGATTTCAGCAGTTCTAACCCAGTGCTCATGAAAAGTACTGGGCGTGAAAGCCTGATCTCGCATGTCCTTCAGCAGCTTGAGAGCCGTTGGGGGCCCAGTGGGCTGGATCCCACCGCCAGATGGCTCTGCATCATCCATGCTTGAAACTGCTGTAGGAAAATCTTGCCGGCGGACTCCTTGTGCATCAGACTTGATTGGCAACACTCGTAAGTCATCCATGCGATATGCAGCAGCCTCTGAAGGCTTGACTTTCTTCACCAAAACGGATCCGATGCCAGCGGGAACTATGCCACGTTCACCAATGGAGTGCGAGCCAGCTGGTAGCGCAGCCGGGTGGAAAGGGGCCTGATCCTCCAAGGCTACCCAGGTGTCTACAGCTTCAACTGCAGCTGCAACTGGGGCTGCTCCACCCACGCCTGCTGCGGGCGCCACTGGCGCTGCTCCCAAAACCCCTGGAGGTCGTGCCACAGGAGCAACGGCGGCCGGAGCTGCTGGTGAACAACTGGAGGTCCAAGGGGTAAACCTGCAGCCAACCTGTGAGCATCTGCCAAAATCTGACCTTGCATACGAAAAGCTCCCAACTCCTGTGGTGTTAAAGGATCAAAACCATACATCGTGTTCGGATCTATGTGTGCTGGTATTGCTCCATTCTCCCCACAATAAAAGAAGCCACCTGTGAAGTCCGTGTTTGAAGCCGACAACTCCTCAATGTAAACATCGTGATCAGGCATTAGGATAGCCCAGTTGGGGCCGCCTGCATGGAAGAGTAATGCCCGGCAGTGCCAAATGGGACCAGCCTCACCGTAGTTGACCAAGGCCAAACCACCTGCTATCATTGAGTGAGTTGCATGAAACGGCCACTAATGCCCTGAACTCCCTTGCCACTTTTTGGTGAGCCAGCTGGGGCCTTACGACCAGTGTCCTTCTGGAGGGTCCAAATCAATGCAGCTACCAAGAAGATCAATGCCAAAAAGCCTGCAACCAGCAAAGGGCCTCCAGGCAACTGGGATGGAACCTCAAAGGAACAGTGGCAATGACAGGGAGGACAACTAGGGGGTGCTTCCTTCCACGACGAACGGAGAACCCAGCCAATCGAAACTGAAGCGGCCACGATGGCCAATTGCACTTTCATGGCCGTCCCCTCCCACACGTCTTGAGTGTTCATGTAGCGGCAGAGCACGTACCATTCTATCATCTCTGAGTGAACTCTATATCAGCGGATGAATATATATATATATACAGTATATATTGTAGTGTGAACTTGGGGGACAATTTTCGCAAGCCGCGCGAGCCAAGTCTATCTTCCACCACCCTTCCCAACCAACTAGGTCTGACACCAAACGCACGTTCTTCGTGGCACCCGCATCGTACCTGGAGCTGAATTGTCGTGGCCTGGCCTTTGCCTTAAAAAAGGAACACTGTCGAACTATGGATGTGGCGATGGCATGCGATGGCCAGAACCTAAGGAAACCCTAATCCTGGACATGCATGGAAACATGACCACACTGTCTGCTGAATTGCCTCTTGCCCCCACTAAATACCTTGAATGCTGGTCACATCGCCCCAAAACCAGCCACCGCGCCACTCTCTCAGTCGGTCGGTCTGGGATCTCCGGGCGTGTCGGCGATGCGCTTGTTGATGCGCTGCGCCAAGAAGTACGGCCGGTGAGGTGCGGCCAGCAGCTCCTGGAAGTGGCGGGCCGCGAAGAGGCTTCGCGGCGGTGGGCCAGACGGAAATGGCATTGCTATCCCTCAGTCCAATCCCCGAACTCCCCGGGTGGGTGCTTCCGGACCAGTAAGGATGTCATGATGTCGTCAAATGCTATAATTCTTGTATAAGGTAAACCGTCGCCATGTTGCTCATTCTTCCGCGGACCAATATCAGGCTACATGGCCAAACTAACTGACCTGTCATTCTTGGTATTGGCTCGAGGTACTGGCTTTTGACACGCGCATTTCCGGACAACGACATTGAATCCGGAATATATGACAGAAAATCACATGAAATGCACCCTTCGGAATAGTAAACATTCAAAAGCAACTTGAGCAGAGTTCCTGGCAAATCTACACCCTCTTGAAGTTTGCTGGTTCGTCGCATCACAAGTCCCCACAACACCCCACAACACCGAGATATTTCGGATCTCGGATATCTCGGGCTTACCCCACTCCATGTGTTCACCAAATCCGCTGCTCCCCGGTCCTTCAAGGTCGCGGGTGGCAGCAGTGGTCGAAAGGCTTCCGTGTAGCGTTCATCCGGCTCCTGCGGCAGACGGATCACCACGCAAGCGTGTCGCAAGCACTGTGCTTCTTTGGGATCTCAAGGATGTGTCTTGTCTGAGCGCTAAAATCCTTCGAAGATGAGTAGAGTGCACTGCGGCTCAATGGTTCTTTCACATTCATGCTCAACATTTGGTGCTGAACATCATGGCTTGTTCTGCTGGCTCCTTTGATTCTGCTGGCTCCCAAAACATCGGAACCACGGTGTTCCACCGTCCCAGGCGCCGGTCCAGGCGCATGTGGAACTCGGCCGCACGAAGGCATAGCCCAACATGCTGAGCTCCACCGCCAAGGCCTAGCGCCGCGTAGCGCCACCGCCGTTTCGAGCGTCCCGGCCGCGGCATTTCGTTCACCCAGCATCGTGATCTGCCATCATCTAGCCAAAGTTGCAGGAGCCCAGGTGCATGGGCCATGTCAACAAGCACCACCGGTGAACACCTAAGAGTGATCAGAAATGTCCCCAGCTGATGTTCACCACCTCCCAACTTTTTCAGGGTGGCCCTGAAAAATCCCGACGTGGAAAAGCGCGAGCACCATGTGGGCATCGAAGCTGACTGCTGACTGCAGCTCCGACTCTCGGCCCATGCACCTTGTCGGTGACGCTCACCGAGGTCACGTGCTTGAAGTTCCTTGCATTTGAGAGAAGCTGAGCACCTGGGGTCGCCCGATCCAGCGAGTTGCGGGTTCTGGCAAAGCAGGCAAGGGAGAACAAGCAAAAAGATGATGAATAGTGAAATATCTAGCGATTAGGAAGTGGTACTTGAAGTGAAAAAGAGCCAACTATCTAGTAACTAGTGGTTAATAGGGAGTATGATTACAGTAGTCATTTAAAAGGGCCCACGATTCTGGACTTGAAGTTGGGACCGAAGATCGGGTGACATGCCCACTTGTCGAACCAACCACCCCTCCGTTGATCGACAGCTTTGGTGAAAAAGCCAGCCGTGAATGCGAAGATTCCAAGCAAACCTCCAATGGAGCAATTGTTACTTGCTGTCACAGAAAAAAACAGAAAGTGCCATATGTTCCACACACACCCAGGGCCCCACCGCTAGGGCGTTCGGGTCTTCGTCTTCTGCTTTGGGGCTCTGGCACATCTCTCTGCCATGCCACCACCGTGAGGCCGCCCGGTTCATACCTTGAAACAACATCTTCAGTTGAACTTTCGTGAAGGATGGCTGCCTTTGCCCAAAAGTCCAAGCACCAATCCGTCAAGAGTGAAAGCACCACTGATGTCGTTACTCTAACAAGGTCCAAGTCCAAGGTCTGCTCAACTCAGTACTAGGCAGGCTGATTGTCAGTCAACTCTTCAGCTTTCAAGAAGCAAGGCTGCTTTCACCATTTGCGCCGGGCAGCGGAAGGACAAGGTCATGAAGAGCGCCTCATGTGGTGCGTTGGACCCACGAAAAGGCTGTTGCGACTGCGCATGGTTCACAGCATGGGTCCATGGTTTGCCACAGATGGGTGGGATTGAATCAGGAAACCCCTCAATGTTAACTGTTGATCAAATAAGGCCTCTGCAGGTTCAGAACCAGTATGGCCATCCACATCTCCAAAAGAGAGGCTTCTTCATCCACCGGCGATTCCACAACCATTGGAAGACCTTCCCCTGGCTGCCCCAACTATAGTCACCCCACGGATGTTCCATGGCGAAGAACAAGCGCCCCGCCCCGTGAGTCGCCAGGCCGTAGCAATAAAGCCCGTGCACGTTTGCATCACGTCATGACCTGAGCGGTTCCACGTGGGCAACCGACCCACGGTCGGAAAGCATGGCATGGCGCGTTCCGTTCCCCGGTGAGACGGAGGCGCGCTCGCATCCTCTGAGACCCGGCACTGGCCATGACATATTGTACCTCAGGTGACGCAGGTGCACCGAAAAAGACAACACACAGGGTCCTTTGTAAAGGGCTGTGGTCCATGACTTGCCTGGTGTTTATCACCCAAGCTAACACTTTAGGTCGGAAGTCAGTGCGAAGTGCGACGTTCTCCTACCTGGGTGATGTTCACACCAATCACCCTGCGTTGCTCGCGCTCTCTCGTCTGCGGTTCAGGTGCCACGTGGGTGACCTGCGTCTCGACGAGTCTCTCGTAGCGGCGTCGCGAGCGTCGGTCGGGACCGGGGGTCCGGGACCGGGGACCCGATTGGAATCTACAAGACCCACACAAGGGGGCAAGGGGCACCAGACACCAGTGGTGGTCTTTCAATGAATGCAAGGCATCTTCGAAGATCTGACATTGTACACACCCTCCAATCGAGTGGGTCTGAACTCTCAGAGTCTGTGGGGTCGTCTGGTCGGATGGCTGAATTCCCCGGTGGTCCGTGTTTGGACGAAACGGCTTTTCCGCTCCCAAGATCAGGCCCAGCCCATGAAGCGGACCACTCGCAGGTGCCACAACCACAAAAGAGGGCCTCATCCACCACCACTGGCTGCCCGGTGGTCGAGAAGTTCCTGACCGAAGACCGTTTGGACACCGGACGCGGCGCGACGCGACGCATGCGTGGCGGAATATAGGACACTCCCTCTCTGTCCACTGAATTGATTTGGAATGAATTCCATGAATGACTCCATATTTCTATGTGCTAGGCCATCACTATACAATTTCCTGCAAAAGTTGACGTGGGCCCTTCAAACAGGCTCCCATAAGAAGAAGGTATTCTTCTACCAACCGGTGCTTTTCGACTATCTACGTCAAAACTTGGCTTTCGCATTTCGCAGCAATCAAAATTCAAGAAGTCTCCATGCTGGTCACTGATATTGCCTTCTGCCTTCTTAGAAGGTTGAAGGTTGGGGGCTTCCGATCCAAAAAAACCGCTGAAGGCCGTCTCCTGAGATTCTCAAAGGCCAGAGTGATCCCAGAGCAATAGAGAAGAAATGCTGCAGTGGCCTGGTGGCAGGATTTGAAACGTGGTCGGAAGAGAGAGAGAGAGAGGGAGAGTTTTTGGCGCATGATCATCAGCGTAAAGCGAGACGAGCTTGAAACACGGAAACCGTTAAGACAACACATCTGCCCAAGGACCAAAAAAACAAATGCAACTTGGCACCTGAAGTATTCTCTTCATCTCGCTCCAGCATTGACTTGCATTTGACCAGGCTTACACAATTGCAACAACTCCTCCATTGTGACCCTGCCTTTACGGGTGCCCTCCGTGCAACAATGCTCTGCAGAAGTGTCCACCACGAATCATCAGGCATCGTGTTGTGGCCCTCATGGCACGGACAGTCGCTAAATCGCCACATGAATCGATTCTGAATCGATGACATTTGCATTCGAGATCCGGAAGCTCAGAGATCATCGAGATTGACCCTTTCCCCAAGAAAAAGTTTAACAAACTGGTCTGCGTCCTCTGAGCCCCTGGTGCAGGAAAACCACCAACATCCTCCAATCGTCCTCCGTCCGTGGACGCAACACCCATCCGTTCAGGCCTGGCAGCGTTGCTCCCTGGTCAGCCAGAAGCGCTGGCGGGCCTGACCGACGTCCACGAAATCGGTCCCACACGCGTCCATTTGCGCCCCACCCACCTGCTCGGCATCACTGCGTTGAAGCGGTTTGCCAAGCACTGAGTGGATCCAGTCTCGGTGCGCCAAAACAAGTTTCATCCAGCAACCCATCCCAATGGATCCCTTCACTTTTTCAACAAATGTTCTATACTTACTCGATCTGGGTGCAGCCCGGCGGGTCAAATCAACCTGGCCCGGCTTCTGCGTTGCCAGCAAACAGTCTGGGTCCTGCCAGGGCTTGTGGCATAACCAGAAACCAATGATATAGTTATTGGCTCAAATCGTGCACAAATAAATTCAGCACAAGTCAACAGCCGCATTCTGATTCACTAACAATGTTCCCAGGACCCATATTGCAGCAAGGGATGTTGAGGTTGCCCCGCAGGTTGCTTCAAGTGGGCCAACCAAAAGAAACCTGGAGGGAGCTACAGTGGTCTGACAGCAATCCTCATCCCAGTGTGCAGGCCGGGAAGAGAAGCCTTGCAGCAAAACAAAGAGCGGCTGAACCGATGCATCATCAAAAGCAAAGGAGTGTCTGAAAGGGAAGCAGCCACAGCAGGAAAATGAACTAATCACTCTTTGCGGTTGGCACACTGCACAACCTTTGGATGAAGTGCTCCGCACACTGGAGTACACAATTCATCTCTATCCAGGTCTCAATCCATCGTCTTTCCGCCTGCTCGTAGACCATGCGGTCCCAAGGCTCCGAAGGACCGTCGAGGGGCGCGCCGCGCTATGGCGAAGATTCGATGGGAGACACCCATTTTGGGTGTGTAGGAACAGGGAGACCGCGCCAGGGGTTATACCTGTCGAAGGGAAAATACATTCTGACTCTAACTCATTTGTTGGACACTCCCCATTTAAAGCAAAAAGCTAACAAGCAAACTTGACCAAACAATGCAGTTGCAATCCCTTCGAAAGCAATTCACCAGCCTTCCAAGAAATTCAGTGTGTGTCCGTGTGTGTGTGTGTGTGTGTCTCTGTGTGTGTGTCTGTGTGTGTGTCTGTGTGTGTGTGTGTTTGCGATCACTGTGTGACATACAGATACAAACCAAATATGTTCTGCAAGGCCAGTCGGACCTTGGCAGCGCACGCGAATTTATCCATGAAGTATGCTTCCTTAGGAGGCACCACCTTCTGAGTGAGGCCATGCTTGCAGAACAATAACGCGTGGTTCCGTGCCTTTTGAAGAACAAAAGCTGCAACTGGCCAATTTCATTCAAGGAAACTGGTTGTCTATCACTGCGTGATTGTTTTGACACACTGGGTTTTCATCCACCAAGCATCCATGACAACGAGACTGTGCTGCTGCGATCACGATGCCCAATGTCGAACACCCAAACCAATGTCCAGTGCAATCAACCTTTTGACTCTTTTTCGTCACGGGTTGAGGTCTCACCTCAAAGCTAAGTCAAATCAAGCCTCGCAAGGCGCGCTATTAAAAGAAAGAATCGGGACACGCCCTTAAATGAAAACTAAACACTTTTTGCACCAATTGGCCCGGTCGCTTTCTGAGGCGGCGCTGGCCTTGCTTTTTTCGCTGGCCTCGGCATGGCCTTCTTCTCAGGGCGTGACTTGGGGCATGGCTGGAGGCACAAATCCACACGGCTGCCCATGGATTTGTTGCTCCGTTTTGGTGCTGCCTTGGCTGCCTTGGCCGGCGCCTTGGCCGGCGCCTTGGCTGGCACGTGGCCGCTTCCAGTGCTTCTTCGTCGCACGTCCACGTGTTGGCCAGCTGTTGTGGTGCTGGCTGCACGGAGAGTCTTAAACCTGAACGCGTATTCCTCTTCCAGATCCATGCCATGAAGCTGGGAAAAGTCGTGGACGATCATCTTGAATTGGATCGGCATTCCACAGTTCTTGTAGGCCCAAAGCCTTCGGTTGCCCATGATGACAAAAGACTTGCCCTCATAGCTCACGGCTACCAAGGCAGGGATGTCCAGAGCATTTACAATGCCTTGTTTCAAGTCAGACACCAAGTCATAGATTGACTTATTCCTGTGCCCATGCGTGAAGATATCGCTGATCGTCTCATGAGAGTGCCGGATGCTGGTATCCTGTGACGAAACCAGTCGCACACGGCTGCTGAACCTCTCTAGAGCGCTCGGGTCCACAGATGGGTCTAGTTGGCTGATCCGACTGGCTTCTTGCTTCTCCCAGTCCCGAAGAAAGCGTTGGAACAAGGGCGGATCCACTTCAGGCCTTCTCACTTTCTGATTCTTCTCCTGCTTTCCTGCCATCCAGCCTACAAAGCCTTGCTGAAGAGTCTCCGAAAGCGTCCATGCAAAGATCCCACGCCCCTTCGGGGCTTTGAAGTCGTCCTGTCGCCAACCAGTGGGTCTTCTGTCCACCTTGAACTGACGCACCAAGCCGGTCTCAAGGCGCGACATGGTTTCTGTGCCAAAGGCCAACTGGAAGGCCAAGCGCTCGTCTTCTTCAGTTCGATTTCGCCTCATGCTCTGGTGACTTCGAGACAAGGAGTGAAATGAGTAGATCTGGCCATCGTGCTGCTTGACCTCGAAAAAGACTAAAGCTCCTTTACCAAAAGGCTCTTTCATCTTTCTGTCCATCACCAAGCAAAAGCTCCTCACACCATTCTCAACCATGGCTTTGCCTTCGGAGTGCGCTGCAATGATGCAGGGCCATGGGCGAAAGGCCTTCTGGAGCTCGAAAAAGAAACGCTCTGCTGGAGGTTTCTGGTACTGTGGCTTTCGAACTTCCTCCTGGAAAGACAGCCGTGCCCGCACGAGAACTTCCTGGAAAGCCTCCGGCGACACAGGTTCAATGTACGCTAGATTTCTCTTCTGCGATTTTGTAGAGCTCTCTGGCATCCATGGGATTTTGATGCCTTGCCACTGCTGCAGCAGCCGAGCTTCAGGCAGCCTGCTGCCCTCCACACAATTGTTCTCTTTGTTTTGGGAGACAGCGAAAGCAGTCCGAGGCCGCGCAATGCTTGAGGTGCCATTGAAGGTGGCCTGGGGTCTAATCTTCTTCACTTCCATCTTTCGAATGATGTTCACTTCCTGCCTAAAGCTGCCGAAGTACGCCAACTCTGCCTCCTCACCTGCCAGGAAGGCGCAAAGGGTGAGTCCCAACAGCGCCGCACGCTTCCGAAGCAACGAGGTTGATGCCAAACCCAGTGCTTGCAAGGGGCGACTTTGATGCCGATGTTGCATGTACATGGCACAGTCGTGCCAACCAGCTAAAGAAGGGTCCAAGGCTTCAAGGAGCTTGTCTAATGTCATCTCCTCAAAAGGCCATGCCTCACCCAGATCATGGCAGGACCAAAGACCCAAGACCTCTTGCGCAAAGTGCGCAATCTGTGAAGTCTTGTCACTTTGTCGGTCAAGTTGCACCACGATCAAATTTCCGATCCGTCCACAAACGAAAGCACGGTAGATCTTGGCTTCAGACATAGCGATTCTGCACCGGCATCTAAGAGTTGGCACACACCATCCAGCTTCGGAATCCTGCTTCATGGTTCATTGGTCTATCGATGGTCTACGGCTTGATTCTTCACAATTTAATTTGGGGTTTGACACGACACGGTTGATATGGGTTGAAATGGATAAACTCCTCCAAATCCTGCATGAACATACGAATCTTGAGCCCAAAAGTTCCAAGAGCTTTCCATCAGATGTGAACTTACTTGAAAACTGAGACTTTGCTTAAGTATTCAAGCTCCGCTTTGCTCCCAAAAAACGACAGAATAATTGAGTCATGCCTGAACTTCGAGATGTCTTTTTTTCAGCAACTCTTTTCCAGCCCTGCACATTTCGCAAAGCTGGGAAGTCTCCGGATCGCCGCCTCCAACGGAGGAAAGGCCGTGCAAAGCAGAAGGCTCCCACATATGAGGTACTGTCAAATGTTGTTGTGTGCGGCTATTGCATCGTCAGATTTGCCGCTGATTTGCCAGGGTTTGGAGGATGTCTGCTCCTAACATGGTACCAATCCCATGCTTGACTGTGGTCTTTGGTCACCATAAATGAGTGCCTTTTGCAGCCCTTTGCTCTTTGGCTACAGGCTGAGCGTACAGAGCTTGCAGACAATACAGTACAATTTGGGTCTACGAGATGATGCAGCAGTCGTTCGACTTCTGCTTCTCGACGTGCGAAAACCTCATGGGAAAACGTCGCAGGCTGCAAAACAGGAAATCTTCGAGTACCCGATGCAACAAGAAGAGCGAACCTGCAAAGTCTTAAAACAGTGAGTCTAGTGCATCTACTGAAAGGGGTTGGACATCCATCAAAGCTAAAACAAATGGAAGAGCTTGGTACTTTTGAGGAAATAAATGTAGGAAATCTCAAAGCTACGCTAGTAGTTCCTTGTCATTGCTCCAAGAATATAGAGAGAGAAGAAAAAGGTATGTCCTAACAATCACACGAAATACGTTTCACTTGTTTCAACAAAATGATATCTCCGGCAACCTGACACTTCCCCACGGAACATTAGCAATCAGACGTCGAAGCCACAAAATGATGCAGTGGGGGCTGGCACATTGGATGATGCCCTTCTTTTAGGTGTCAAAACCAAGGTGTCAATCTAGCTAAGCGGAAAGCCGCAGCCAGCAGCGAAACAAAACCCAAACCCGGAGTCTCGCTAAGCAGCCAGGCAAGACAAAACCCCAATCGCTCCTGGTGAAAGATCCATTTCAGTTCCGCCGAGCGTCCACAGGGCCGTCGCGCGCCAAAGCTCCATCTTGTTCAGCTGCCCATCTCCTAGGACATCGCCCTCCTGACCGCACAACCAACGACCGACAACGACTGGTGAGAAAAAAAGCGCAAAAGCAAACGGGGCACGGGGGCAGAACAAACGCGAAAACTTGGGTCAAACTGAAACCTGGTCAAAGGATAGAAACAGCGATGTTGTTGCACCACATCGCCGAGATTCCTTCATGACCCACTCCACCTCACTGTCTTCAACTTCTATCCCACCGTTGAGATCCGTCAAATAGGCCTCACAGGGCGTTTGCAAGCAAGGAAGTGTCTTGCCAAAAAAATGTGTGACTCCAAGTCCCTTCAAGAAAAATATCGAGCCAATCTCCGCCATCATTGATACCAGTCCACCAGTGATATATTATATATGTATATGTTTACTCTGCATGTACAAAGAAAAGCAACATGGTCAGGCTGCCTCCAGGCTCGTGTCGCACGAGCCAGCGTTTCTGACAGTATCATTGCTGTGCTATACTTTCATTCGTCAGAGTCGCGAGACGAGTGTTCCAGTCGTGACAAGAAACAATCCTTTCAGTTGGCCTTCAGCTCTTCCTGTGATAGTTTGCCAGTCTTGGAAATATCAAACCTCAGCTCCAGGACGACTCTGCGGACCACCTCTACTGGGCGGTCAGTAGAAATAAACCGGTCTCTCTGCCATCTTGACAGACTTCAGCGGCTCAGCAGGGAAAGGTTCTTGAGCATAGTGGCTTCTCCAGCTTGCTTTCAAAAAGCTCTCGATGCTCGGTGTAAGTATGCCAACCTCAGCTGCAGTTTGGCTCCAAGAAGAAGAAGGAGGAGGAGGAGGAGGAGAAAGAGGAGGAGGAGGAGTCCACATGTCCACTGCACGACTGAGGGGCTTCATCCTCCGAATTCCTGCAGACCAGAAACAAGTGAGCAGCTCCTCCAGCTCTCCAAGTTCGATGGATTGATCTCCAGCCTGACTTGTACGGTAGGAACAGAACATCAACATCGGCCATCATGGAACAGCACGGTGTTTCACCTTGTCATAGAGCTTCAAAAGAAAGTCCACTTGATCAGCACCTGGGAGCGGCTTCGATCCAATGAACTCAGGCAGAACGTGATGGGACGCCCCTGAGAAGCAGAATAAGCTTGTGCAAGAGACGGACCCGGAAAGCTCGAGTCTTCCGGAGCCCGAAGTGGAAATAATATCCAACAAAAACACGAACTACCAAATGTGTCGGTTCGATGGTTTGCGCAGCATCCTTCCAGCATTTCTCCCAGGTTGGGGTGCTTGACAAGGCAGGAACGAGAAGGAAGTCGTGTGAATTTCCAGCAGGTAGCGAATGAGTGCATAGCCAAACGAGGACAGATGGAAGGAATCCAAATGAAGATCAACACAATATGTGGAGCGACCGAACGATTTGCAAGAAAAATTGATAGAAACCCGCTTTGCCAAGATTCTTGGTGGTGTTCCGGGCGGTGTTGAAGAGTCCGTATCTGTCAGCAACTTCACAATCTGATCTCGCCTCGGAACTGCTCCACCAGTTGCAACCGTGGATATTTGACTGGGAGCTCTCCCAACTGCATTCCTAAGCCCAACACTCGAGTTTGCCCGACTGGTTGGTGTCGTAGGTCCTCGACAGAGGTCGTCAACATAAAAACCGACACCTCGTGTATCAAGGAACACTGGACAAACATGTGTATATATATATATATATGTAGAGAGAGAGAGAGAGATAAGTAAGAACTGTAACTATATAGATACTATACAGGGTCTTTTAAAAAGTATGACTCGCCCATCGATGCCTTAATTCGCAAAATCTCCTGCCATGACTCGCCTTGACTCCATGGATGGTCAACTCACAAGTCCCTGCCATGGCCCTATGGAGTCTCCGAGTCCCGCAGCCTGATGATCTTCATCAGTTTCACCTGACAAAAAAACACAACCGGGCATGAATCGAAGCAATTCAAGAGGATTCCTCAGCTTAATATTGGTTTCAAGTTACGTTTCTGTTCAAGAAACCAAAACGTTTTGAAGCAGGAGAGTACGGTTGCCTTGCGGTTCCGCTCTGCTATTGCAGCTTGCAAACGCCTCTGCTCGGCAGAGCTTACCTCAGCGTGATCATGAAGAAAAAATACCGATGCCACAAAGAAGTTCGCCACCGGTTTTTTATTTTTGCAAACAACACAACGCTATTAGGTTGGAGGCCACCGCTTTGGTTGGAGGCCATCGCTATTAGGTTGGAGGCCATCGCTATTAGGGTAGAGGCCATCCCTATTAGGTTGGAGGCCATCACTAGTAGGTTGGAGACAATCGCTAGTAGGTTGGAGGCCATCACTATTTATCCACCTTCCGAGCCAACACCTTTCCAGACTCACACGCACCACCTCCGCCTCCAAGTTGCTGGGGTCGGACGAAAGCCTTTGCTGTGCCTGCGCGCTCTTCGCGCAGCAATGATAGCAGCAACATTGCCCACCGGCATGACTTGGCGCTTTCTTGAAATCAGTCTGCTCGTTCACACCAATTCCGACATCAGTGCAAAAAATGCAAAGCGTGCATTGTCCATTCGTCTGCTGATTTTGTTCATGTTCCTGTCAAACCACAATGGTTGCGCATGACATATTCTTTCTGGAAGAGTGCTTTCAAACAACGCTAAAACACATCAACTGCTGGTCCATGTTCCAGCGCAAGTCGCAAGTGTGCGAGCAACGGATGGTCGCAACATGGATGCACTTCGAACTGCAAACAAGCCCTATTCTGCTACAGTTGAAATTGAAGGACGTTTGATGAACTTGAAAAGCGAGATACACGAAAGGTAGGACAGCGGGAGGAGAATAGAAACATGTAAAAGATGCAGTGTGGCGTTGGTGGAGTCGAGTCAAACGTCAACTTAAGAGTAGGGGAAAAAAACAAAAGTTTGAGATATATACCCGGAGCTTCCAACTACGTTGGTAACCCTAGGATGTGAGAAGATATGAAGTCGATTCTAGGAGTTCACAACTACGTTCAAAAACCAGCAACTACGTAATGCAATCATCTCAATCACCTCGGGTAAACTTACTAGCGAAATACGTACGCTACTTACCTTGGTCAAATTTAGTACGCATCCGCGCGGGAGTTTACCTGAGTAGTTGAAGATAAGGGTCTATATTTGCAAGTATACGATAGTCTTCAACGACAAGAAGCACTAAAAACAACATTCATGTCTTTCATGGACTCAATCACTGCCCCAAGCTTAGAGTGCTCAACACCAAATAACAATGGATTTCCTCTGGAAAGAACACGGTCTCGAGAGGGGTCCAAATCGGACGATGCTCGGACACGAGTCGAGTGCAGTCGCGCAGTGAAATGACGAATTCTAGCTGAAGTAGTCACTGCCACTGGCGTTTCGTCAAGACTTCCTCCAAACACGCTTCAAGGCTCCAATACGAGCGTTTTGTGCGAGACTTCTCAAAAAACGCGTCTCCAAAACGAGCGTTTCGTGCGAGACTTCCAAAAGTTCCTTGTGCAGGCGCAGGACTTTGTGTGGGTTTTTTGGGGTGGAAGTGCGATTTGCGTGGTGCAGGGAAATCGTGAGGTTGCGACATGTGACGGAGGTGATTTTTGTGCAGACGCAGCACTTTGTGCACGGACAGACGCGGAAAGATGGGGCACAGGGAATCGTCAGGTCGTGTGGTTGAGTTGTCAGATTTGGATTGGCGTGAAGAGGGTGTTCTCACCCATTGTTGATCTTCATGATGATTCACCCGGCTGGCACGACCGAATGCAGAACTGTGCTGCAGGTTTGAGTCCTATGACATGGAATCAAGTAATCAAAACTACAAGGACCATTGCAGGTCGCAAACACCTTTTCCATGCACAGCAAAGCATTGCACTCTGGGCGTCTGGAGGTGGAGTCTTGTTCTTCGCAACGTATGAACCGTTCGCCACCGTCCGCAACAGGCGTTTGATGTTGTTTGTAAGGGTCGGAACCCTGCCAGCTCTTCAGCCAAATTGTCCAATCAAAGTTTCAACAAACTGCTTTCAGCACCTGTTCGATCAGCTCACAACCCCTTGAGAATGCTTTACTATGCTTCCCCTGGCAGCACAGAGCTCTTCAGCCAAAACTTGCCAATTCAAAAAACTTTCAACAAGGCCAGGAGCGATTGTCGTAAAGGGACCGATTGTCCTCACATTTGAGGAATTCCTGATCATTTCAAATCTTATGACATATTATGCGTGAACATGATTCACTATAATTGTGAAAACACGGAAGCGCAAGCGTCCTCTTTTTAGATCCCACTCCTTGAGCCAAACATCACAGTCGGTTTGACTGTATCAAAGTCCTTCATCTCTTCTTCTGAAAAGGTCTGACTGGTCGCAGTCGTCCGAAACATGTTAAAGGAACAAGAAAGCATCTCCAAACACTCTCAAGCTATTCCATGCTATACACAGACAGCTCTACACAGCTCTAGCCAGGGCTTCTCTAAAGGTGTTCCCAGCCACTCTTGGTCACATCCCACCTTGTCCTGCTAAGGAGGTCAAAGAGAACACACTCCAAAAGGAAGATCCCTACTCAGCTCCAACCCCAAGAAGAGAAAAACGAAAAGTTTCACTACAGACAGGTACTATGTGATCCACACACTGTACAGGCGTGCTACCCACACTTTTCACACCCCTTCTTGGGTCACCTCGTACCTTCTTCTGGTTCTTCCTGTCTTCTTCTTCTCTTCTCTTCGTTTTCTCTGAGCCACTAAGGGTCAAGCGTCAACTAAGATCTCAACTCCTGTCCTGCAAGATGGTCTTTGAGTCGATCAAACGTCAACAAATCCCAGACAACCAGCTACAAGCAAGTCCAAAACACGATCAACCAAGATCAAAAATGCAAGACACCAAGCTCAACAGCTCAAGATCCCTCAGAGAGCAAAATCTTCTTGAGTCTCACAGTAATGACTCTTCACTTGCTTTTCCTCATCATTGGGATCTTGACAGCTCGACACTTTCAAGGTGGTACCTGACAGGTCGAAACGACAAACGATTCACGTGAAGATTCCTGCCAGGACACAAATGCACATAAGCTCAACTCCACAGCAAATGGAAAAAGGAATCTAGACAACCCTCTAGTTACCAACCCTTTTACTGTCTGCACTGCAATCTTCTTAGATACACCCTGCTAGTCACATGCAACTGCAACCAATCAAGTGAACATGGAATCACAGCAAATGCGTTGAGAAAAGGAAGCTAGGTGTGCAACCTTTAGTTACAATCCCTCCATGTTACTGTTTGATTTCTGGATGCAAAACTGCCTTCAATCCCTGATCTTTCAGATCTTTCATCTCGTGTCAGTCCCTTTGCTCCTCCATTCAAACCCCCGTGGAATCCACTAAAGAAAGCAAACAAAAAGAAAAGAAACGCAGTGAAATGCACATGCCCTTGACTCAAAAACCTGACAAGTCAGACTCAAAGTGAATCACTGCTGAAGCCACACAAGATCTTCCCTCTTTTGCCAAGTGGATACATGTCTCACGCAGCTGGATGGAATGAACCTAGGTGACTACCACCCCAGTCCACTCTGCATGCGCTTGTAAAATCTGTCTGCTGGAGGTGCACGACTCCGGGCACAGCAGCCCCACTCAAAACAGCAGCTCCACTCAAAGCAACCCCACTGGATCCGCCCGGCAAAGAAGGTCCGCCGGGAGGTACCTGCTGCACAGGCTGTCCTGCTCGTCCTGGTGGCAGCGGATAGGTTGTGCGCTGAATCCAGGAGGAGGCGGGCGAAGGCACTCTTCGAGGGTGTCACCGGCGTATTGCCGCTTCCAGTCCCTGCTGAGATCGCACTCTACACCAAACTTTGAACGCCGCTATCGGACGCTATCGATCTTGGTCAGGGTTTCAACGACCGCAGACAGGAGCTTGCCATGCTCGTCGAGCACTTTGGTGGTCTTGGACGTATTCGCGTCCATACTCGTCCGGTACCGACCAAAAGCTCCTTATAATGGAGCTGTTTATGGGCTTTCCTGTCCCACTCAGCTGCCAAGCCACGTCCATCAAGGACTTGTGAGACATCTTTTGATGCTTTTGGCAGAAGATGGCACTTATGTCGATGTCACCAATTTTGTACGTCTTGAGCTCAACCATGGTGACATACGTTACGGTGTCTTGGACCTCATTGTACAGTTTCCCTATAAAGGGCAACGTGCACAGTGCTATTTGCTGCATTTCTTTCCGGTGGACACTGTCACAGAAAATGTCAAGACCACCTTCCCTGAATGGACGGAGGGATTTCATTTCCCACCGGCATTGCTTAAGCTTAGGGCCACAATCGAAGGAACCATCATCCCACTCTACCATCAGGGATGTATTGCCATCAACGCTAGAGGAGCCACCATTTATGGCGCAAGGAGAACTTTGGTCCGCAGAATGATCCTGCACATACAACATCATGAAGATCATCTTCTCACTGTACTGGCAGATACCGTGCCAGCCAGGGAAATTGCAACTAACATGGACCCTCTCGAAGCCTTCTTGCAAACACGCCCCTTTCCAGGCTCGCTACCGCGGCGTGCAGGACTTTGGACGTTTACTGACAGGCAGCAGCAGCAGGTACTCCGGGTGGACCCACAGTCAATGGCGCAGGCGCCTCCCCAACGCCAGGTAGAGCGCACACACCATCAGATTGAAACAGCACTCCACGCCAGGGTACAAGGCTTTCATGCGTTAGTGCATGATATTGAGCAAACTGTTGACGATATGCCGCATGATGTGCAAGGTGCCCTCCTCACCCCCCTTACCGACTTGCATTCTCAGTTGTGTGGCCTCGTGTACGTGGCCTGGTTACTGTCACTAATGCACCCTCAGGCAGATGACCATGAATCGTAGGCACAGGGGATGCAGTCTATGTGACACACTCTGGAGCAGGCACACCTGGTTCTTTTCCTGACTGTTTAAAGATTCTGTTCCTTGAGGAGTCCCCCTGCTGTTTTGGGAGCTTAGCCGTTTCCTTGCAGTTGCATCCCGCCGCAATGTTTGGCTCACAGCTGGTTTTTAAACCATGCAAGCAGGAGTGGGGTCAGCCTTAGCTGCCGTCACCCAAGTCGCCTGCCCCTTCGCTCGCGCCTGCCAGCGCAACTGCCAACCTTAGTTGGTGGAGACTGCACTTGCCTTTTCGAGCCTTATGTCGCAAGACCCCTGGGAGGAAGAAGCGAATCCATTGGACCTCAATGATTGCATGGATGATCGAGTTCAAGTGCCGATAGCCTACACACAGGCTGCAGCAGACTGGCTTCCAGAGGCTGGTCATGCTCTCTTTGCCCAGGGTGCTGCGGTTAATGTCAAGCAGATGCATCTGCGGCTTTGACAATGTCAGATTGCCTTAGTAGTCCCTTTGGCCTTGACTCTGCCAGACCTGCCCTAGTGTTGTCAGATGTTCGAGCACAGCCGCCCAAGCAGGACCGAGGGTATGCCACACAGCAGAAGGATGCAGACGGAGACCTACCTGACATGACTGCCATTATACATACGCTCATGCTGCATCGAGAGCTCATGGTGCGTAATCACATGATCTATCTAATCGTAGATAATCGTTCGCCTGCAGAGGTCCCTCACTGGCCAGCCTTTGCAGCATGGTGGGCCTCGCGCCGGTGCTTAGTGGGTCCCCAAGAAGAGACAACTGAAGTACTTTGGGTTTGCGCGGATGCTACTACAGGCCTTCACAAGATTCCCTACTATTGGGCAGGAGTTTTTGTTTTAGAAGCTGCTCGTTTCCTCTACCCTGCTCAGCATTTTGCACTCATTGACAACGATTGTGTACCAGTCACACTCTTCGAAGTCCAAGACCTACTGCAACTGGCTCATCAGCAGCACCAATGGACAGACCTAATAGGGTGTGCACGACCAGAGTCTCACTCCAGCTCAGGAATTGGCATGCTGCTATTCACGGAAGCTCACTTAGAATACAATGCAGGATTGGTCATCTCGATAGGCAACCGTCAAAAGAGCAGCCCGATGGAGCATGAACCTAGCGCTGCGGCGCTGGCAAAGAGCCTCCAAGCATGCCGCCTCGCATTAGTCTCTCGAGCCAAGGCAGTGAGGCCGCCATTAACGGGACTATGTTTAATGTTTACCCCCTTTGTTGGAGTGCCAATGCGAACTGCCCTTGACTTGTGCATCGTGTGGTCACTCTATGGCCTATACATGCGTAAGCTTTTTTGGCACTATCAGATGGCCACGACAATCCCATCCAAGGGCGCTCACCCCGGCTGGGCAAGAGCGAACCCCATGGCTCACTAGTTGGGCTAGGGCCACCTTCGAACAGGGAATCCTATCTGTGCTCCCAATGTTAGAAGGGCCGTGCACTGCCACATCGCTGCCGGGGGAACACCTCTTCCAGGCCAGTGCATTGCCACGCAATCGAATGCGACCAGCCATATTTCATGCCTTCGGTAAAGCCAAAGTAGGAGCACAGGATGCTTTGCGTGACCTGGAGAGGCAGGGCTGGGAAACGCTGCCAATCGCCATCTTAGGCATGCCTAATCTACCTCCAGCATGGGCCGTAGACACCTGGAAGCCAGTAGGTGGGCGCAAATTCACGGGGTATTCCTCACGAACTGTAGGCAATAGTGCCTTGCGATTTTGCCTACTGTTAAAGTGGCGAGCGATTCTCCCAGGGAATTCCGATCTTTTTCCAGGCCAGGTGCAGGGTGACAGCCTTAGCTGTTGTCCAGGGGGGAGGATATTGCTGACCTCGAGTCAGTTTCCACGCCATCGTCGAATACCTCTGCTCACAGAGTAAACCAGCTCACCCAAGCTATGGAACGCGATTCGACGAAAGGTAGCCAGACTCCCTGCTTAAGCCAAGCCGTACTCAGTCCGCAGCTTTTGTCACCTCCACTTTTTGTGTCCTGGAGCCAGGTAGCAGACTTGCGAGGAATAGTCGGCGTGCACAAGGACTATGAGGCGTGCCCCTATATACGATGAACTGAAAGCAGCTATAGATCATCCCATGGGCCTCGTTCCGGGAGAGAAAGACTTCTTTCTAGAGGCCAATGATGACTTGCTAAGCCAACTCGAGAATTTGGTCATGCCATTGGAAAGCATTGCAACACAAGTGTTTCAAGCCATATATCAACGGCAGCAAGCAGAAATCTCGTGGATTGCCCTTCTGTGGACAGTGGCTAAGTTAAACAAATACTGGATAGGGTATGACGCCCCACCACTGCCCTCAGTCTTCCAAATCAATTGTGGAGGTCTCGGGGGCGGGGCGCTGGAGGGTGACATCCCACCGCATTTTCACTGCACATGCCCTCCAGTCGGTGATAGCCAAGTCTATGGACCATCGCTCTCCCCAGCAGACGTAATCAAAGATCAGAGTTTTGCCATGGCCTCAGGCTGCTCTACAGGTGTGCACGAGGTTGCCACCCTGTTCTCGCTCACACAAGACCCTTGTCAGAAATGGGAATCCCTAGGGTTAGGGAAAGCGACACAGATGTACCAGCACACACAACAAGTGCTGAAGGCCGCCCGCCTTCTTCCAGCACACAGAAGGCTGCCGCACAAAGCTTTCCTTAGTGGGCTCTGGTGGAAGCTACTCTCGTTGCCCTCACTGCTGTGAAGAAGGGATGGTGGCACAGACCTGCACCTTCCTCACGCTGGCAGGAGAGAAGCTGTCCATTGAGGTAGACCTGAATGCACATACCGGCATTCGGAGTTTTGAAAATGCCGTACTAGCAGAGCTCCCCTACTTAGGATGTAGTAGCACTCTGGGGTGTGAATTGCAATTTGTGCAACTCGACACCCACCAAGTCCTAGCAGATCCCATACAGAGCAAACTCAGAGCCTACCACTGCTACTATGTGATTGCTCGGCCATGTTTTGTAGAGGCAGCACACAAAGGGCAGATCAAAGGAGAAGCCAAGGCAATCAGAGTGCCGCGAGGTAAGAACGACAAAATCCCACCGCAAGCCTTCTCCTTTCACACGGAAGTCCGACATGTCTTAGTTGAACCCGGTATGAGGATTGTAGGAGAAGCGGCGTGGA
>CAXAMN010003747.1:368058-383094 GCA_963970005.1 Durusdinium trenchii | reverse complement strand
GCGGGCCCCGAATCGGCGCCCATCTGGGCCTCTGGGCGGGGGCCAGCATTGTCAACAATGGTCTTCGCAATTTTGGTCTTTCCGAGGGACTTGCCCCCAATGACAAGGTACAAACCAGACCTTGCCATAGCCTGACCAAGTTGCGTGACATCTTGAACTGTATCACAATTTAGTTAAGCTGAAGTCAAAGAAAGTGACAAGGGTTCAGGGATGTCAACACCAAACAACCACCACAACCTACGGAGTGGGAGGTGTTCAGAGAGGTATCCTATGGTGTGGAGAACCCTAGCACGGGATGGAACACGACGGGGAGTCCCAGAGGGATTGGTCCCCGTTGTGTTGGAGAGGTGTGTGGTGTGGCCGAAAGGGGGGCTCGGTACGGCAACCCGAAAGGAACACACAACACGAATGCGAATGCGCGAAATGCAACGAGCGAGTGCGGATGCAGGCGACCGACGAGCGAGCGACGTGCACCCTGAAACGCGCAGCGGACGCACGTTTCTTGAGCCAAATGTGTCGGTACGACACGGAGTCTTGTCCTGTACATGTTGTCCATAAGGCATGACAAGTTAGGGGTTACATCTGTGTGTAAAACTTTGACTCCCCCCTCGCCGTTTTGGCGTGCCCCAGGACATTATGTACATGCATTAATTACCGCGCAGGATGCAGCGGCTTTGTCCTCTACCCTAGACCCTAACGAAAAGCTTCGGTCCCTGGAGGACGGCTGTGGCTCGCGGATATCGGTTCGAATGCCCAAATGGCATAAGGCCTTATACCACTTTTGTGGTGGTAGAGCCTTTGTGAAGATGTCCGCGGCTTGCTCGTTGGTGTCTATGTATTGGACTGTGATACATGGGTCATCGAGGCACTCTTTTAAGGAGGATAGGTCCTGTGATTCCGAAAAAAACACTGAACACCAAAACGCACACAAGGTCTTTAGCAACCTGAGAAGAACAAGAGGAGATATTCAACTCTCAAGGCATTTGATGTTGGGGTGGGAGATCGTTCGAACTTGTTTGGCAAAAACGCTTGATGAGGGAACAACCGGAATGAAAAAGAATACCATGGCTTCTTGTGTTCTGAATGGAACAAATCTATTCCCTACTTCTTTTGAACGCAAGCTGAAGTTGGCATGAATGGCAGGACATGGAAGGCCTATGGCATTCTTCCCAAGCATGGCCGAAAAATAATACAGTACTGGTTCTGAACAAACTGCCTTTAACACAAAGCAAGTGGGAGAAGTAATGAAACACCACCCTACCTTTATTGACATGGCAGTCCTTCTGGAGTTGCCTGACCCAGACTGCTGAATTCGCTGTGCTTCTGCCACCTTGAACGGGTGAGGTCTAAGGTGGAACATACTACTGCGCACCTTCAATAGTCTCAATCCCCCCCTACAATTACAAACTCAGACGGTACTTCAAGAATACAAATCTCAACAGGTGGGCAAACCAAAACAATGTGAATGCTTCAGTCGTCTGCCTTGTCCCTGTTGTGGTGCTTCTGGTCTTCGACCTGTCTTCAAATACTCCTTGATGTCCACCGGTTTCCACCCGCCAACTTCATCAGGCACTTGGGTCATGTTCAGAACCCTCTCCGCATTTTCAGCCTTCAAGTACTCCTTCAAGTACTCCTCTGCCTCTCCTATTGACCATCTGTAAGAAGGTGCCTTTCGCTGCTCTAGGAGACGGGTGCGTGCTCCGTTGAGATTGGCTACCTTGTTAGCAGCTTCCTCACTTTGTGTGACAGCAATCAGGTGGTGGTCACATTCATGAGCAGCTCTGGTGAGAGCCAAGAGGTCTGTCTCTTGTCCCCTCAGTCCGGTATCAAAGGTGTTGTCAAAGACCATCTGTAAACGAATGCCGTGCTGTTTCAGGATACGAAACAGCTTCCCAGCCACATCCACAGCATCTGCAACATCTTCAACGCGGAAGAAGCCCTTGAGGTTCTTCTGGAAATTTCGCTGTAGGAACACCGTAACTGCAGACTTCTGTGTGCAATTCCGAAGTGCCAGTGCTGCGGCGACAGACTTGCCGACCCCCGGCTCGGCATGCGCAGCAGAGAGACCACCTGTTCGGTTGTCGTTCAACACTGTTATCATCAACCGCTGGAAGCCAGTACCTTCGACTGGCTGTTCAGGTAGTTCTACTACTTGCGGGATGATGGTTTGCTGTGACCGCATCACGTTCAGCAATCTCTCGGCATGATCTTTGACTTTTGTGGCTGGCGACAGCCTTGCCAGCAGTGGGACTTCGGCAAATTGTGTCTCAAACCATGCCATCCGCTCACCCACGAAATCAAAAATGCTTATTGCAGATGACGCAGCACCCAACGCTGCGGCTGCGGCTGGGTCAACCGCATGGACCCCCACGCTCGTTGGCTGTGCTTTCTCGCTGTCACTTTTGGCGGTCCAAGAGCCAACAAAACCGCAGAGCTCTAGGCTCACATGGGTCAAGAACGCCAGAAGCACCATCCTCCGACATCTGCGCGCCATGATGCTCGATGGACAAGGTGTTTTGCTAGTTTGAGGTCATCTTGCGTCTTTCAGAAGTTCACCGTTCCCACTATGCTGCTGTAGCACTAAATGTGAAGAACCCCCCTTTCATGAGCCTTTGCAGCGGGGTTGACTTGCAAGGTGGTTCAGTTCACATACTTCGAAGGTAGCACAAGAAACATGCAAAGAGGAATGAAAGAAAAACTTTCGTCAAACTTGTTCCCTACACATGAAGGCCTTACTAGTAGTAACAAGTGCCACGCTAGTAGTAACAGGCGCCACGCTAGTAGTAACAGTGTTCCTTTTTTTTTCCATTTTTTCAACCGTTACTACTAGCGTGGCACCTGTTACTACTAGCGTGGCACTTGTTTCTAATAGCAAACATTGTTACTACTAGTGAGGCACCTGTTACTAGTAGTAAGGCACCTGTTACTACTAGCGTGGCACCTGTTAAGCAACACACGAAAGGAACTAGGGATGACAAGGCTGCTTGTTCAACACTTGCTGTACCACTCAAAAGGTGAGATGTTGAGGTGGGAACAGTCAATTGGACATGGCACAGGCACGGCAAAACATCATACAAAGTCTTTAGTCTAAATCCTATCAAATTGAGGACGATGTTTGGAATACATCTTTTAACAAATCTTGAGGAATGAACAACCCTGCGATCTTCTCCCCAAAAAGTGCTGAGCCGTGTCAAGAACATGAAATTACAGGGTATAATTTTCAATAGCGGGCTTACACATGATCACATGCTTGACTTGGGGCATGGCTTGAAAGGAACAAGGGCATGGCAGAAAACCGCACAAACGTCTTTAGTCTAAATCCTCTCTACCAATTTAAGGCAAATGTTGGGAAGATATCATCCACAAATCTTGAGGAATGAACAACCCTGTTATCTTCTCCCTAAAAGACTGAACCGCAGCAAGAACATACAATGTCAAGGTAATGTCTTGCGTAGCGGGCTTTCCCACAACCAGCATCGTGTGAACACCCTCAACCTATATTGTTGTGAACAAAAGCTCAATCAAACCAATTCCATCCTTCTTTTTCACTTGGAGGAATTTTGAACTTGAGGTGGGGAGCGTTCAGAATCCATTGTCCTAAACCGAAAGGAGCGTTCACCAAAGGCATTCTAAAGATGAGTCCCAAACAGCTTTGGTCTGAGTTGGAGAGGTGGCACCTTGCAGGGCACGAAGATGACAAGTTGGGTCTTTGCGAGGTCTTACTTTGGTCAGCTATTGTGTATAATCAGGAGCGTTTGCGACAAAGCGGAAAAAACGAAAACTTTACATTAAAAACAAAAAACATCCCTGCTCGTCTGCAAGTAGAATGCTTTCTCACATTCTTCATGCGATGTTCTTCCAAGCCAGCCCTTTCCCTTCAGTCCCCGCCTGCAACAGTTGGGATTAAGACTGGTTTGATGCCTGATAGCAGAAATTGCTTGATATCCACTGGCTTCCATCCACCGTCAGGCATCCTTGCCCCTTCCAAATTCTCCTGCACCCAAGCCTCATCCTGCTTGAACTCTTTGAGGGATTCATTTAAGGCTCTCTGGACTGTGTCCTCCGACTCCTTGGTGGTTCTCGTGAATGCATGTAACATCTTGCGCCACCACCTTGTTTTGCGGGACTTTCTCCTGTCGTTCAGCTTTGCAGTTGCATTCAAATGCAGGAGGAGTCTGGATGCCTGCATCTTATTCCACCTGTACTCGCTGACATTGCACTTCTGGTGTGGCGATACACGTGTTCGTGCCCCATTGAGCAAACCAACTTCCTCAGCGACTTCACGCGACTGCGTGACGACTACTACTTGTCCATGTTCGAAGGCGGCGCGGGCAAGGCTCATCAACATCTCCCCACGCTCACCGAGTTCCTTGTCAAAGATGTTGTCAAGAACAACTTGCAAGCGAACTCCCGCATCGGACAAGATTGGAAAAAGGTTTTCTGCAACAGCTGTCACATAGGCTTCCTTGCTAACTGTGAAAACGAAGATGAAACCAGGAACATGTCATGCACTGACCCGGATTGCTCATGGACCTGACCAGCTTGAAGAGACTGCGCCCGACTTTCGCTCTCGCGATGGCTCAAGAAAAGAGCGCTATGATGTTTGCTGCCAGTGCTGGATTCATTTCCACACTGGTAGCGGAGCTACCAAGGCTCCCAGGGACCCCGGTCCCGACCCTTTTCGTCGCGGCCCTTGCGGCCACGGTTTGCGCGCTGTGCTCACCCATGGCGCTTCTTGACACCTTCAGGTATGTCAACTTCATCAAGGAGGAGGAGACGCAGAACAGCACCGAGGGCAAGAATGCTGGTGGCATCCCACGCTTCAATGGAGAAGCGACCAGGTTAGGTGAATACACCTGGCGGGTTCGTGCCCGCATGGCACGAGAGGCTGAGATGGATCCCGGCGAGGTGAAGAAACAAGGACCACTAGGTCTCCGCCTAGTGGAGCAGCTCTCAGGCCCCGCGCTACGTGTCGCCCAGCAAATGCCGCACTCTGTTCTCGCCAGCAAGGAGGGCGCGGAAAAGCTGCTCGATGCCCTGGCTACTTCATTGAAGCCAAGGAGGGCACAAGAGGCACGCGAGCTCTACGCGGCCGGCGCCCGTGAGGGCGGCATCCTTAGCCGCCAGGCTACCGAGCCTATGTCGACCTACTTGGTCCGTCGACAGGCCTGGTACCAGGTTTTGACTGACCTGGACAAGGAGCTGACGTTGCCGGAAGTGATCTTGGCTGAACAAGTTCTGGTCAATGCAGGCCTGACTGACCAACAGGTCCTGCTGATCAGATCAGCTTTGGGTGGAAAGATCACCATGGCCGGCATCCAGTCCGAGCTCATCGCCCAGCACTCTCGATTGCACGAACGAGAACATCGAGGGCGCAGCATTGGCTTTGAGCGGCCCAAGGGCTCAGGTTGGCGTCATCGAGGAAAAGGAGGTGGACATGGAATGGGCTACTTCTCTGAAGAGTACCCAGCCGAGGAGTATGAGCGCGACCCGCATGACGACCTCAACGCCTACCAGTCCGAGCAACCGCACTACGCCTATGAGGAGAACTACGACTGGCAGGATAACGACCTCGGCGAGGAGATGGATGAAGGGACACTTTTGTCCATGTTGGCCGATCAAGGACTTGATCTGAACGATGAGGAAGCCATGGAATATGCGGCCGACATCATCCAGGCTGAACAGGAAGCCTACTTTGCACGTGAACGTGCCAAGGAGAAGGGCATCAAGGGCTTCCACAACAAAGGAAAAGGAAAATCCTCTGGTTCTAGCGGCCGAGCATTTGATGTCTCAGGACAGCTGACGCTCCAGGAACGGCAGCAGAAGATTCAGAACCTGAAGTCCCGCACCACTTGTCGACGATGCGGACAGGTGGGACATTGGAGTGGAGATGCTAGCTGCCCGAAAAGTAAAGGAAAAGGCAAATCGCCAAAAGGATCTGGAAAGGGCAAAGGATCTGGAGATGCGAAGCCTCGCACTGTGTTCTTCGCCGTTCGGGAGAATGAGACCGCCGAGGAGCATACCGCTCTCATGGCCTACCGCAGACCCTTCAACATCTTTGGAGCGGTACCGCCTCCCACGGAGTTGCAGCAGGGCGAGATCGTGAGTTCACCTGAGGAGGAAGACAAATGGTCTTTGGTCGCATCATCCCACGTGCGAGAAGGACAATCAGTGTCACAGGAGGACCTTGACATGATGATGCTGGTTTCTGCCTTGGGAGTATCTGAATATCGAGAAGACCGAGGAGAAGTTCTGTCCATTGAAGGCCCAACTTCCTCGACTACCCCATCGGAACCACCTGCTGAAGTTCAAGCACGTGCAGCACGACCACAAGAACCCGATCCTCGACCACATCGAGAACCAGTTCAGTGGACCAGCCATGAGACCTCACCATCACAGGTCTCGCCAGCATCGGCACAGACTAAGCCGACGAACAAGAAGCCAGCATGCCTTCACTATAACGTGACCGGACAGGGATCCAACGCCTTCTACAAGATCAAGAAGTGTAAAGATTGTGGCACTATTTTGGAGCGCACCCCTGTGGGATCAGCTGATTCTCGGTCTATGACCTCGGAGACATCCCAGGCTCCAGGATGCAACCATCATCGAGTGAGTTGGCATGGCACAAATGGCTTTCGCTGGAAGCGCACATGTCTTCAATGTGGAGAAGTCCGCAGCGGCCCTGTGAATGGAGGAAAGAGTTCCGGCAAGGGATCGTCACCGTCAACGGCCTCCAATGAGACCTCTTCGACGACCCGGCTGACAACCTCAAGCCGGAAGATGACTTCCGAGGAGATTCTTCGTGTTCGTGGACTCTTCAACCACTCCCTGGACCTCAAGTCAGAAGGACAAGGAGAAGGATTCACTCTCACCGATCACGAATTGGCTGACCTTCTCCGGATGTGTGAGAACATCGTCCTCGGCCGACCAGCACATGAAGGTCAGGACTACACTCCTACGGAACCGGCAGGCTCAGGAACTCAGACTCCGTCATTGCCTACCAGGACACCGACATCACAGGCCATTTGGACCGATCCGCCTACACCGGACCCATCCATTCCGCCAGCACATGCTCATTCACTACAACAAGAAGGCCGTCGCACCATCAGCTTTGGCCTCTACAAAGGACAAACCCAGTATGAAGCTTGGAATGACCAAGGGTATGTCCGCTGGCTTTTGGACGAAGTCAAAACCGGAAAACCTTCCAAGGCTATGATCCGTCTGGCCCAGTACTTCCAGGACATGCAGGCTGGAGGACGCGATCGTTATGGAGCTGCCATCCCAGAGACTGCTCACTATGGCTACATGGCACAACATCACCAAGAATGTGGCAGCGAAGACAACTTGGTGGCCATCCTGGACACTGGCTGCAATGCCACATGTCATGGAAGTGAATGGTTGAAACAATACCTCAAGGCCACTGGAGCACCTGAACCTCCACTACAGCCATGCTCTGGACCTGGCGTGAAGGGAATTGGCGGCCAGATGAAGCTGATCGGAAAACGTGAGTTCGAGGTGAGCTTCGAGATGAAGAACGGAGATTTTGCCCGAGGAACTTTGGTATCCTTGGAGATTGCCTCCTCCGATGCACCACTCTTGCTCAGCGTGGAGAGCCAGAAGCAGCTTGGCTTTGTGATCGACCTCAACCACCAAAATGTACACTCCACCGTACTTGGAAGTGATCTTTGTTGGGTGGCTCGCAATGGACTTCTGGCAATCCGGCTCATTCCCGGATATCTTGGCCTGGTGGCCGAGCACTTCGAGGACACCGAGAACCTTGAGAAGGAGCACAACATGACCTATGAGCAAGAGGAACCACCAGAGGAAGACATCCAACTGGTCAATGAGACCCACATGGCCGTGGATGAGATGCATCAGCACAAGCGCGTCTTCACCAAGGGCCAAAAGAAGCAGTTCAAGAAGGATGTGCAGGACGTGAAGGAGAGGGACCAGCACATGTGGGGATTGCTACGATCCTCACACAAAAGCGTAAGACCTCGTTTGATGCCTCGAGGCTGCCGTACGCTGCTACTGGAGATCTTTGCCGGAGCAGCCATCCTGTCTCACATGGCTTCCGAGATGGGATACCCTGTTTCACAGCCCGTCGACATTTTGTATGACGGCACCGACCTGCGGAAGAAGGAACACCGGGACATGATCGACCAGCAGATCGAGAAGGACGACCCGTACCTCATCTCCATGTCGCCGCTCTGTGGCCCCTGGTGCCAGTGGCAAGAGCTCAACATGAGCAAGTCTGAAGAGACTGCGTATAAGATCATGGAGCAGAGGAAAGAATGGTATCCGGTGGTAAAGTGGATCTCGCAGGTGATCCGAAGCCGAGTGGCAAAAGGGCGGCAAGTGTTGTTGGAGCAACCATGGCTGTCAAAGATGTGGGACTCGCTTGCTCTTCTTCGAGTTCTACAGGACCACATCACTGACCCTATGACGGGCGAGATCGTGGAGGTGATCAAATGTGACCAATGTGCTTACGGCCTCAAGGACCGAGATAATGATATGCCCAACAAAAAGCCTACTGGACTGATGACCGCCAGTTTGGGCATCAAGCAGAACATGTCACAACTATGCTCTGGAGATCACCAACACCAAGCTCTCGAGGGATCAAACCGCACAAAACGAGCCCAAGAATGGCCACGTCCCTTTTGTGAAGGAATTCTGCAAGGGATTCTTTGTGATCTTGAAGGTACTATCACCAAGGTGGCATTTCCAGCTGAAGCTGTCATCGAGGACAACCCCTTGGGCACCTTGGACAAGATCTACGATGAGCAGGACCTGGCACCAAATCCTCCGCTACCACACCGAGCTGAAGAAGATGATTTGAAAGGCGAAGAAGATCGTGAAGGAGAACCTGGAACTACAGAAGGAGACCGTGTGAGGAAGAAGCAGTGGCTTAGCCTACCTTATGCCCAACGAGTCGCTCTTCGACGACTACATCAAATGACTGGGCATTCCAGCATTGGTGCTATGGCTCGCATGCTCCGTGTCGCTCGAGCAGCTCCAGAAGTCATCAACAAGGTGAAGTACTTCAAATGCGAGACATGTCAACACCATAAGAAGCCACAGCCACGACCTGTTGTCCGACCACCGAGTCCATACACCTTCAACTTTGAGATCACCTCTGATGCTTTTGAGGTGAGAGATGGACTTGGCAACAGGTACACCGTTCTCTCCATCATCGACATGGGCACACTGTACCACAGCGCTTGGATCGTCTCCGACAAGGGCGGAACTCCCAGCAGTCAAAAGTGTGCAGAGATCTTCCGAGATCACTGGTTCACCCATTTTGGCCCTCCAAAGTACCTGACTGTCGATAGAGGAGTGGCCAACCGTGGACAAGTTGCTGCTCTCATGTCTGCACAGGGGGTCTACATCCGCTACGCTGGCACGGAGGCGCATCATCAAATCGGTCGAGCAGAACGTCAAGGTTCACTTCTGAAGGAGATCATCAAGAACACGGTGGCAGCACGACATATCGTCGGCATCTCAGGGATGCGAATGGCTGTGATGGAATCCACCTTCGTGAAGAACTGTCGCGTGAACCATGCCGGTTTCAGCCCAACTCAATGGGTCATGGGCAAGCTGCCAGATGACGTGACCAGTCTGACAGTTGAACAAGCACCCAACCGTCTTGGAGTTCATGAGGAAATGGTCACAGGAGAGACCGAGTTCGCACAACAACTGAACATCCGACAGGCTGCCAAGGAAGCTTTTGAGTATGCCGACAGCAGCCGCCGCATCAGGACTTCATTACTGCGGAGATCTACGCCACTTCGTGGACCCTATGTACCAGGAGATCTGGTATGCTTCTTTAGAGTTGGACGCTGGTATGGACCAGCACGGGTCATTGGACGAGAAGGCCGCAGCAACCTTTGGTTGATCCATGGTGGAGTCCCCATCACCATCAGTGAGGAATCATGTCGACCAGCTCTTCAAGGAGAAGTTGTGGCTAAACAACTCCTGGAACTTCGACCATCACGCAAGAGGAAGCGGCAGATCCTACAGGACCATGAAGATGAAGTCCCCTTCGCCGATGACCTGATGGCCAATCAGTCTGACGAGGAGAATCAGGACTCCTACCTGGATGTTGGACGTCCCGGAGGAGATCATGCTGGACATCAAGATCACCCAACTCCAGGAGCATCAGAACCAGGAGAAGAACCTGAACAAGGAATGTCTTCAGCACCCGCGGTGGCAACATCAACACCACCTGGAGATGAACATCCTGAACCACCACCTGGACTACCTGCAGACCCACTCACTCTGGAAGAGGTAGCTGCAGTTCCTGTACCAGCCGAAGGTCCAGAAGAACCTCCAGGACTAGTACCTGATGATGACCAAGAGGTCGAGTTCGATGAGTTTCAAGAGGCCATGAATGAACTTGGAGACCTACCACGACATTCATCCGTGGAGGAGCCAGACATCGAACCGGATTCCAAGCGAACAAGAGCAACAACTGAGGGCACACCAACCACCACGACTACGCCTACACCACTGCAGCGATCTATGTGGAGATCACTGGAAGGACTTGATGGACATCCTACATCCAGTTCATCTTCGAGACAACGGTCAAGGACACCGCCGAGAACCTTTTATGCTACGCAGAACCGCCGCCAGAAGATACAATCGACCTGCCTGCGAGGATTCTTGGCCCGGCGCACCAACTACAAGAAGAAGAGTGCCGGCAGCAAGGAGATCAACTACTCCAAGGCCTCACCAGAGATGCAGGCGAAGCTTGATCAAACCAGGCGCAAGGAGTGGACCAATTGGACCAACTTCGATGCTTGTGAGGTAATCCCACCTCAAGATGCTGATCGTTTCCGCAAGAAGCACCCTCGAGCACAAGTGGTACCCATGCGATGGGTAGATGTCAACAAGGCGGATGAAGGAGAAGAAGAACAACTGAAAAGCCGCCTGGTTGTACGTGGAGATCTTGAAAACCAGGCACACCAAGGAGGAGTTCGGACTGACTCTCCAACAGCATCTCACTTGATGCTGAGCATGGTTTTGTCCTTCGCCAGCTGCAATGGCCTACGCCTACACAGTGGAGACATCACTGCGGCGTTCCTACAAGGGTTTGGACTTTCCAGAATGCTCATCATGAGCCTACCAAAAGATGGTGTACCAGGAGTGGCACCCGGATCACTGCTTGTGGCACGGAAGCCTGTCTATGGCACCAAGGATGCTCCACGAGGATTTTGGAAGAGCCTCCACAACACCATGAAGGAGTTTGGACTACGTCCCATTCCACATGAGAATGCCGCCTATGTGATGAACAAGCCGGACGGCTCTGTGGATGGACTGGTGATCAGTCATGTGGACGACCTACTCTGGTGTGGAGGAGACCTCACCCAGCAGGCCATGGACAACGTCCAGAAGAAGCTGAAGTTTGGCCGTACCGCCGACACCACCTTCAAGTTCTGTGGCAGAATGATTTCACAGGATGACGAGGGCATCCATGTCACATGCCCGCGTGGTCTTGAAAGGACTACACCGATTGCCCTGTCAACAGCTAGGAAAGCCAACCGAGGAGGAGAAGCCACTCACAAGGAGCAATCTCAGATGAGGAGTGTTCTTGGCTCCTTGAACTGGATTGTGCGTGTCAACCGGCCTGATCTGGCCTACGACACCAGCCGACTACAAAGCTGTGTTCAGAAGCCCTGTGTCCAAGATTTGGTGGACTGCAACTCACTGCTCAGGAGGGCGATGCTCAGCAAGGATCAGCGGCTGACCTACGTGTGGCGCCCCTTCAAGTTTGAAGAGCTCAAGATCCTCTCCATCACCGACGCGAGCCATGCCAACGACCATGACCTCTCGTCGACTGGACAGCGCCTTGGCTTTCGCTCCCAATCTGGGAGGATTCTGGCCTTCTGTGGGCCAGACTTCATTGCCAAGAGTGGAGGCCCGATCCACATCTTGGAATGGAAGAGCTCCGTGATTCGACGGGTGTGTCGAAGCACACTTCAGGCTGAGAGCCTGAGTATGCTGGCTGGCTATGAGGACGGGGAACACCTGAGGATGATCCTGGATGGACTACATCATGGCCACGATCAAGGTGATCCCAACTGGAGGATGAGAGCCCAGGACGGGACAGATCTGATCAAGCTGACAGACTGTCGCAGTCTGTCCGACCACTTGACACAACAAGGGCTCGGAGAGGTTAACGACAAGAGACTCGCAATCGACCTTTGCGGGATGCGCCAGATGATCTGGCGTCGACGCCATGAGGAAGTGGGCGACCCGCTGTTCAGCGACCAGCCGCCGAAGGATGGCAGCACCCGAGTGCTGTGGATCAGCACGAAGACGATGCTGTCGGACGCCCTCACGAAGCACATGGACGCAAGCGACGTCCGAGCGGCCATGAATGGCCTTTCCTTGAAGATCGAGCTGCAAGGGTCCAAGAGCGATCGAGGTCAGAAGAAAGACGAATGTGAAAACGAAGATGAAACCAGGAACATGTCATGCACTGACCCGGATTGCTCATGGACCTGACCAGCTTGAAGAGACTGCGCCCGACTTTCGCTCTCGCGATGGCTCAAGAAAAGAGCGCTATGATGTTTGCTGCCAGTGCTGGATTCATTTCCACACTAACTCTAAAGAAATCTTCGAGCAGTTGCAGGTTTCCTCGTATCAAGACAGTGATGCACTTTGGGTTGTGTTTTGCCCACATCAGCATGGCTAAAGCTACCGCAACGGACTTGCCCGTGCCGGGTTCCGCATGAATCGCAGAGACTCCCGTGGAGATCGTATCGGATAGCACACTCGTCACCAAATGCTGAAACTCTGTGCCATTCACGGGGATGAGTGGCAATGAGATGTTGGGCACAATGATGTTTCGGGCTTCCTGTGACGTCTTGGCTCTATCCATCAGTTTCTTTGCAAGGAGTATGGCGTGCTGGTGGGCATCGTTGACATTTTCCAATCGTTCCAATCGTTTCACCTCTTCAATCGGGCGATAATGCTTGTTTGCATCCAAAACTTGCTTGCCGATATCCGTCAATGATACCCCTAGAGCACTGGCAATTGGGTCCAAATATGTTGCCCAAGTAGGAGGCTCTAGTGGCCTTGCAGTCTTGCTTGGACGCCTGTATCTGTCTTGCGTCGTTCGTGGTATCTCAATCAAAGCCAAGAAAAACTTGCCAACTAGAATGGACAAAACCAGTGCAAAGATCTTGAAGCGGCGTTTTGCCATGGGAACATTGCAGGTCTAGACAAGTATAATGTATGTGCATGACACCAAGGTTGATGCATATACATTTTTGTAACTATTTTTATGTCAAACATCATCTATATCTTGTAAAACACATATATACAACCAAATGATGTTTGTGCTGTTCGGTCGCACATCAGGAAAGGATTGCAAAACCCTGCTCTCAGAAGAAAAGCCACGAGCATGGCACAAATCAATCCACATCCAAGCTTCATGGAGACCTGCCACCAATCGGGAAAATCTACCATCCATTTTGCAGAAAATCAGCCACCCACTTTGGCACGAAATCCGTCGAATTGCGGAAATCTGTCACCAATTTTGGGGAAATCCGTCACCGATTTTGGGAAAATCAGCCACCGATTTTGGGGAAATCCGCCACAGACTTTGGGAAAGATCTGCCACAGACTTTAGGAAAATCTGCCACAGACTTTGGGAAAATCAGCCACCGCCCGGGTTGTGAAGCTCCGTTTTTGGGAAAAACAGGCTCCGTTTTTGGGAAAAGCAGGCTCCGTCTTTGGGACAAAGTGGCTCCGTTTTGGTGAAAAAGTGGCTCGGTTTGGGGAGAATTGGCTCGGTTTTTGGATTGGCTTGGGACAAAGCTCAAGTTTCATTGTTTTGAACGCTCAGCATGTTGGGGTTTGGGTTTTTGAGGTTTTAAGACTCGGTGTCTCTAGAATTAAGGCAACTCTATGGCAAATTGGAAGGGTGAAATGTTCAAACCTATGAACTTTGATGTCGAAACTGTTTTGGGGTTCGTGTTAGGGACTTGTATGAGGTGCTACAAGCACAAATTGATACTACATAGTATAAATAGATTTAAACAAATATTAAGATATATAACTAACTATATATAAACGATATGCCTTGTTACTTTGTAAGTAGTGGAGTTGAAATCCCGATGACGAATGAAACCTTTGACTCTATTTGGAACGGTTTTGGAAACAAAGAGCTGACTGACAGCGAAACTGTTTTTCATCGGAAGAAAGCTATGAAGCAATTTCATCAGTCCAAAAACCCCAAAAAACCCAATGGAGAAAGCAGGACAGCAGGACGACGGATATTACAACAGAAGACCGAAGGACGAAACGTATTTCCAAAGATATTACCAAGAGAAAACGAAACAACCGTGTGTATGCGATATATGCGGCTGTGCCATGAGCTGCGAGTCAAACTTGGCAAAACACAAGAAAACCAAACAGTGCCAGAGGTTCTTGGTTTGAGTTCACAATGTTTTTAATGATACAATAAAGTATCATAAAATTGTAATGTAAGTATTTTTCAATGACTAGATTGGAAAAAGAAAAGGTATTGGAAATAATATACTACGACGTGGAGGACGGCTTCGGTTCGGTGAGGGGCTTATACGAAAAGGCTAGGAAAGTCGATGTAGGCATAACTTTGGATATGGTCTCTACATGGATGAGGGCGCAACCCAACAAGCAAACAAGAACCTGCAAGAACTACAATTCTTACACTGCTCCGTTTCCCAAGTATGCATTTCAATTTGAGCGGTGTCAAAAACCATCCGGAACTTTTATTAAGATTATAAGAACCTTTCGCCAATCCCTTCGCAATGCTTTCGCGGCTGCATGCTTTGCTCTCGCCGACCCACTCACCCAACAACTTCTCTCGCTAACCCTTTCGCCGAGTTTCTGCTACTACTTGCATCTAAAATATCAGAAAGGGGAATCATTCCTAATCTGCAACCACTGCTTTCGCCACATCTTCGCGAACCTTTCACCAACCTTTCGCCTGGTTATCAAGACTAGCTTTGGCCCTTAGGGTTTCCAAATCCTAACAACCAGAAACAT
>CAXAMN010003747.1:332299-368048 GCA_963970005.1 Durusdinium trenchii | reverse complement strand
AACATTAGGATTTCAAGCTACTAGCTTTGGCCCTTAGGGTTTCCAAAATTATTGTTGGTCAAAACGAATCGTTTTGAAACTGTTTGGGGTCTATGCTGGTATAATGATTTTGGTGTAGCTTCCCATGGGCTTACAGAATCAGACATGAAATTAACATAAATCATACAGTTATATACTCAGGGCTGAGGGCTACGAGTTTGGGGGCGTTGTGGGGAAGGAAGGCCCAGGTTTGCCTTTGGGTGGGTTAATTTAAGGCCTTGTTGGCGGGATGGGCTGGGGGACGAGGACATGGCCCCCAAAAGGTTTATTGGGGGCTTGCAAGCACTCGGCCAGGTAGGAGGGGGCCCGCAAGCAGAATCAATAGAGGATTGATCGAGGCTACAGCCTGGCTCACTGCAATATCCACTAACATCGACAAACAGAAACATGGGCATCCGGATTTATGCACTTCATTCATTGAGTTCCTCCTCGACCCATCAACGTAGGGACCTGGTGAAAATGATTGCGTCGCCACCACGAGACATCATGCAGGCAGTGATTGTCACAATGTTTGGTTTGCTTAAGTGCTCACACGGTTTGGGCAGGCCAGGGTTTGGAGCCCCAGGGCACCCAAAAGAACATTCGTAATGATATTTTCATTGAACGCGGTGGCGTGGTTTGAATCAGCCGTGGTGCAAACATTTAGCCAATGGCAGGACTCATGCTGCTGAAGCCATGTGCCAGACTAATGAGGCTTGCTTGAAACAAGCGGAATCTGTCAGAGGCAAAGCCGTGCTCTGGGACATAAGTCATGTTTCGCCTCTGCGCAGTGCAATGATTGCAATGTTCCTCACTCCTGCACACGTTTGAGTATGTGTCTGGAAGATTAGTCTGAGCTATATAATCACCTTGGTACTCACTGCCCGCAAAAAGGAAACTTGCTACCTCCTGATCTTCATGAACTGAGCGTGGATAGAAGGCGGAATTCAATGCCCCGTTTCACCCCTATTTCAAGACAGTCGCTTCGGCTCGGACAGTCCTGATGAGATACGTGCCCGGTTTTTCTGTTTCCTGGTTTGCTGTTTTGGGGGTGGTTGTGGTTGTTGTTTGGTTTTGTGGTTTTGGGCCTTGTCCTTTTCCTGGCTCGTATCTTCTCAGTTATCCTATTTAATTCAATCAAGGTGACTTGTGCCTTTCGGCACACACAGCGCCTCCACTCGTGCAAAAAAAGTCACTGTTGACCTTGCTCACGGCACTTCGTAGGATGTTGAAATTCTCCGAGTGCCAATCACCAAAGAGGCAAGGGCAATTATACCCCTGCCAACTGAGTGAGGCCACTTTTGACTGGCCGTCCCGAGCAACCACCCACGTTCAGATGCATTTTGCCTTTCAGAAGCATGAGTGACAATTCTAAGCTGCCCCTATACTGATCTCCTGTAGCTTTGGCTCAACTGTCAGCTTCCCCTGGTGTGAACACGTCGGAGTGCTTGGTTAGCACTCATGTCGACCTGGCCACCCTGGTCTCCCAACTAGTTGCGGGAACCTGTTCAGCTGGATCACGACAGTGATATTGACGTCACGCAATTCGTTCGTTTTGAGACTCAGTTTGAGGATATAGACTATGGCGTACTTGACGTGGTAGTTTCCTTCCGACATGAAGGGCACCTAGTTCACATGTACCTGTTGCACTACTTCGCGCTCACCGAACGATATGACAAGGATGGTAGCGTCATGACACGGACTAAATCCTGCGTCCACTAGCAGTGTATCGAAAAACTGGTGGCACCAGTGGTCCATACCAGTATCGTCCCCCTGACAGATGTGCACTATTCTGATGAATATGAACTGAGCGCAAGGGATGAATTCATTCCCCTGACAGATGTCAGTTTCGCAGAGCACGATGCCTTTGATCTGTGCACGCAACTCACACTCCCAAAATGGATCCGACTCTAGCTTTGGTCAGATCAAGCAATGTATCAGCTGTGGAAGCTGGTGTTGGCCAAATCACCACTGCTCTGCTTAGAAGCATTTTTTGCCATGAGATGATTCATCCACCCACTGGCCTTTTTGTTGAAAGGCCCAGAAGGCCAAGATATCAGGCTCCACTTCACCTTCTCCAGGCTGTTAGCTGATGGTGCAGCCCAGAAGCAAGTTTGGAGCAGCAAAGGTGGGAGTGGGCAGAAGTTCTGCTTTTTGTGCGCCAATGTTCGAGCCAGTGGCACCACAGAGGACCAGATGCCCTGCAACATCACCAAGTACAGCCAGTTGGTGCTGACCAGTGATGCAGAGGTTCGCCAATCATATGCCAAATTGGAAGCCAAAAGACCCAGTGTACCAAAGCAGGTTTGACATGTGGCAGGGCCACAGGCTGGAACCACAGCTCCAAGGCTTTACTTCTCGACCCAGACTTGAAATCCATGGGTATCTGAGGCCATGCAGCCAATTTGCACATGATTACATGCGTGGCATACTGCACTGAGCAACGCCCATTGTGTTATACCAGTGGCTGTGTGACATGGAAGAAGGTTTCCAAGTATGGTCTGGCTTGGAGGCTTACTTCCAATTTGGGGTTTTCCCAAGAGCTTGGAAGTGCCAGCATGTTGGAACAGATTTCTCCAAGAAGAAGATGACAAGCCACAAAAACAATCAAAAGATTTCAGTCCAAGCTTCAGAGTGTTTAGCCATATACCCAATTGTGCGCCAGTTTGTTTACAATGTGCCATTGCCCAATGGCCTCCAAGCTCCAGCTTGCCAGGCTTTGCTGGCAATGGCATCTCTCATTGACCAGGTCCATGATTTGCTGGCGTCATCAGCAAAGGCACTTTATTGCCAGCCATAGAGCCGGCCATACAATGATTCCAGACTGCCTTCCCAGAAGCGTCATTGATAAAGAAATGGCATTGGCTGCTCCATATGCCAGATACATAGCAAAGATTTGGCTTCCTCCCATCATGCTTTGCCAATGAAAGAAAGCACAAGCCAATCGGCCAACTGGCCACTAGTTTGCTAAACAAGAAGCATTTTGAAACCAATCTCTTGGAGCAAGCTCTTGCCAAGGAGATCTGCCACTTGAACCAGCTTCCAAGAAAAGTTTGCAAACTTTATCCAATCTGATTGGCGAGCCAATTGGAGAGGCCAAGAGCAGCCAGTGTGCCAAAGTGAACCATATGAGTTGCTTCAAGGATGACATTGTCATTTACCAGGCAGGTGAGTCCATGGGGATTGCAGAAAATCCAATTGCATTTCCTATTGCATGATGTTGCCACTTCGTTGGTGAAGTCTTGGCTGGTCAAAGAATGGCTACCACATAAGCAATGTGCAATTTGCCAAGTATTGGGCCACAACTTGGGGTTTGTACCCACAGCAGACATCATTATGCCTGTGATTTGCCACAAAAACACAGGCGCAGCCAAGGTGCTTCTGCCTTACCCAATCTATTCCCAAATGCTGAAGAAAAGGGTCCTAAGCAGGGTCCATGCGCTTGCTGGTTTTGTCTGTCTAAGCACCAAAATTGGCTCCATGGCATTTCATCAAGCCAGTGAATGCATGAAAAGTTGCAATGCAGCAGTCGCCTGGCTTGGCATTTTATCAAACCCAGCAAAGTGTTCATGTGGATGGGTTGGTATAGGTTTTTGGAACATTTTGATATGAATAGTTAATAGGCTTGCCATGTGGCATCTCCATCAAGAGAAACAGTTTTCAAAACCATGTGATTTTATTCGATGTAAATAAGAGCCACCAGCTAAAATCAAGCAGCTGGTAACTATATTTTTGTTCTTTTCAAAGCTTCTGTTTTGTACCATATGACCTTTAAAAAGTGACTTGCTAACTCTGCCTAACTAGTATATTAACTAATAGTTTCATCAACATTTGGTTAACTCTACTTAACATGTTATAAAAGACAAATTATTTAAGACCTCTTACTATCCCGTTCCTCTCTCATGAATCTTTCACGTCCCAAACTCAGCAGTGGCTCAGGTCCATTGTCTGGCAACACCTTTCACATCCACCTCCCCACGTGCAAACTACGCGAAGCAGCCCAACCACCGCAAATGGGTGGACAGCCTTCTCGCACCTGCTGATCCAGAAGACCTCCCGTGCGCCTGCAAACACTTGCGAACACTGCTCCAACATGCAGACCATCCAACTACCGACGGACAATTACAATCGACCAGATTCAACTTACCGCCCCACCTCCGCATCTTCCTTGACGCCAACATGAACAGCACCTTCTACCCTTACCAAAGCCAGATACTACCTCACCTTCCAGACGGCATTCCGCAAGTGGCTCCGCACTCAAGGCTTCCCACCATCCCTTGCGCAGCTCATGAACCCTTCCTCCACCAACAATGGCAACACCGCATCCACTCCCTCAAACACCACCCTCGCTTCACAGCCAGACTAGTTCGCCAGCTACAGGAATACCTTGGTGACAAAGTGGTCCTACACCGTCCAGACCACGAACTTCAGCAGATCCGAATTTTCTGCCCGCAAAAAAATTTCTTCGGGGCGCTCACCACCTGGCGCGCTCCGGAACTGTTCCAACCGATGCCCCACCTCACTCCTCGCAACATCCAAGAGCACCTGCTCGCCACTATACCCCCAGGACTTCGCACACGCTACAAATGGGGCCTTCGCAAAGAATTCACCATTCCATAGCCCATCTCAAAGAAAAGAAGTGGCGGAAGGGTAGGACCTTCATATCCTACTACCAGTCCCTGGCAGGCACTCTCTTCCGTGTCACCAGCCAGCCGAGCTCTGGACATCATGCTCCAACACCTCTACCCACAATATCCACAGCAACTGTCCATCCCCCAACGTTGGAACCGCTTCCATGCCTACAATTTAGTCGGTTTCTTGAACTCCGTCCCCCAACACAGACTCATCGACGCAGTTCTCAGCCTAGTCCAGCGTTGGCAACAACAACAAACCGCCCCCACCATCACCATCGACGTACAAGCCACGGGCAATCCCTACCACCGCGCCCATATTGGCCGCCACCTACAGGCATCCCACTCAACGCGCACTCCTTCCGGGCCGGCAACCATACAAGCAAACTGGGATTGGATTTGCAACGTTGCCATTACTCTCATTGAGCACTCTTGGCAGCAACTTCACACCAACCTACTCCATCACACAGATCTCCATTTCAACTACTACCGCTACGTTGACAATCGCTTCATCACCCGCAATGAGCACCCGCCCAGCAACCCGGACCCAGACACTTATCCACGATGATTTCTTCGGCGATCCCGTCGAGCTTGAGACAGTTGAGGATTTCCACCTACTCGGCTTCAACATCGACCTAACCACCCGCACCATTACCTACATTCAACCAACACAGTCCTAGAAATAGATCCGGGACCCCACATCAGCCGGCAGCACAAACGACTGACGCTTTCCTGACTTGCGTCCCGTCCCCACACCATCTACAAATACATCTTTCCACCGACGGCTGCGGACTTGAAAAGCAGAAAAAAGACACCACCCTGCTGCGTGCAAGCGGCGCAGTGGGCTACCAGGGCAACCTTCACCTCAATCTGTGTAGCGCTTCCACGGACATTATTCAAGAGCAGATCGATACTGCCAACCAGTCCACCAGCTTCGGCTCCTGCACACGGCGCGCGCTGGCTGCTGTGGTTTTTGGTAAAAGCTGCCCCCTCGCTCTCTGCGGTGTGACTCGCAGTCACCATCCCATACTTGCAGCCTTGCAGCTCACCCACCTTGAGTAACGACGACAATACCCATCACTCTTACACTTTCACACCAGCCTCTTTCTGATACCTGCCATTTTTTCTGTCTCTTTTTCCACAGGCATTTGTCACCTCAAACGGCTACCACGCTTCCGAGCTGCTACACCGCTCCCTCCTTTCTATGGATGAGGGCCCACTACAATCGGTCACCTACACCAGCATTCGGCGCCGCCTGGCAGCCGCGCGTCAACCACCACCTCAACCAGCCCCACAGCCGGCTTTTGACCCAGCACAGTTCCACCTACACCTTGTCCAGCATCACAACCCATTCTTCCACCTATTCCACCTCCACTGACTGAGTCCCAAAGTTCCTCCTTAGCTGATGCTATCCGACGCGCCGCTCTACATTGAATTGTCAGAGAGCATCCGATGCTGCTGCCAGCCGCCCTCCTCCGCCTTAGCACTGTCACACCAGGTTTCACCCGTGCTACAAACTCCGCCAGCACAGCGAAAGAGTGGGGGATGGGGGAGTGGTGTATCCCAGCTGCGGTGCGAGTGGGTGCGTTCCCGGGAGCGAGACCGGGTGCGCTGGGGAAGAGGTGGAATTGAGCGGGCGTGTGGTGAAGTTGCATGCTTGTCTGGGCCGGGAAACGGACATTGGGGTCCATTTGGTAATGGCCGTGAGAAGTAGGAATTGGAGGAGGCGGCGTCCCCTGGTTCAAATCAAGCAATCGATACAACGAGTTGCGGAATTGGACACAGAGCCGGTACGAATTGCGGTTGGTGAAGTGCTCCTGGCTGGGAATAGGGTCCAAAATGATTGGATGTTGGATGATGGCTTCGATGAGCCATTCAAGCGTGCGGGTGGTGGAGGGAGACATAAAAAGTAGTGGGCGCCAAGGTAGGTAGTGTGTGGGAGGGTGATTGTGCAGGTATGTGGGGAGGTGTGTGGTCGGCCAGTCGTGTGGGAAAGGCTGGTTGCTGCGCGCTGCATCCATGTGGGCCAAGAAAGGAAGACAGCCGATGAAAGCGAGGCTACGGAGAGAAACCAACGCAAAACTCCTGCTGTCGCACCATTCTTGGGTCAACATGCAATACCAAACGCTCAGGGCGAACACCGGCACTAGCTTGCGCATTTGGCCCATCTCAGTGATCGATAATCATTTTCAGATGGGCTGATGGCGCCTTGGACAATGGACACTTCCTTTGCGCCGCCGTGGGAGGTACAACGCTTCACTCCCCCGCTCCACACGCTTGAGGTTGAAAATGCAGCGTGCTCTGAGTCCAATGTAGAAGCGCTGGCAGTCGGGCGCCTGAACCACCTCCAAGCGCACCACTTGTTTTTGAGAGACTGAGTTGCACTTCGTGCGGCATCTCAAGACTGGCTTGCTTTGTAGCTACCTTCAAAGTGTGTGTGTGTATACGTATATATATATATATGAGGGCGCGTTTTTGTTTGAGGATCTTTCTGCGCTGCTGTCGTTTCTCGATTATAGTTCCTTCAGTGGAACTGGAAAAGCGTTGCGTTTAGGGATTTCTGTTGCGTAGTCGTGGTTTCTCTAGTTGGCACTTGAGTTGTTCCTCAAGGTGAACTAAAGCACAACCACCAGTGGATCAGAAAACAGAGAAAACCATACCAAGCCAGAAAAGCATGCATAAAGCAACGCTGACTCAAGGATTGAAAACAAACTTACCAAAAGCGAAAGCAACAAAGACCATAAAAAGCAAAGGCCATTGCGATAAGGAATCAATATGCCTCAACAAAAACAAGAGGGACAATAAAGGAGAAAAGCCAGGAAGGGCAAACTAAGCGCAAAGGGAGCGGGAAAAGTAAACAAAAGCATTCACACAGAAGCAACGAAAAGCAAAACAGGCATAGAAAAGCAGAAAAAATAAAAAACCGGGAGCAACCACAGAAAAGCAATGAGAAGAAAGAAAAGCAGGAGAGGTCATAGAGAAACAAGGAAAAGCAAGAAAAGCAGCAAGAAGCAGATCCAACATTTCACCAAACTCAGAAACAAAAACCCAGCCCCAAAAATTGTCCTCCAAAGAATGGGATATATGATATATGAATATATTATACATGCTGACCCTCGCCTTCAATCCACATTCCATTTTGCAAGTTATCATTTAGTGATTTTGCGCAGAGTTCCCAAGCAGGAATTTGGTTAACTTTGCGTAAGTTTCTTCATAATTCACCTTGGACCTAGACCGTGTCCTTGCCAACGCCTTGGCTGACTGTATGAAAGGTTGCAACTACTTCCGAGGTGCTGTAGATGTCTTGTAGCTGATCCTTGCGCAACGGAACACCAATACAGGCGGTTGTCTGCTCAGTGTACTGCTCAAGCGTGAGGCAGTTGCCTGCTCTTAAAAGGGCCTCAAGGGTCACCGAGAAGCGTGCAATGCCACGAAAGCTGACGAGCTGCATCTCCATCGTACATATCCTTCAAACCTGGTGAAACGGCACTACTCCGTTCTCATTGGCCGTGCTGGGAGGGCTGAAACATACACACCCAGAAACTACCCCTATTTCCTCAATTTTTGTAGCCTTCTGTCCATTTCCAGCCTGCTTTGTCCGAAATTGATCAAGTGTAACTCTGCCTCGCAATTCGACGGGTAGCTTTGCATCAAACGATCGAAGCTTGTTGTGGAATTCTGCCTAAATTAGGAGCGGATCCAAACCGGCAGGTGGTTTCAAAGCTGGCCAAAAGCGTCGTTTGCAAAAAGAATTCGTGTTTTTAAACTTTGTCCAGCGACAAACTCCCCTGCAAAGTTCTACGCAACGGCCATTCTGATTTGGCCAGCTACCACTGCTACTGTGTACTAATATTGCCAAGGATCTTGCAAGAAAAGTTGAGTATTGAATTGCTCCGGGGCAGTTCGGAAGCAAACCCTGCACCAGCTGATCCCAAGTCAGACACAGAAGTTTTGATCCTCGTGTGAAGTGTCTGCTCAAAGGCAAGGACCGTCCTCCGTAGAGTGGCAAAAATCAACGATCTTCCCGGCTTCCCCCCTTTTGGGTGCGGAAGCACCGCAGGAGGCGTCATCAGGTCTGTTCCAAACACTCTTTCACTCTTTCGCCAAGCTTCCCAACTCATCTGCAACATTTTCACAAGGCAGTGAAGATCTTGTGATGAAGAGACGTCGCGCATCAGGAAAAAGACGGCTTCGATGTAGGATGCGCTGATGATGCACACAGCCTTTCCGGTCCCAGAGCGGCCTTGCAAAAATACCTGCAAGGCTCAGCCAAAGAAATACAGGCTCAGCCGCCATGTTGCTTGACATGTTATCTGTTTGCCTTTTGCATTGAAATCTGCCTCACCTTGCCTTGTCATACCAAACGGTTTGGTGCCTGGCGCTCGGTTTTGGTAGTCGTCACGGGCCAGCCTGGCAGCCTCACTACTTTCTAAGTGCTGTGCTAAAGCGATCTCCTCTGCTTTCACGAGATCCAACTGACGTGCTATGGTCCAGTGAGCCCCATGTAGCCCGCTTTCCAACGACTTTAGCCGCTGAGAAAGCGTCGAGGTCTCCTGCCAAAGGACAGGGGTGGCTTGCCCTTTCATCTGTTGTTGCGAGTAAGTCATTTACAGCGGCGGGTCCTCCTTGCTCATATTGCGCAACTCTCCTCTAGACGTGAGCAAATGAGACTTCATGGGTTCAATGGCTTGGCAAGCCAAAGCTCTGGGATGTCGATCCTTCACTTTGCGTGCCGGTCAGCTCAAACTCCATGCCTTCTCCTGCGGGCTTCAACCCTTTGAGCTGTCCAGCCACTTTGACATGCCCCTCATAATAAGAAGCACGGTCCAGCTCAATGATGGAGAGAGATTGTGCAACTTGTCCAATGTCAATGCTCCCCAACTGTGCAGCTCCTCAATGGGCTCAACGTCCGCCCGGCTAGCGGGCCTTCGCAACACACGGCCTCTGGCTTTGGCCGCTGCTGGTCTCCTCAGGCGAGGCGGCATCGTGCCTCTCAACAATACCCGCGTTGTCGATCTCTTCTGTGTTTAAGCTCTTGCTTCGCCCTCTTGGTAATGCCTTTGTTTGTTGAAGAAGTCCACCTTGGATGAGAGGAATAAGGAATCCTTCCATTCCACTCAGTACCACGATGCGGTGTCTTTGACCTCTTTGTACTGCGCCTGGGACTTTCTCTCCTTCTCTTCAAGGGTGACCTGCTCTTCTTCTGTATTCTCTCTTTGGAAGGAGTCCTCCCCTACCACAATAACTGCTCCTCCTTTGTCTCAGGGGCTGTAGCAGGGCCCGCAACGACCAGATCCGCAACCAGGGCCTCCCTTCCGCTTCTCCTAGAAGTGATGGCAAAGTTACCCAATGCGACAACCTGTTAGCCGCTTGGCACACGGCACAGGTTTTGCCTCGCACCGGCCAACGCTTGCAGACCTGGCAAGTGCTGGGAGAGATCTGCTCTCCCATTCAAAGCCCTTATGAGCCCGATGCTACGGAGGATCAAGACTCAGTTGTGTTTATTTATGGGGTCATTGCATCATTGTGATTCAATATTTTTGGTATCATGTTGTATCCGTCCAGTGGATGCAATCCGAGGATTGTTCTTCGACACTTTTCGTCGGAGTTAGCCGCAGCGCCTTTTTTTTGCCGTTCAACAGCGCAGGGTTAAGGCGGGCGCACTCGTCCAGAATGAACTAGCAAGAAGTGTGGGTCAAAATGTAGAACATCCTGAGTGTCGTCTGCTGTTTCCGCAGGCGACCGCCAAGGACCGGCGATGTTGAACAGTCATATGTACATGTAGCCACCCACAAAGCTTTGCCTGAACTTCGGCAGCAACCTGTTTCGTTAAGAGACACTTGCGGCCCTGGACTTCACACCAAGTGGGGCTCCAGGGGTGGAGCAACTATGGCGGAATCACAAGCACGCAGTGTGGAAGTCAAGTCTTGCAATCATCTATATAGAAGGATTTTGGATGTTGAAGGCTTGCCACCTGCAGGAAGCTCTTTTCCATCAAGTCAGATTCCCAATCTCTTGCTCATAATTGCTCAGCAGGCCAAGCCATGGACCTTGAGCAATAGGTAGAAAACGCGCAGTGCATAACTCATACCAAATGTCGCAAAACAAACGTGCTAGGCTCAGCCTAAATAGACAAAGATGGCGGCCTACAAGAAAGGCAAGCGCATTCATAACGGTTTCCTCGAACCGGGGTCAAACCTGTGCACAACCATGAACAAGCAAAGCAGTTTGTCTTTGGATTACTTTCCGGCTCTTATATGAGGACAATGCTATATATGGAATGTCATTCATTCAATCACTGGCGCATGAGTGCAATGGTTGAAGAATATCAAAGAATGGCGCTGCTGCCGCCTGCCAGGTTGATTCAGCCACAGTTTGTGAAAACGCGCGTCATAAAGCGTCTCAAAGTAATGAGCTCCATGAGACCAGTGTAACCACCCACAAAGCTTTGCCTGAACTTCGGCAGCAACCTGTTTCGTTAAGAGACACTTGTGGTCCTGGACTTCACACCAAGTGGGGCTCCAGGGGTGGAGCAACTATGGCGGAATCACAAGCACAAGGTGCAGAAGTCAAGTCTTGCAATCAGCTATATAGAAGGATTTCGGATGTTGAAGGCTTGCCGCCTGCAGGAAACTCTTTTCCATCAAGTCAGATTCCCAATCTTTTGCTCATAGTTGCTCAGCTGGCCAAACAAACGTGCTAGGCTCAGCCTAAATAAACAAAAATGGCGGCCTACAAGAAAGGCAAGCGCATTCATAACGGTTTCCTCGAACCGGGGTCAAACCTGTGCACAACCATGAACAAGCAAAGCAGTTTGTTTTTGGATTGCTTTCCGGCTCTTATGTGAGGACAATGCTATATTATGGAATGTCATTCATTCAATCACTGGCACATGAGTGCAGTGTGAGTAATGGGGTTTGGATTGGCCTTGGAACCTGTTCTTGTCAAAGGGCGTTGCATCGTTTGGCCTCACGGCTCGGTTTCGACCATGAAAGATTTTTCGTGTGAATTGGGTCCTCAAAATGAATCAGGTCCTCAAATGACCTGCCAGTGTTATGCTGGAAGGGTCTGACCTAAGATGGTTTTTGTCTGGCATGCTGTGGCTCTTCAACCGTCATGGGGCTGCACAGCTAGGAGCTCCAGCCAGGACATGTTTAAGCTCAGCTACCACTCCCATTACTTCATCCTCCCAATGTCCTCCTACACGAAGGTATGGGCTGTTTGCTTTCCTGCCAGCCTTCACTTTTCTTCCAAAATCGTGGCTGCGCATGGGGGTCAGGTTGCTTGAACCCCAAAAAACTGTTTCCCATATCAGATTATAATATGTTATCTGGGTCTTTCCCCCTTTCGCCGCCGCCGTCGGTAACCAAACTATCCACACTATCCACCTGACAGCTTTTCAAAAACAGTCATCAATATTGAAAGCAGCTTTGCTTCCTACCGAACATGTTTCACTTCCACATACAGAGGCAATATTCTTTGTTTCAAAGTCCAAGTCCGAGAGGGTCAACTCCACAGCGCGCGACATGTTGAAGTGGTTGAACACGTGTGCGCGCGCGCGCGTATTGGGGGAAGCTGGGCGGGCGTCAGCGCACCCATTGTTTGGTCAAGCACCACGTCCCTTGGCACGAGTAAAAAACACATAGTTAGTTGTAGAGCCAACCATGGTTAGATAACTCTGTGGCCCCTCCCCAGTTCTGGCCAGCATCACATTTTTGCTTGACTGACCCAGCAGCGTACAGCGGTCCAAACGAAGAAACGGCTACGTTTGTAGCAGTTGCAAAGTCTACGACACATCTTCCACAATTGCATCCGTCTCGATCACAGCTTCTTCCTCCGCCTGTTCAGGCTCAGGCTCAGGGTCTGCAGCAGCAGTCTCTGCAGCAGTCGCTTCAGCAGTCTCTGCAGCAGTCGCTGCAGCAGTCTCTGCAGCAGTCGCTGCAGCTGCATCGACCCCACAACCCCCCTCAGTTGCGCTCCTTCCTGGGACCGTTGCCACCATCTCAGCCTTGAATTGCATGGCCGCGTTCAATGTCAATTGTTATAGATCTTCTAATCGTTACAAAGATACCAATTTAAGAATAGTAGTTATCTAGCACACCGACCGAGCTTGTTCTTCTTGTTGTTATTCCTTTAACGCTCACCTGCGCACAGTGGGGACAGTCTCAATCTCTTCTCCAACCCCTTGCCTTGCTTACGTCTACTATCCCTCCTATCTCCCCTTCTGCGTGCGCAGCTTTGCTTGACAGCTTGCTACAGTTAATCTACCCACCGACAACCACTAAATGCAAGTTGCGATCCAACCACATACAGTTCATCGAGCGAATGAACCAATAATTAAATCACTCCACCAATCTTTGCACCAGGACCAATCTATCCACCCATCCAACCACCCAAGCACTCATCCATTCACCCACAACACAGCCCACTTACTTGCCATCAACTCATCGCCCATCTATAACACGCCAATCTATCTTGCGATCAACTTTCCACACACTATATCCAACACACACATACACAAACACACACTGACCTACCTGTCTGTCTTTCTGCCTGTCTGCCCGCGTGCATGTTTATCTGTCTGTCTGTGACCCTCCATGCCCCTATCCATCCATTGAATCACCCCTGTCCAGGTCGAATCAAAACACAGCACACTCAATGAAACAAAGTTAGCTGCACGCTGCAGCAGGACTTTTAATTTTAAGCGCTAGATCGCATGCTGACATGATTTCTCCACTAATTAATGTGTCGATGCTGAAACTGCAAGTCGATGGACTGGAACACAGCTGAGTCGCTGTTTTCCAACTGCGGGTTTTGCGATGTCAAACTCGGAGGATCAATTTGAACCCAGTTGATAGCTCCCAAGGGATGGGAATACTTTTTTGGCCTGCTGTATTCCTTTGGCGCTGACAAAACCCAAGCGTACGCAGTTCTCCCTTCAGGAATGACATCGGCCAAATTCGCAACGCCGTGCTTGTCCAAGTTGTCTCTAAACAAAGCTGCCGTCAAAGGAAAAGAGTCAAGCAAGCTAACTTCGCCTATGATTCTCTGCGTGCCTGACTCTGCAATGCCTACCCGCTCCCGAACATTTGTATTCGTTGACCTGATCTCCCAAATCTTGTCGCCCCGGATGATCGCACATGCCCATGGGTTCTTAACGACCAATACGCGACTTGGTGATCCCAAATGTTTGTCCTGAGACTGACTACTAGCAGTGGTCACAAGTTCAGCACATGAACAAAAGATGGGCGCCACATTGGTTCCAACTCTCACTCCAAGCGCATGACTGGTTCACCATGTGTTACGCCCCTTACGAGTTTTTTGGTGTGCGCTTTCTTTTGTGTTCAGCTACTACAGGGTTTGTCCATCAATTGCACGTTGCTGTCTTCGTTGTAAACTAAAAGTCCATTGCTGCAAGGCCACTACCATAGAACGTACATCCTCCAATTTCGTCCCCTTGCGAAGCTCCGCCGCTGCAACGCAGGCAATCTCGTGGCATTTCTCAATGTCGCGATATTTTCCGCCAACCTCACTGTTATTAGACCGAGTATCAACAACAGCAACAATTCCACAGCAACAAGAACAAGTTTTTTGTTTCGGGTTTTGAGATTTGGTTAAGTAAACAAACGCGCTTGTCAAATGCTGCCTGCGAACTGTCAAGACTTGCTTGCCGTCAACTTTGATGCCCCAGATGCCGTCTGGATATTTGTAGGGGTTGCTAACATGGCCTCCTCGCCGCGCTGAGAAGTAAATTGAAGCCATTAGGATTGCTAGTTGGATCTAGAACCAGTAACATTTGTTTGAGAACGCGCATCTATTAGAACAATTCACAAACAAGAATGGAAGGCCTCCTGGGGTTGCTCCGGCTGGCTTCCTCAATGCGGAAGGCCTCTTCTTGGGGGGAGAATCAGAAGGCACATCTGATGTCTCTGGCTCTTTGGGAGCTTCGGGTCCGGTGTCTGCGGCTGAAATGGATGCTGATGGCCTTTTCATGACAGCGGGGCGTGCTTCAGATGATTCTGCCTTCTTCTTCTTCTTCTCACTCTTGGTCTTTGCCTCAGGCTTTGCCTTCTCAGGTGGTGTATCTTCTGTCTCAACCTCTTCTGTCTTCTTGGTCTTTTCCGCCTCACTCTTTGCCTTCGCCTTCCCCTTAGGTCCTGGTTCTCCTTTAGCTTTCGACTTTCCTTTTGCTTTGGGGGTTGCTTTAGGAGCTGGCGCAGGCGCAGGCTCCCCCTGGCAATGAAAAGTGAGATCAAGAACTAAGAACGGGGTGGGTTTGTTGAAGGTCGGTCACTATATAGTATAGCACAAGGCAACACAACGCCTGCCTCAGAACCGCTTAGCTCTTCCACAGCCCGAAGCACTGGCATCAAGGACTTCGAGGAGAAGCAAACAGACAACTCGTTAGTTCGCTTGATCACTGCACGTCGCTGCTCCGCACAGAATCTGAGGGACACATTGCAACTCCCAGAATCGACTGCGGAGCCGGCGCATTCACTAACCATACAGAAATACAAAAGATAACCCTTTGGTTCCGGAGCAAGACCTAACCGTCCAAGTTTTTGTTGATCCTGCGATGATGTTCCGTGAGGTTGAACTGCCAGCTGTCGCCCAACATGACCCTTGACGTTGGCTTCGTGCCCAGGAACTTGCTCAAACATTCTATGGTGTGAGACATTGTAGTTACCTAGGTTGAAACTTGTAACACCTCGCCTGGCCGCTGGGCAACAAAGCCTCCAAATCTTGGGCCCGCCAAAACAGGCCAGCTGGCCCCAGAGCTATTCTACTGAGGCGCCCGTCATTTGGATGCGTGAATCTTTTAGTTTGAGTATACAGAAAGCATCCTGAGTGGGTTTTAAAGGGCACCCTACGCTTGATCTGTTCATTGTCATGTGTATTAAGATCCATGACACGCATACAAACACTGTGTGGATGGTGGCCAAATATTTACTGTACATCTTAAAACACATCCATAAGCACATATTTGCATGTAACTATATATCTAAGTGGGGACCAGATACATACATCTGCATGAACAATGCACATATCAGATGGATATTCTAGCCGTGTAAAGTACATAAGGCAAATGTCATGTATGACTTGCGCGGTCTGGCATAGTTGGGACTTCGCAGTAACAGTTGTCGTCCTCACAAACATGACTGTTAAAACTGGTCACGAGCGTCATCTACATAAGAATGTCAGATTTGAAACAATATTGTTTAGATTTAAATGTCCATGAACCTCTGGAGCTGATTCACAAGCGAAATGCTAGCACCGCGCGTCAACACAAAATTGGACCAGATATGATAAGTGTGTATATATATAAGAACTCCAACAAATACTGCTAGCGGGTGCCTCACACGGCGAAACCATACTGAGACTGCCAAAATCTAGCTCTCGCAGAGATTGACCCAAGATTTCTTGGGTACAAAAATCTGAGCCGTCAAGTATACCTGTGGCTTGGAAGCGACCACTGTGGGCGGCGAAGATGTGTAGTCCACCTGCCGGCAGAGATGAAAACAACCTACACTGACTCTGATATGAAGATGGTTGGGCTTTATGTGGGCCTCACACACCAACCCAGCGCGATTGTTTGAAATCACCTTCTGGAAATTTCCCTGGTACCTCAGATATCGGCTCCACTGCCACAGCAAACACAGGCTGTGGCATTTGCACATACATACTAATGAAGACTGATTGCACTTGCCCCAGCGATTGAGGGCGAAGGGTAGCTCCAGCAGCCAAGCCGGCGTCAACCTTCGGCCGGTACACATGGGTCACGTTGGTGTCGAGAGGCTTCACATTGTACCGAAAAGTGATGGGAACGGGGTCCTTCCCAGCATCCTCGTTTTGACAGGACTCATCTAAAGAACAAGTCAGAATGAATTGCCCACCTGCCGCAGGCAAACTAAATCAATAAAGCACACAAATAATGACAGCTAGGGTCCGAATCTTTGAACCGTTGCGTAAGCTGATGGTCCTCGAGCTGAACTTCCCCAAGACCCTTGCTGACTGCCAGAAAGCGAACAAAGTGACACACAGCTTGCGGTTTCTTCTCATAGGCAACAAGAGTGAGGTCATTGGCAAGCCGGAAAGGTAGTACGGTGTTTTCAGCGCTCACATCACCTGAAAATGGTCTAGCTGGCCCACACACATCGCCCATGTTTTGGGAAGAAGCTATGTGTAGCCATGGGCGAGCCCAACCACAACAAAAAGGAATTTCGCATCAAAGCAAAAAATGAATGGGCCAATATCAATCGAAAGCGCGGACTGACTTCTCCTCATAAGAACCCACTCCAAATCCAAATAACTCCTGCGATGTGAAGGTGGTGTCCGAATCCGTGGCGTTACCAATCCAAACGTGCAAGTTGGAGGAAATCAGGATTGACGGCCTCCCTGACTTCCCCTCTGCCATCGCAAGCCTCACATAAAGCTCACACAGAATCTTTCAATGAACGGCTCAAATACTAAATTTGAAGGCTTGAAACTTTCGCTTAGCATGCTGTCAGTCAAGCTTAAAGCCTAACAAGGCCACACACGTTCAACAAAAACCACCCGCCTTCCATTCTTGACATCTTCAAAATCTGTGTCCGCCACGGCTGTCAAGGAAACCGCCTTGGTGATGTCCACAGGCTTCGCCCCATCATCAATCCCAAAATCACAGAACCCACCAGCCCGGGCAGTGCCTGCGGTTAAAGCGGTTGTGGAAGGCTCTGAGTCTGGCGTTGGGAAAAGCACCATCATCTCCTCCTTCAACTCTTTCATCTTGGCATGCTCCTCTGTGCCCTCTGCAAAGCGGCTCAGCAAAGGATCCGGAAAATGGGGAGAACCGTTCTGCCATGCCAGGATCACCAAGTCGGGTGGCCCGGAAGACTCACCTTCCTCACTGGGCCTGGTCTTGGCCGGGGCCAATGAGCTGTTGTCCCACTTCTTGTACACGTAATCACGGAAGTCCTTGGTTGCCCGTGTCTTTTGCTTGGGGTCAACAAAGCCAACGTACAAGACCTTCCGATCCTCGCTCCAGTTTCGCTCCACAGCAGCCCGGCCAAATTCGGTGTACCTAGGGTTGAAAGTTGAAGAACATCTGGTTTTTGAGCCAATATTTCAATTGAAATGTGTGATCATCTTGAACATCTAGGACAAAAGGGCCACACACATGTTGATGACAGACTTCTTGTCACATAGAGATACGCCCCACCCCAAAAAAGTAAAACATACGCACAAACACTGTGGATTGTGCTTGGGGACTCATTGGGCAGCACGTCAATCCAATACACACGGTCAGGTGTGTCCAGCGCAAGCCCACTGAGCAAGCCGCTGATGATAGCATTCGAGCAGCCGGCGCCCTTCCTTGCGCGCCAATTTTTCAATCAGACAGATCCCAGTCCCAAGGAAAAACGTTTGAATCTAAATAATTTCAATAATAGCAAAACGTTTATATAAATCAAAATTTCAAGCGTCTGGCCGGCCCGTGAGCTGGCGCCGGGTTTGAACCCTTCATCATAGCCGGGGAGGTCACTGATCCTGGCCAAAGGGCATGGCCCTATTTTGCCCTCAAGAATCGCGGATGACTGGGCGAAGTCTGGTTCTGTGAAGGTGGCGTGAAAACTGGCTACAGCCAGCTGGCTCATGGCCCTCTTGTCCCGCGTATGGGATTCTGGTTTGCTGAAGAGCACCTGCACATTGTCCTTGAGCGTGAGCCCATTCTTCAAGAAAGAGGCCTCCAATAGGTGTCTATGCTTGATCATCGCAGACTCCTTTGTTTGTGACTGGAAAATGGGATATTGGACAAAAGCGACGTGACTGGAGCTCATCGCGAGAAGGCTTTGCAGAACCCCTGTCGCGTTGGCCACCAATGAAGCATTTGCTGGCCAAATGGCGCAATCGAAGCCAATGATCCCATACCTTACACATCTGAATGAATGGTTTTGAGTTGTCATGGAGAATCCCTGTCCCTGACATTGTTCTGGGAAAACCTCGCGCTCGAAAAAAAATAGACTTGGCTAGCAACTCTTTGCCAGGTCGTCCCCTGTACTGCTCCCTGAACTTGAGAAAGCCTGCGATCGCTCCAGTGTAGCTATCGTCTACCTGCACAAGAAGGCAGTGCTTATCCATCCAGTCATCCACGAAGGCATCACCTTTCCTGCAACATGGTAACCAGGCAGAGTGGCGCTATACTCACTAAATATTTGCAGAAGCCAGGGATAGCAACACAAAAATCCACGTAAAATGCACAGACTTTTAAAGAAAAACATGACTTGGGTTCCTCTGGCGGTCTCTGAGGTACTTGAGGTCCCTCGCGTTCTTCAGGGCCACACGGTTATCACCCGGTAGCAAATGCTCCTTCAAGACCTTGAAGTCACTCTCCACCTTCGCCAGCACCGCCTTCAAGTCCGCCTGTCTCAGGTCCTTCTCAAGCTGAGCATCCTGGGCCTCCTTCTGAATGCGCTGCGCGCTCTGGAGACGTGCCAAGAAAGGCCTGTCACACAATCAAAACAAAGAAAATTAATCAGCAGCGCATTAAGTTGATCAAGAAAAATACGTTTCTCCTGGACACGCATGCATATTTACTTCACATAGGACCTTGAACAAAAGACACTGGTCACAAATACTAGTACTGCCTACAATTTGGAGACGGGCCTGAAAGCTCCAATCGACCCCGGATCCTCCGGCGGAAAGGTGTTCTCCAAAGTGTGCATGATATCCGGATCGAGGTATCCAGAGCTGAATTGTTTTCTAAGGCTGGTCGACATGTCAGCGAAGTCACTGGGCGGAGCGACTTTCTGAAGCGCGGTCAGGAAGTGTAAGAAGCCAGCGCAGCATTGAAGCTTGTTGAGGCCTTGCTGAAATGTGCACGCTTTCCGCAGCGCAGCAGGGCAAGCGTCGTGGTCGTCTTGCAAACGGTGCACAAACAGCATTACCTGGACTGTGCAGTAGCATGGGAGAACGGTGCCCAAAACCAACAACAAACCCAAGAACAACATAGAACAACCACCAAACCAACAACTTCTTTCTGGCCACTCACATAATTTCTCATACAGGTTGCAACTTCGTCATCATTTCGAAGCTGGTCACGCCAATGTTCCAAAGCGTTCACTCCGCTTGAAAACGCAGGGGTCAGAAGGTCTTTGGATATGATTTCGTGCGACAAGTACCTTTGCATACCTCGAACCTTCACGCTCTGGCTAAGGAAATCTGTCACGGGCTTCGATACTTTGGTCATCAACACTGCCACAGCTTTGGCCTCGCCCAGGCCAATTTGAAACGCCTTAACGATCGAGCTGGCCTGTGACCACTCCTGCCATGGCAGGAAATAGAAACATAATGTTAGGATGCCTGAAACATAAAGAAAACGTGGTCTCATATTTCACACCAAAATATTCCGGACATGATTCAATTTGATACTTAAAGTGAGCTCCTCGAACTGGGTTTCCACTGTTCCAGCTCCAGCCCTCTGAAGAATTGTGACTTGGCGGCGGAAGTGAAAACAATTTGGCTTCGCCCTTGTCTGCGTCTGCATCATGGAGACGCCTGCAAGACTTGCACACTCACTGAGACTCTGAAATTAAATGTGTAAGCCAAGCTTAACATCAGGTTCAATGCCTCTGTTGGCGTGGACCAACGCCCGAACGTCTTTGAAGTCACAGAATGTGGCATAAATTGTCCCCATACTTGCCTAGCAGAAAAAGCTACAGGACTTGAAGGCCCTGCCAATGATATCATTGGTATCATGGCATGTCAGAAGTGCAACATGTTGACTCTGCCTTGATGGCATGAGAGACCTGATCTGCCAGGTCTAGCTCTCGAATACCTTGAAGGCATATTAGAAGCATCGTGCATCTCTTCCACCCTTTTGTGTATCCGACACTGAATGGTGGAATCATGTCGCCTCAAAACCAGGTTGACTCAAACCAGGCTGTCACAATTGGAAGACGTTTCCAGCGATACACATCAATTGAGATGCCAAGCGCATCCTAAACACCGTCTAAGGACGTCAGCTTTGGGTACTTGGAATCCAAGAACGCGTCCGGAATGGCTGTCGCTGAGATCTTGTCAATGCCCGTCAAATTTGGGTTCGTCAGGAACCTCACAAAATCTCACAAACATCCAACCCAAAGGGATACTCTCAGAGACTACATGGACACATTCGGAAATGGAACGTTGCAACAAGATGAAAAGCTGCAAGAAACCCTTCGTCATAATGATTTCTAATATCATCAGCGCTTGGTCGGGTTCCAGATAGCCACTGCAGCCAGTATCTGCTCGCCAAGCAAGCGTGAAAGGTCTCAAATGCACCAAAGAGCCCTTGAACTCGGTCGCGTAGCTCAACCTGAAAAGCGCAGGACGTAGCGGCAACGGCAAAATCACCAGGTCGGCAACATTCAAAGTGAGCTCCCAGCGCATGGTTGGAAGGAGCAAAGTTGTCAATCCACACTGCAAAGTCGTTCATCTTTTCCTTCACAAATTCAATATACTATGAGTGAGTCATCTTTTTGTGATATGTTATGAGTCTCCTTGGTCCCATATACGTTGGTCAAGTACATGTCCGGGCCACCGACAGGCAGCACCTTGTTCACGAACCTGAGCACAACACCAAAAAGAAACGCTGCGGTTATATATTTGCATCACAGTGTTCGTAATACGTCATTTAGTAAACACTACTACATTACTGCCATCCAGTTCACCAGTCTGTCATCGTTGCAACGTGGGGAAACTCCTCTGCCATTTTGGCGGACTTAGCCGCGCTGTCATCTCCGGCCCCCTTGGATTTACGCTTCTTTGGAAGGGTCTTTGATGCAGGAGGCATCACGCTGCTAGAAAGCCGGCCTTGAGCAAAATCCCTGAAAAGCAGGCAACCAGTTTGAAAGACTAAAACTGCATCACAGCCGTCACGATTTGCCAACGACATGTGGCCCCTGGCTTCAACGTGCAACAACGCTTTGCAGTGGCTGACACCAGGTCTCAAAGACATCCCAAGTGACGGATTCATGTTCCAACCAAGTGACGGATTGTTTCCCAACACAAGTGACGGATTTGTTGTCACCTCAAGTGACGGATCATACCTAGAATCAGTCACTCACAGCACCCTCCACCAAAAAGTCATTCAAGAAATAGATGGAAAATCCGTCACTCAGACGTTGACAAAAACCGTCACTCAGACTCACAGTGCTGGAAGTGGAATCCGTCACTCAGGCAGTGGTAGGTGGCCCCCCTTGCAAGTGACCGATTCCAGGTCTGATCGGTCACTTGGCATACCCTTTTGTGAATCTTCCTTGGGGAGGAAAACCAAAACATCATGGCCGTTTGTCAACCTGGTCCGTAAGTGACCAATGCCACCTCAGATCGGTCACTTACAGTAGCATCCTGGCAACATCCTTGGAGTGACCCATTCCGTCGCCAACCCCGCTTCATCAAGACCCCTAAGTTACGCTGCCGCTCCCAAAAAATCTACACAAACAACGAAAAGGGTTTAGGACCCCGACAACAATAAGATATCAAGGCAATAAAACGTCCAAATTCATCAACCTTTTCAAGAATTTTGAGAGAATGAAATCGGCTGCCCCCACCCCCCGATCCCACCAAAGGTTGATTCATTTCTTGCCTTTTCGGAGAGGCTTCGGTGCTGCAGTCTTCGACTTGACAGCCTTTGTGGCAATGGCAAACGCCTCATCCCATGGCACACCCATTGACCAAGCCTGTGCTGCTGTTGCATAAATGATCCTTTTTCGTGTGCGGCTCACGTATGAAGCCACAACGCGCCGATCCTTGCTGGTCACGCCCACGATCCTGTAGCAGGGAAGGTTCAAGATGGTATTGAAAGGTCCATGTAAAACAGCTTCAAATGCAAGTACATTAGCGCAAATGAATACGCTTGACACTTTACAGGCGTTGAGTCAAAGCTGGGGCACTGAAGGGCATTCGGGCTGATAGTAAACGGGTCTGGCGCAGGAGACGGAACCGCAAACAAATGCTGGCTTTGCCCAGTCTTGATGACGCACCTGACAACACATCGCTGCACACTGGAAGCACATTCTAGATTTAAAAACAAATTAGAACTACACTATCTTCAGCCATACGGAATGCACAGGCACGCGGTGACATCCAAGAGATCACATTGCTCCAGGCTTCCGTCCAGCCAGGCTTCAAGCCAATCAGCGAACTTGCCCAACCCAAACAAAGGCACTCGCAAGGCGGGCAAGAAGCGAGTCAAGTGCTTCTTGTGCTCCGGGTCAATGACGCGTTTCTCAGCCAGACCTTTTCAGTCTAGTCAGGCATAATGAACACCCACCTTTTTGCACGTCAAGTGTGATTGGGTCAGGGACTCGTTATCAACCAAAACAGCAGCCTGCCTGCAGGCACACCAAGGCGAAGACGCTCGAAGGCAAGGTGGCGAGGGTACAGTAAACTGGTGAAAGTGAACTCTGGGCTGGCCATCCACTGTTTTGTCCTGAAAAACCATTTGACAACAAACACAAGCCACTATATATTATACAAAAAGGGTTCAATCATGTTCAATCTGTCACGCAGATCAAACGTCCTGAGAATTACATCGTCAGGGTGCTCTGGGTAATGCCACAACTTGTTCTGGATCTCGTAGCTTTGCAATCCTGGCTGAAATCTAGCGAGCACATACCAGGGCCGCGCAGAATCAAGCTACGGTGAGCCTGCATCCACACGGCGCTGCAGCTTAAAGTAATGGGGCGCCCCAGGCCCTCCGATTCCGACCAGCTTGAAGGGCACAGGTTCTGTGAGAAAGCCGTTCCTGGGCGCCCGTTTTGCTCACAGGCAATAATAACGTGGAAGCTTACCCCTGCGTAACCAAATTCCCCACGATTGGCAAAACTGATGACCTTAACAAGTTAAGGGAATATGGGATCGCTTGCCAAAACAAATATCCGTGTCCAACTCATGGCAAAACTCCAATCCCTGATGGAATCCATCATCACTACATGTCTCTCGGTCTCCCATGCCATTTTCGCCTTCTGCAAAAAGTCTTTGATGGTGTTGACCACGTCTGAAGGTGATTGAAGGTCCCGAACTCTAAGGAGATGTTTCGATAGGGCTCCGAATGTTTGGTCTATGTCCTCGTGTGTGTGTCCACTCCTCAGGTACTGGACCACAAAGGAGCGGATGTTCCGAGAGCTCACCTTCCAGGGCTCGGTGACGCAGCCATTTCCCAAAAGGCGTGAACAGAAACAACCTACGTTTGTGGACAGAACTTGAAAGAGCAACACATTTTGAGCGTTACTTCAATCATATCAAAGAGACCTGGGAGCAGGCCCATCGCAATGCCCCATTGTTTTTAAATTCTCGCGACGTGTTATCGTGCTGCAGCACGATGTCTGTAGAAGGGAGGTGGAGCCCCTGTCTGGCCAAAAGAGTGAGGGCGTAGCTCAACATTTCTATGGAAGCATTCGAATCTTTTTTTGTGTCCGGTGAGGACACAACAAAAAGAACGAATCTTCCGTGCGCAATGCACGCGGCGACGTGGACTTTCACCCTTTGCATGGTGCTAAAGTCCTTGCTCTTCATCATGCCATGTCGTGGCAATTCAAACTTTGCTTGATCCATTCCATCGCAAATGAGTGTGACCAATGGCCCTCGCTGCCTAGAGAGGCCGCGTGTTTCCCAATACCACACGCGGTCCATGTACTGGCTTCGTAAGTGGGAATGAAACAGCCGGAGCTGTTCTTTTCTGGCCTTGATGTGTGCACCAAGGGCCCGGATCATGGCCCGATGTCGTAGACAAACGTTGCATTCAGCATGATTTGATCTGTCACGAAACTGAAGGTGTGGAAAATCACTGATCCACACCTAAGTGGTGACTGGCCCTGGACCCAAATCGGGTTCTTCTAGGATACGAACCTAGGATCAAGAAGTGGTTGACTGGGTCCAATGTATGCATAAAACACAGTTGGACTTGGGCTATGACCCTCGATATGTCCGGTATGGCCCCTCCAAAGTTAGGCATAATAATAATAGCAGTTGATGCAAGGCTTGAGGGGGCCAGATTTCATAGCCCAATCCAAGGGGGAGTTTAGCATTGGCTTTATTCGCGTGGCCAAGTTCAAGTGGAGTTATAAGATTCCGTGAGGTCGCCGTTTTTTAATAAAGTGGATTTGGGTCCGCGCGCGCGCGCCTCCGACGGCCGTTTTTAGAGCCCAAAAGGGCGCGCGCGCGCGCGCGGACCCAAGCTTCCAAAACGGTGACCTTCACGGATCTTAAGAAGTGGAGTGCAAATGGAAACACGTGTGAAAACCACAGCGTTCAGCCTGAGCTTCATCATGAGAAGACCCAAACCGTGGCAGATCGACAGCAGAAGTTAAAAATTGCTACTTCAGATTCTGTCTATCACAAAAAAATAGAATTGCTGTCATCGCGAAATTTTTAAAAACAAAAACTGTTGAAACCAGGCTCCAAGCCGCCCGCCAAAATGTTGGGAATGAAGCAGGCGACCCGAGGTTGGAAGACAATTTGTATTGCTCGTAATATTCTTTCATTGATCCAGGCGGTAATTTGCGGACCTCCTCACCAGAAGAACCTGGTGCCCTGTCTGGGTTCAGAAGCACCCCTTTCCGAACCTTACGAGGTTTTTTCACTTTCTCTTGGGTGGAAGGGTTGGCAGGCAACGAGACCTGGACATTCAGTTCAATAGAATATGAATCAGTCAGTTTGGGAAGAGCCTCCGGATCCACATCGTCAAACGTATCGTCACGAACATCAGGGAGCGTCTCCGCTACAGATGCCCAAAGAGAACCCAGGAATGAAACAACATCTCCACGGACACAATCTTCTGACTTCCCCTTCTTGTCCGAATATGGCCTCTTCACATACCGAAGGTCCACTGGCGCAGACACTGCCCGTTTCTGCGCTGCCTGGAAAATTCTCTGGCGTCGTCCAGTGCCTAGGCTGCGTCGTTTTGGGCAATCAGCCTGTGTGCACCTACCAGATGGAAAAAGGCGACCCTCACGCACAATCGTTGCCATTCAATTCTGTCATCCAGCTCAGCTACCCATGTTGTGTAAAGCTTTCCATGCCCTTCGACAAGTCTGCACACCTTCAATGGACCACTTCATCAACCCATTACCATCACCTTCACAGGCCTGGATCATGGTCTTCATTCGGTCCAATGCCTGGGAAGAAGGAAAGTCAAACGTTCCCCCAATCCCCCAAAAAATGAGAGGTGGCTGCGCACACTACAAAACAAATGTTCTGACAAGCTGCGAAGGTGTCTTGGTCTAACTTCTCTAGATCAAGCCAATGTGAGCGATACTCAGCTAGCGCAGCAAATTTGGAGGGCTCTGCAAATTGAAGCAAGCACTCTCGCTTCTTGCAAGGGCATTGCTTTCCAATCAGCGATCGCAAATATGCCTCAGATGCCTTGTCTATGTCTGTCTTGTCTTGAACACGACGACGCTTTGCAGCAGGAGCGCTTTGCTGGCCCTCTTGCTGGCCAGCGTCAGAATCACTGGACTCACTTGATAGGCGTTCCACAGAAAAGGCTTTGGGCATGTGGGCTGACTACCACCCAGCGCTGCACTTGCAAACGGAACCGTTTGATTGAAACAGCCTGAAATGGCCCTTTAAATACACTTTATATATATACATATATATTAATTATCTGAGTGTATATTCCCTGGACGTTGGCGTCAAAAGATGTGTACTTCGTACTCCATGGGACAAACTGCTAAACAAAATCGATGGCTCTGTAGCTTTGGCAAACATTGGTGGGCCACTTCATAAGCAAAAACAGCTCGAAATGCTAGTGTGCTGATGAACCAACTCTAACCTCCGTCAGACTACAGTGAACAGCTTCAAGCGCGCATTATAACGCCTGCAGTAAGTCAGCCGTCCACCACTGCCACAACAATCTAAAATGCACGCCACTGACTCTGAAAAGAATCTGTACACGGGATCAGAAGCAGTCCAATCAGCGGACGATCCTGCTGAGAACGCTGGCAGAATCCTCTGTGACGCTTGTTGAAGAATAACCTCAGGACATTGTCGCGTCTAAGGTGATCATCTTTGTGGTTGCTTCGTCCTACTTGGTTTGAACAAGGAAAGCCCCTAATGTTTATTTCAATCAACTGCGTGGGCCACAACTAACAGCTAGCGCAAACACGCCGGTCACTAACTTGCTAAAGCCACCTCGGTCCATGCGCTTCATGCCACGCAGGAAGGACACGTACTTCAGGACAGGCAGCTTCACCACAGCCACATTCAACTCCCGTGTCAAATCAGCATGCGCTTGTGGTGGCGCGTCAAGTCCTAGTGAAGTATCAGGGATCAACACCACGGCCTCACCAGCTGTAGAAAACGGACGGCATTCAAAGACAACAGGCTCACGATGGCGAGGGAAAGATTCAGCTTTTGTCACTTCAGGCCAAGCAGAAGCATTGCGAAAAAGCATCCTTACACACCGCACAGGCAGCAAAAAGAACCAGCGCTAGACCAGCAAACTGCACAACAATGGAAACAAAAATCATGTTTTCTCGTGATTTAACACAGGGGCCTTGCTAGTTTTATCATGCCTCCCATTGGCTGCAACGAGTCCATGAGTCTTGGTACTACCATCGTAGCTTTTTAACGGCTCACGAGAGCACAAAAACTCATGATATGATTCAGCTAGCGTCGCAACCCGGAATGATGCACCCTCAGAATGTGGGCCGGCTAGGAGAAGGCATCGCTGTGGCGGCGCACCATGTTCGGATTTGGCTGAAGGAAAAAAAGTGGCCAGGTCACCTGCAAAGTGGCACCACACAGTGATGCGTTCATAGCTACTACACGTCTTCTTCACCACAAGCATACCATAGCAAAGTTAGTGTGGCGTACGCGCACGTGTTTGCGCTTGCGCGTGCATGTGAACTTGAAACATGTTCTTTGTGTCTTAAAAGCCGCCTTCCTCGTAGTGGTAGAACCCAATTATCACGGTGTCTTCTCCGTTCAAAAAGCCCTGCGCCGAAGCTTCCTGCAGTTCGACCCATTGAAGAAACAACAAATTCTTCTACATGTATTGTATTATTCCTTGAAACCAAAGTGTTGGGCGTTGTGTTTTGTTTTTTGGTAGGAAGTATAAGCCCCGCCTCGAGCGCTTTGCCAGAAAGCACATAGAAGTCGTTCTCTGTGTTGGACTCTCCTGACGAACGCAGCGGAGCACAATACAACTGCGGAAGTCGTGGAAAAACAGGTGGCAGTCAGCGCTCTAAACTTGGACACAGCCACTCCTCCTGCAGACATTGAACTGGGAGCGCCAAGGTTCTCAGGCAATACTAATAGAGCCCACAAACTGCAACTCACGGTGACAAGCTTAAATTCCACGCAAACAAGTCCAAATGAAGCAAACGCCATCAGTCTGATTGCGAAAGCCTTTTGCATAGCTACAAGGCTTGTCAGATTTCTGTGAATTGCTGCTGAATTGGCACCACCTCTATAGTCGTGGCCGTCTGGCTCTATGGCCAGCAACGATGACAAAATCAAGGTCAGGGCCGCCACACAAACGAAACTTGCAAGGTTGCAGTACAAGAACAGCTAAAATACTTTAAGGGGTTGCAACAGCCATCACAAATGTTGCGCAGCCCTTCTCATTGTGAGCAGAGACTCGAAGGCCAACGTGGCCTGGCAAGGGACCACCATGTTTCCACACATGTTCAAACGCACTTTGTCCTTCTTGGATTGCTCTTGCGATAGCCACTTGTACATTGGCTGCTGAGCAATTGGATTCCATGCCCGGCAGTGAGTCTCCACCTCTGGACAGATGTAGTCCTGCCAATTCAGCGCACCATCCGTTCAGAATGGGCGTCACAAGTTGGTGAAGGTCAAAAACTACGTCAACAAAAATGAATGGTTTTTGATTGCAGCCACAACAACTACGGCTCCAAACGACAAGTCAATCTAAGCCCGACGTCCTCCCAGAGCGACTCTCCGCGCGCAGCCAACAGCAGAAAAACTCTTGCCCGAGACGCCTGACAAGGACATGTGTCAACACAAGCGCTAATCACTACGTATACTGGGGCCCGATCTGGAAGACCAACGTTCGTCAGTCTCGTTGTGGCCCAATGAACATCCAAACTCCGCTTGGCAGCCTTTTGGGTTCATCCGGGCCCACTGCTGAATTATCTTGTCGCTGTACATGCGTATATACTGAATCTGTCTTGGAACATGGAATCACGGCGTCCTTCAAGATGTAATGCAACAGTGCCCGGCACTGCTTTTCTTTGCTCAGAAGAGCGCCAACATTTTCAAGAAGCAAGAACAGCCTGGGTCCCACGCGTGAAAGAAACCTTGTGAAGCAAATGGAATTGGCCGTGAACTTGGCACCGGACTGGCGAGGTAAGGTGTCAAACACCCTCCAAACCTCCTCTATGAGCTTGGTGCGTTCGTCACCAAGCCCATTCTGAAGCCCTGCTGAGCTCACACCCTGGCAAATTGAGTTTAAATCACGGCAACGTATACACGCGCAAATTGAAACGGGGAGGACTCAAATGACTCAAATGAAGCGTCGCGCAATCGACTCAAATGACAACACGACAACGCAGGCCTGGCATGGAAAGCCAGCGGTCACCCCGCAAGCCCCTGTCTCTTTGGCTGAGAATTTACAGACATCTGGATGGATGACAGCCTTGTGCAAAAGGCCCTCCGCCATCCGCTGTCTCAGGACAGTCGTGCAATCCTGGTCACATTCCACCTGGAGTGAAGAAGATCTACTAGATACAATTAGTAATTCGACTTTCTCCGCCGTCGAACATGAAAAGTGACAAACTAGGTCATCGACCAGGTCGGTGGCGTACATCCACCTCAGAAACCATGGTTTCAAAAGAGGGAACGAGGGCAATGATTCTGCTGCTGAAACCTGCCACTCGACAAGAAAACAACTGACAGCAGTGGTCAACACTTTTTGTGATCCTGCAGGTCAAGCGAAAAGTCTTTCAAACATTGCGCATCATCTTAAATAGGGTCTGCGCGGCCTCTATACCAGCTGTTCTTATGGTAGAAAGGTAGACACCACAGGTCACACTGGTCTTCAATTCCATGGATCAAAATCATTTACGGTTTCCCAATACAGGCGGTCAAGGACACCTGTTGCACGCGCGATGCGCATGAGCCTACGACATTCCATATCATGGTGCGGGGTCCACGTCCCAGTCGCCGGAGGTGCAGCATCTTCCTTGGAACGGCAACTTATAAAATCCATGATGCACGGTGTGACACGTGAAACTTGCAACAGCCCTCACTTCAAAACAGCTGGGCCATCGACCTCCACAGGTACATATGGCGTCCATGACTTTGACGACCAACAGCATGACCACCTCGACCACGCAAAGAAAAAACACACACATTCTATAGAATTTAGGGGAACGCCTTGAAAGTATTCAATAACCTAGCTTGAAGCCTTCTTTCCTCCCTTGCAACAACGGCCAGAAAGCCAACGAACCCGAATCTGTTCGTCGCAACCACTGAGCACACCACTGCGACCCACCCCAATTGCTGACAATTGTAGTCCCCTTCTTGACCCTGCAAGGCGTGAGACACATCCAAGAATCCAGAAAATAAGATAATACTCCACGTTATGAAAGCGCGTGAAATCACACGTGACGGGCCTGATTTGGTTGATCCCCACACAGCGCACTGACCCCAGGCTAGAGTCGAGGCTATGGGCACGAGGCATTTCCCAGTGATGGGCTGTCTGAGTTGCTGCCAAGGCTTGATCCGAGTAGCTCTTTTTGGGAGCTGACGGCAGTGGATACATCAGAAAGCACTCAGGCCACGATAGTACTCTCACTTCATCTTTCTAACTGGCCACATCTCGACAAACCCTGCTGCTCTCAAACTTTGAGGCCTCGGCCGCGAAACCCCTAGCTCCAGTCCGCAAATCCCAGAAAATAAGCTCACAATTGGGAGCTTTCCTTCCTCAGCAAATTCTTGAACTTAAACAATTAAACTTTATAGGAACGCATGTGCTCTGAGGAAGCCACAGTTGTCGCTGCATATGGAAATTGACGGCGGAAGTCAAGAACATTGACTGCTCCCACTGCGCTGCTCGTCCAACCAGATGGCAACCCTGCAACAGAATCCAGTGGTCTCCTAATCTAAACGCTTTTCAACATCCATGCCCAAAACTTCCCCATTCCCCAGCCTGAGAACCATTCAGCGGTAGCTGGTGTCAAGTGTCGGCCAAGACACACGCCTGCCATATGACACGCCTGCTGGTATTGCGTGCCGTACTTGATGCGGTTGGCTTGATCCTCAACGCAATTCAGAAAAACATCTAACTTGGTGGTGCACATGGCCAAGGATAAGGCAGTGATTCCACGTTCTGAAACGGAAGATTTCGCCGCTGAAGTAGTCGCGGAAAAGCGCCCTCAAAAGCAACGCTACAAAAAAAACCGAAGGGTTGTATGTGATACAGGAGGTAAGGTAAGTGCACATTCAGAAACATAAGCCCTTGACTGATGGATGCCCAAGTCTTGAACACCTTGGTGCCTGTGAACAGTTTGGCCTTCAAGTCCTTCTTGATGACCCCTTTGCGATTGCGCTGGACCTAGGCGGCCAAGTGGAGCCTGCACTGACCCAAAACACAAACCAAACACCAACAGCATTCAAACTGCCCTCTGAAACGAGACATGACACATCCTTTCGACTTGACCAAATCCAATAGGGGCCCGAACACACTTCCAAGATAAAGGATTGGCTTGAGCAAAAACAACTTTGTAAGGAACCACGGTCTGCGCACCCTTGCTCACAAGGCCACAGTGTGGCAAACCCTTCGCAACTTGGAGAGAGATCTTGCTGGGCAGAAACCCATGGTGTCCAAGTAGGCGTAGTTTCTGCAGCTTGGTCTTGGTTTTCATACTCAAACAACTTCGTTTCTTGAGGCCAGCCTTTGCTTTGGGCGTCCGCTGGGAAACCCTGACATTGGCCTTGGAACCAGCGTCCAAATTAAAAAAATGTCTGAAGAAAATTGCTGCCGGGAAAGAACGTGTCTAGAACAAGGCATTCGCCTTCATGGCCAGTTTTTTTGCTGCTGGTCTTTTGTGGTGCTCAGCGACTTCCAGGTCATCCTCTGACCTGGGTTGTATCACAGCAGGAATGGTCTCTAAGAACGTATTTGAAACAGACTGGTGAATAAAGGACCTGGCGCGCTGAGTGTATCCACAGCCCTCGCGACAGGCATGGCTTCAATGCATTGGGCATGTGTCGCGACAGCCAAAAGGCTGCCGGCCAGGCTCTGTCCACCCTCTCTTTCACAGCCGCGCAAACCCGGAGCCCATTTTTTGCCTTCTGAAAACATCAACAACCCTGTTGTGATTTTACCACAGAAACAAACACTGACGCCTGTTGTGCAAAATGGTCATCCAACACCCAGCGTTTCTAAAGCTTGAGTTGGGGTTCCTTACATGACACAAGCAACATTCACCTGGGCTTAAGGGGGCCGAGCATATGTTAAGGAAGTTGACTCCATTGAGTTCACAATATTTTTCCAGTTGAGCCACAGCACGCCAACGCCCACGGCATGCTCATCAACACCAAGTTTGTGATACCTTTCCAGCATAACACTGGCAGGTCATTTGAGGACCTGATTCATTTTGAAGACCCAATTCACACGAAAATTCTTTCATTCCCTCATGGCTGTGGGGTCAATACCAAACTCCCCAAAGCCACAGTAGGCTCACACCCCTGGCAAGCTTTCGCGCATGAAGGATTTGCGAATCTGTCGCGACTGCATGTTTAGTTTTTGCGAAGGCATTAACCTCTCTTGAAATCATTACTTGGGAAGTTTTGACTGCTGCTCAAGTGGCAAGCAATGTGAGCCGTTACTTCCAGGATATTTCACGGCTCTTTTCACTTCGCTCAAACTTGTCGGCGTTCATTGTCCGGAGCATATTGCACTTGTGGACCAATCCGCACCTTCTCAACTGCGGGACCGGGCCTGCTGGGATTCCTGTGGTGATTTGCAACTCAGATGCCAAGCCCCATTCAGCAAATGTCACCACCCAATTTGATCCACCCAGCCAGGCGAATCACACAACAGTTTCGTTCTATTTGTAAAAAATGCCGCCCTCCAATGCGGCAGCTTGCACTCAGTCTAGGCTCCGCCTTAAGGAGCTTCAGCTTCTGCGATTTGGCGAAAGTTTTCCACAAGCCCTTTCTTAAGCAAATTGAACAGCTCCAAATGACGGTTGTAGGGCCGTAGGGCCACGTGCTTGAGTTTGGGTTGATATTCGGAACAATGCTTTGGGCCTGTTCCTTTGCTCAATGAGAAAGATCTCAGCATCCAAGACTTACAGGCCCGGCCAGTGTGGTCTTTGCTGCAACAATAATTGAATTCGAAAGGCAGAAAAGGGTTGGACACACTCTGTGCCACCGGTGATGGTGTCTAGCCGAAGCTCTTTGAAACTGGCCATATAATTAGCAATAATTAGCCTTGGGCTAAAACGATCGACAAGAATAGACACTTTGCCCATGGCAATCCAGCAGAGTCTAGCGGCCTTGCCTCACTCACAGCCTCAAATGGCATTTCTCCCGACATATTCATCCATGGCCGTTTGCCGCTGTTGAGAAACGCTCAAGGAAATCGTTCAACTGGTAAACCCGACATGGAGAAGTCAGCTGGCGGCCAGATTGCATGAAATTTGGTCGAACAATGTCGCACAACTGTGAATGCTTTGGACATGCGCAAATGGAGTTACAATGCTCAACCACGATCCGATGCCCGTCGCCCAGCGCTATCAAGCACAGTCGTTTTTCAATCATAATCATATGCCAGGAGCATGCCAAACGTTTCAGCTATGTCTTTCACACAAACGGAACAGTCTGACTTTGATCGATGACAATGTATGCTCATATCAACTGGACATTTCTTTGTTCACTGAAAAGATTCAGCAAACATCAACCTACAAGCCAGCCAAACCGACGACACCTCCCGAAAGCAAGCACAGCCGGGGCGATCAACAACGTTCTCTATAAAATAATCAATTGCTTGCCAGGGAAATTGCAAGAAACTTTACTGCCATCTCTCATGGTCCGAATGCATATGCTTGTAGGCCCGCACTGGGAAAGCGCCAGCAACACCGCTGCTTAGGACAAGTGGGGATGTTGCTGGTTTCGCTTTTGATTCTTTCTATGGCACTGAACAAGTGTCTTGCACTTGTGTGGCACTGAAGCGGTGTCCTGTAACGATTGTGTGTTGATTCTCCTCAACTCCGCTCCTTTACTACCTTTGTTCAGTTCAGCGTTTGAGGGTTCAAGGGTTTGCAGCAATTGCACTTTCTCAGTAAAGAGTCAACATCTTTAAACAAGATAACCGAGCCCCTCGCTACTCTCATCGCAAGCGTGGGGTAGTAATAAGATTCTGAACATCCCCACCGGGATCCTCTGTAAGCAGACCGGGGGAGATTTCCACTATGAGTCTCCCCAGCCAAACTCCTATCTGCTTGTTCTCGTGCACGGGAACATTTCTCCTTGCGTTGACAATGGTCTCTGCAGGTGCCAAGTGCATCTGGGAATGCTCACAAAAGCAAACATGTTCAACAGGGCACCCGTGCTTCAAAATTCGAGGATAGGATGTCAAAAACGGGGGGGTCAAAAATAACAAATCATAAGGCGCAATTGAATTGGACGTTGAATGTAAAGGACGAATCGGACAAAGAGTACGAGCTTGGATGGCTGCTATCTGCTATTCACAGGGCCATTTCTGTGGCTCCTGCTACGACTAGAACCAAAGGCCAGGTTTCTTTTGCGCATGCGTCTATGGCCACTGCTAGTGTCAGGAACACTCAGTTTGCTGACTACCTTCGTGATTTGCAGTCCAAACGGAAAGCACCAGGGGAGGGTATCTGTGCAACAGGTTTTTGCTATTCACAAAAACCTAAGAACTGTCAGGACAATCTTCTGATCTCTTCACGCTTCGCGTTGCTCTGCCACAAGTATCAAAGTTCAACTGACCCCTCCACAAAACACAATGCTGAGCAAAGGCTACACAAGCATGAAAATCATCTTTTGATTCTCTTGACTGTGGAGTCAGACGGAACAAGCGCAAGTCTGCGAAGGGCACTGATGCGTCAGTATCACGACATTGAACCAGCAACGACTTAGATGCGTCTCATGAAATGGCTTCACATTCTTCCACAAACCGGAAAGAACGTGCGACACTGGTAAATATAAACGTGAATATCCGAACATTGACAATGGTCTCAGCAAGGTGCCAAGTGCATCTGGGAATGCTCGCAAAAGCAAACATGTTCAACGGGGCACCCGTGCTTCAAAGTTCGAGGATAGGATGTCAAAAATGCGCGGTCAAGAATTGAATGTAAAGGACGAAGAGTACGAGCTTGGATGGCTGCTATCTGCTATTCACAGAGCCATTTCTGTGGCTCTTGCTACGACTAGAACCAGAGACCAGGATTCTTTTGCGCGTGCGTCTATGGCCACTGCTAGTGTCAGGAACACTCAGTTTGCTGACTACCTTCATGATATGCAATTTAAACCGAAAACATGAGGGGAGGGTATCTGCGCAGCAGGTTTGTGCTATCCACAAAAGCCTAAGAACTGTCAGGACAATCTTCTGATCTCTTCATGCTTCGCATTGCTCTGCCACAAGCATCAAAATTCAACTGCCCCCTCAACAAAACGCAAGGCTGTACCAAGGCAGGAATGAAAATAACGCGCAAGTACTTGGGACGTTGAATGTAAAGGATGAAGGGTGTGAGCTTCGATGGCTGCTAACTGCTATTCATGCCACTGCGCCGCAAAACTTCGCCAAAGAACCTTGTGTAGTTCCATTTCAGTGGCTCCTGTCCAAGCCTGTTGCTAATGTCAGGAACACTCAGTTCGCTGAGGCTATTTTTGTGATTTTTTAGTCCAAACAGAAAATACCAGGGGAGGGTATCTGTGCAACAGGTTTGTGCTATACAAAAACCTCGGAACTATCAGGACGACCTGCTGATCTCGTTACGCTTCAAGCAACCACAATTCTGCACAAAAGCGCCACAAACATGAAGAACATCTCTCGATTCTGCTGAGTTTGGAGTCAGATGGAACAAACACAAGTCCCCGAAGGACACTGATGCCTCAGCATCACGACACTGAACCAGCCAAGACTT
>CAXAMN010003747.1:247878-332289 GCA_963970005.1 Durusdinium trenchii | reverse complement strand
CTGATTTTGCAGTCCAGACAGAAAACACCAGGGGAGGGTATCTGTGCAACCAGTCTGCGCTATTCACAAAAACCTCAGAACTATCAGAACGACCTGCTGATCTCCTTATGCGACAAAGGCGCCACGAGCACGAATAACATCTCTTGATTGTCTTGAGTTTGGAGTCAGATGGAACAAACTGAAGTCCGCGATGGACACTGATGCCTCAGAATCACGAAATTGAACCAGCCACGAATCGCATCTCATAAAATTGCCTTATTCTTCCACAAACCGGAAAGAACGCACGGCGCTTGTTAAACAACACGTGAAAATCCGAACATTGACCATAGTTTCTGCAAGGTGTCAAGTGCATCTGGGAATGCTCACAAAAGCAAACAAGTTCAGCAGGGCACTCGCACTTCCGAATTCCAGCAAAGGTGATGGGATGTCAAAAAAGCGACTAGAAAACAGCCAGCGTTTCTCTCTGGAATCAAAAAAAGGCCGAACCAACAATGAACAAAACTATATAATGTTTTGTCATTTGGTCCTTCGCAGGACAGCAGCTTGGCTGAAGTGGATGTTGTTGGCGCGGCCAATAGCAAGGATTCCTTCAACGTCCCTCTTTTGCGTCACGTGAATTGAACGAGAGGGAAGCTTCTGTCAGCACGATCTGCTGATCAGAACTATCAGAACGATCTGCTGATCTATTCATGCTTCTACCAGAGACAATGCTGTGCAAAGGCGCCACAAGCATAAAGAGCATCTCTAGATTCTCTTGAGTTTCGAGTCAGATGGAAAAAACTCAAGTCTGCGAAGAAAACTGATGCGTCACGACATGTCAAAACTTAGGTGCTTCTCATAAAATGGCTTCATTCTTCCACAAACCGGAAAGAACGCACGAGACAATGGTCACTGCAAGGTGTCAAGCGCATCTGCGAACAAAAGCAAACAAGTTCAGCAGGGTACTCGCACTTCAGAATTCCAGCAAAGGTGATGGGATGTCAAAATTGTGACTGGTAGACGAGAAAACAGCAAGCATTTATCTTTGGAATCAAAAGCCGAACCAACAATGAACAAAACACATGTTTTGTGTCTTTGAGCACTGAAACGTGGGCCCACACTTGCCAAAGCCAATGTGTTGAAACAAATGTGTGTGAGATTGTATCTGCTCCATGGAACAATGGAAAAAACGTGCTGAAGTGGCACAAGTTCGCCTTGTGCTAAACCACTTTGCTGGTCAAGAATCAAAATGCGCGCGGAAGTAATTGGGACGTTGAATGTAAAGGACGAAGCATGCGAGCTTGGATGGCTGCTAACTGCTATTCACACCACTGCGCTGCAAAACTTTGCCAAAGAACCCTGTGTAGTTCCATTTCCGTGGCTCCTGTCCAAGCCCATTGCCAATGTCACGCACACTCATTTCGCTGATGCTACCTTGGTGTTTTTGCAGTCCAGACAGAAAATACCAGGGGAGGGTATCTGTGCAACAGGTTTGCGCTATACAACAACTCAAGAATCATCAGAACGACCTGCTGATCTCTTTATATTTGCATTGCAAGCAAAGACAGTTCTGCACAAAAGCGCCACAAACATGAAGAACATCTCTCGATTCTCTTTCTCTTGAGTTTGGAGTCAGATGGAACAAACTCAAGTCCGCGAAGGACACTGATGCCTCAGCATCACAGAATTGAACCTGCCACGACTTAGACGCATCTCATGAACTGGTTTCATTCTTGCGCAAGCCGGAATGAACGCACAACACTTGTACACAAAAGCGTGAAAATCCGAGGGCTGACGATGGTCTGTCTCTGCAAGGTGACAAGTGCATCTGGGAATGCTCGCAAAAGCAATCAAGTTCAGCAGGGTACTCGCACTTCCGAATTCCAGCAAAGGTGATGGGATGTCAAAAATGCGACTGGTAGACTAGACTGCAGCAAGCATTTCTCTTTGGAAGCCACAAAAGGCTGAACCAACCAGGGAAAAAACAATGCTTTGTGAATCGGCTGCTCACAGCAAAGCTGCTTTGCTTTGTTTGCTCAAAGAGTCTTTGAGCACTGAAACGTGTGCTCACACCTGCCAAAGCCAATTTACTCTTTCCGTTGCTAATGTCAGAAACACTCAGCTCACTGATGCTACCTTGGTGCTTTTTCAGTCCAAACAGAAAATACCAGGGGAGGGTATGTGTGCAACAGGTTTGCGCTATACAACAACTCAAGAATCATCAGAACGACCTGCTGATCTCTTCACATTTGCATTGCAAGCAAAGACAATTCTGCACAAAAGCGCCACAAACATGAAGAACATCTCTCAATTCTCTTTCTCTTGAGTTTGGAGTCAGATGGAACAAACTCAAGTCCGCGAAGGACACCGATGCCTCAGCATCACAGCATTCAACCAGCCACGACTTAGACGCATCTCATGCAATGGTTTCATTCTTGCGCAAGCCGGAATGAACGCACAACACTTGTACACAAAAGCGTGAAAATCCGAGGGCTGACGATGGTCTGTCTCTGCAAGGTGTCAAGTGGATCTGGGAATGCTCGCAAAAGCAAACAAGTTCAGCAGGGTATTTGCGCTTCAGAATTCCAGCAAAGGTGATGGGATGTCAATAATGCGACTGGTAGACTAGAATGCATTTCTCTTTGGAATCGACAAAGGCCGAACAAACGATGAACACAACCAATGTTTTGTGTTTTGGCTGTTCACCGCAAGGCTGCTTTGCTCAATTGGACCAAAGAGTCTTTGAGCACTGAAACATGTGCTCACACTTGCCAAAGCCAACTCACTCATTCCAAAAAATGTGTTGAAACAAACGCGTGTGAGATTGTCTCTGCTCCGTGGAACAATGGAAAAGAAGTGCTGAAGTGGCACAAGTTCGCCTTGTGCCAAACCACTTTGCTGGTCAAGAATCAAAATGCGCGCGGAAGTAATTGGGACGTTGAATGTAAAGGACGAAGCGTGCGAGCTTGGATGGCTGCTAACTGCTATTCACACCACTGCGCTGCAACACTTTGCCAAAGAACCCTGTGTAGTTTCATTTCCGCGTCTCCTGTCCAAGCCCGTTGCTGATGTCAGGCACACTCATTTCGCTGATGGTACCTTGGTGCTTTTTCAGTCCAAACAGAAAATACCAGGGGAGGGTATCTGTGCAACAGGTTTGCGCTATACAACAACTCAAGAATCATCAAAACGACCTGCTGATTTCTTTACTTTTGCATTGCAAGCAAAGACAATTCTGCACAAAAGCGCCACAAACATGAAGAACATCTCTCGATTCTCTTTCTCTTGAGTTTGGAGTCAGATGGAACAAACTCAAGTCCGCGAAGGACACCGATGCCTCAGCATCACAGCATTGAACCAGCCACGACTTAGACGCATCTCATGAAATGGTTTCATTCTTGCGCAAGCCGGAATGAACGCACAACACTTGTACATAAAAGCGTGAAAGTCCAAGGGCTGACCATAGGCTCTTCAAGGTGTCAAGGCATCTGGGAATGCTGCAAAGCCAGCAAGTTCAGCAGGGCGCTCGCACTTCAGAATTCCAGCAAAGGTGATGGTATGTTAAAAATGCGACGAGGGACCAGCAAGCGCTTCTCTTTCGATTCAAAAAATTGCCGAATCAAAAAAAGGCCGAACCAACAATGAACAAAACTATATAATGTTTTGTCATTTGGTCCTTCACAGGACAGCAGCTTGGCTGAAGTGGATGTTGTTGGCGCGCCCAATAGCAAGGATTCCTTCAACGTCCCTCTTTTTGCGTCACGTGAATTGAATGAAAGGAAAGCTTCTGTCAGAACGACCTGCTGATCAGCACTAGCAGAACGATCCTCTGGTCTATTCGCGCGCTGCACAAAGGCTACACAAGCAAGAAGAACCTCTCAGTTTGGAGTGAACTGCAAAAAGCTCAAGTCCGCAAAGGACACTGATGTGTGAGCATCACGACATTGAACCAGCAATGACTTCGAGTGTCCTGAATAGTTTCATTCTCCCGCAACCCATAATGAACGCACAACACTTGTACATAAAAGCGTGAAAATCCGAGGGCTGACCATAGTCTCTGCAAGGTGTCAAGTGGATCTGGGAATGCTCGCAAAAGCGCACAAGTTCAGCAGGCTACTCGCAGTTCAGAATTCCAGCAAAGGTGATGACTAGAAAACTTTAAGCTTTTCCCTGTGAAACCAACAAAGGCCAAACAAAACCCATGTTTTGTGCTTTGGCTGTTCACAGCAAGACTGCATTGCTTAATTGGGTCAAAGAGTCTTTGAGCACCGAAACGTGTGCTCACACTTGCCAAAGCCAATTCAACTCTTTCCGCTGCTCCATTCCCCTGGCTGAGAGTCCAAGCCCGTTGCTGCATTGTCAGGAACACTCAGTTCGCGCATGCTACCTTCGTGTCTTTGCAGTCCAAACAGAAATACTAGGGGGTGGTATCTGTGCAACAAGTCTGTGCTATTCACAAAAACCTCAGAACTATCAGAACGACCTGCTGCTCTCTTTACGCTTCAAGCAAAGACAATTCTGCACAGAGGCTCCGCAATCATGAAGAGCATCTCTCGATTCTCTTGAGTTTGAAGTCAATTTAACAAACTCAAGTCCTCGAAGAACACTGATGCGTCAGCATCACGAAATTGAACCGGCCATGACTTCGAGTTTCACGAAATTGCCTCATTCTTCCACAAACCGGAAGAAACTCATGGCGCTTGCAAATACAAACATGAAAATCCGAACGTTGACAAAGGTCTCTGCAAGGTGTCAAGTGGATCTGGGAATGCTCGCAAAAGCGCACAAGTTCAGCAGGCTACTCGCACTTCAGAATTCCAGCAAAGATGATGGGATGTCAAAAATGCGACTGGTAGACTAGAAAACTTTAAGCTTTTCTCTGTCGAATTCACAAAAGGCAAAACCAATTGTCTTTCGGCTGTTCACAGCAAAGCTGCTTTGCTCAATTGGGTCAAAGAGTCTTTGAGCACTGAAACTTGGCTCACACCTGCCAAGGCCAATTCACTCTTTCCAAAAAAGTAGTTGGGACGTTGAATGTAAAGGACGAAGCGTGCGAGCTTCGATGGCTGCTAACTGCTATTCACACCACTGCGCTGCAAAACTTTGCCAAAGATTCCTGTGTAGTTCCATTTCCGTGTCTCCTGTCCGAGGCCGTTGCTATAATGTCAGGAACACTCAGTTCGCTGATGCTACCTTCGTGTGTTTGCAGTCCAGCCAGAAAATACCAGGGGAAGGTATCTGTGCAACAGGTTTGTGCTATACAAAAAACACGTGTTCCCTTGCAAGCCACGTGGCTTCCGTGCTGTTCCCCCACTGGAGATCTCGCGCCAAGATCGATGGATTAAGATCGATGGTTTGAATGGTTTGGGTCGGTTCTGCTGTTGGTTCAGAATGGAAAAGAGCTTGTTAGGAGGCTACTGGTCTTTCCTGACCATCCTCCAGGTCGGTCTTATCCTCTGATAAGCCAGGCTGCTGATCTCTTTACGCTTCAAGCGTAGACAATTCTGCGCAAAGGCCGAACGGAACAAAACACGCGTTTTCTGCTTTGGCTGTTCACTCTGTGCTCAATTTGGATCCAAACACCTGTGGGCACGGCACAGGAGCGTATCTGTGCGAAAGGTTCGCGTGCATCAAAGAGGGGCACGTGTTCACACGAATTACCATTGGCCTCAGCTCATCAACAAAAGTGGCAGGTGGCAAACTCTTGATGACAAACGACCTCTGTGCAACTGAATATTTTTCCTCTTGGGCCCGGACACACTTCCGTGCCCTGCAACTGCAGCTGAAGCCCGCAATTTCCGATGCGTCTGGATAGAATCTGCAGCGCTTTTTTTGGGTGTGCCCACCTCTCAAACGGCGTTGATTCAGAAAAAATATCTGTTATTCGCCCAACAAGTTGTACTTGGAAGAGCGCTGATCCAAACAAACACAAAGGATTCAATTACTTTCCTGCGAACTACCCTAAACCAACAAGGTTTGTCCCAATGCGTTCTTCTACAACATTCGTTTGTCGTGGTGCGCTGCCACTATGTTTGATGGAATGTCGAGTGTTGTGTCCGGTGTTGCGTGCGATTGTGTGTGTGTGGCTTTGTCCATTGCCCTCTATCGGTTTTGTCACCGTGTGTTCTTCGGTGTTATTATTGGTAGTGCAACAATGCGGCAATGCGTGTCATTGTTTGTTGCCTTCTTGTCGCGTTTGTCATTGCGTGCTGTCAACTGCTCTGTTGGTGTTGTTATCATTTTCGCGTGACTGCTTGTTGTCTGCTGTCGGGTCGGGCTACCGGCCATTTGTTGAGCTGTGTTGTGATGTCTGCTGTCACGTTTGTCATCGGCCATGGGTTCTGCTCTACAATCTAGCATAGCAAGGTTTGCCTCAAGTTTCCATTTGTTGTAATCAAACCGGCTCAATCAAGGACCTGCCTATCAGTGAAGGCGTCAACCTCGCTCTCAGGTGGTCGATGAGACAAAGCAGCTGACCACATGGCGCTGTTTTTGGAGACAATGCTTGAAACTTGTTCCACAAACGTAATAGCCCTCCCGCGTTTGGCTGCATTGCGTCCACGGTTTCATCTTGCGCCCTGCTGGAAACTACATCAGACAATTGTGTTTAGTTCAATTTTCGCAGCAAACACTTACTAGTGCAAGGGCAATGTCAATTCACTACGGTAGGTCGGCAACTCTGATGTGAATGCTCAATTAAAGCACGAATGGCTCAGTGAATTCATTGCCCAGCTCTAGTATCTTCCAAATGCCTTCAACAGTGTCGGGCGCAAAAGCATGGCAAAACAGCTGCTACTGTACGTCGTGTTTTGCGCATGTGAGTGTGTGGTGTGTTGCTTTGCATGCTCTGTCTTCACTGTCATGCCATGTACGATTTCAACATGCTCACCTCTCGATCTCTGCGAGCTTTTCTCACATGCTACGAGTAGCGAGCAAAGCAGGAGAAAACAACATCAAAATCTACAAAAGTATTTGATTCACGGATATTCACGGCGCGCCCTCTCTCTCTGGGTCACCTTTTCCACAGCCATGCCATTGTCAATGGTGGGAATGCCCAGAAACTTCAGCAACCGGACTCGAACCGAAAGGGTTGGTACAATCTCGAGGTCGCCGCATCTGGTCGATGTCAAGGCGATGTGGCGAAAGCTTGGGCGGCTGCTTCCCCAACTGAGACTTAGCGCGTTCGGCAAATGATGCTTGGGAAGACGAAGAAAGCATGGACGGTTTCCAGGCAAAACATGGCCTGCAAATGGCAATGCCTTCGTCAGCAGCAAGAGGAACCTACATTCTAGCGATCGAGCATATGACAACGACCAAATCCGCAAGCCCTACATGATTCGTCTCAACTCTCAGGAGCTTTGAGGTCTTTTGAGTTTTTTTGCCAAAGAATCTTGAGGTGTTTCACGCGATCTACAGTGATGCCAGGCCTTCAATAGCATGTGCTGCTGAACAGCAGCGAACATGGCCAAACTACACAGGGCAAACAAAACGCCCTACTTTACCCCATCTACAGGCGAAACAAAATGAAGCTGAATCTGGACTTATGGGACACACCCTTACAACTACACGCAGCAAAACACATTTTACAGATCTTACCCTTGCCCCATGATTGGACCGCAAGGTCTTAAAGCCGAGAGCTTCAGAAACATGCCGTGCATGCAAAAGAGACAGTCAAAAAATATCAAAGGCATCTAACTCCAAAGTCATGTGAGAACCTGCATGTTGAGTAGTGGTTTTAGAGTAGAAGGCAACAGGAACGCAAAAGGGGACTCACATCTAGATCGCATATATATATATAATTACATTACATCATCCACTTCAACAAATCGCCTCGACCTGGTCGTGATGTGAAACCATTTTGCGCTGAAGCTCTGATGTTCTTCGCTGCTCAAGTCGTGGGCAACTAAAGCACTGTAAAGCAACACGCCTCTACGGCTCGAGGGACTCAAAAGACATTTTGCAGGTGAGATCCAAACAGCAAGCGCATCAGCTTCACGAAGGCGGCCTGCTTTGAGAAAACTCTTCCCCGCCTTTTCCAGTGATGTTCGGTCAAGACACATGAAACCAAACGCTGCAAGTGAAGAACTTTCACGCGCGTCTTGCGAAATGTTTCGGAATACTGATCTTACTTTTCTGCCCAAGTAAAGCGTGGAGGAACGCCACCGATTAAGAAACTGGAAGCCAGCTGAGGCCGCACGCTCATAGTCCAAGGCCGCATTTTGGATGTCTCCCAAGCGATGAAAGATTTCTGCGGCTCGACGAAAATCTTGCATTCTCTGCGTGGAAGCCGGGATGAAATCGTGGACAAAGGTATCTTGGGCGGCTTGTAGCATCTGTGCTGAGGCCAGGAGTGATCGTACGGCTTGCTTTGTAGTGACAATCGGCCTTTCACCAAGGATCTTCGAAGCGGTAGCCTTCTGTGTGTCCAGAAGCTTAGAGAAGCTAGTTGCTGCTTCCCTCTCTTTATCCAACATAAATGTGGAAAACTGGCTTTGCGTGCGCAGAAACCATGCCTGTGCAATCTGCATTTGCTCTTGTAAATCTGTTTGTGTCTGTTCGTACTCCAGAAAACGCTCAACCGTCAATCGAAAACCAGCTTGTGCTTCTGATACTTCTTTCGTAGAGGTCATGGTAAAAACCCTTTCCCAAAAGTTTGGGATTTTCAATCGTGAAAGAGGTGACCTGCAGCGTTGCAGCTCCAGAATCACACAAATGGACCGGTGCCACTCGATTTCTGTTTCCCAGCTGGCGATTGTCTTGGCCAAAGCTGCACTCAATGACAAAGAGCCTTCAAGGGCGGATACATTCAGGAAGCCATCGCCTTTCAAGATCAACCTGCAAGGACCTCCAAGTGTACGCTCTAGCTGTGCATGCAAGTCGTCGACCGTCGCTGAAACTGAAATGGCAAACTCAGGCAACTCTCGACCCGACAACAGCGTGGCGTTGACAAGAATCACCTCTTCGCCAGAAGCGTCCTCAGCTTGGATCATGTCATGAAACATGTCATCCTTGAGACGCAACTTGCGTGATCTGAAGGCCATGACGAGTTGTACAATCTTTGCACCATCGGGTTGTTGGTGCCTCTTAGCGTTGTGAGATTGAGTATTGGATGCAATGGTGTACAAGTCATCTAAATCCTCTAGGGCGAATCGACCCTTGTTGCGCAGCTGCTCATCGAGAAGTTTGGAGGAGCAGCGCAGAGCCTCTTCAAATATTGCCCGGGCCTCCTCGAACACAGGCCATCGTTGCTCCTGATCGTCTAACGCATGCCTCAGCAGTCGACGGCCTCTTTCCTTCAGATGCTGTATAGCAGACGAAAGGCTTGAAGATCCTGTGTGGTAGTTAGATCGCAATCTCAGAACCTCAACGATTGATGGGAAATCTGGTCGATGTTCTTGATGTTCTTGCCGACTTTTTGCAGCAACCTCAGCTTTCTGCGATAAAATAGGGCCATGCGCTGCTTGCACCTTGAAAGCAAAAAACGGATCGAAGCATTTTCCTGATTGCAAGCGCATTCGTTCTTGACCAAGCATTTTTCTTGCTAATTTGTGCTCAGAACCAATACGTTGCTTCAACTCCGACAAAATCCAGGCAAGTTCATCGTCAAGAGAAGAAAATCTCTCTGCAACTGCAGCTTTCTTAATCTTGTCAGCCTTCTTCTCTGTAAAGTCAGCCCTGTTCTCTGTAAAGTCACGTCCTTCACGGGATGCCTTAGCCATCTCGCAATAGTTGTCATCAGTGACAAACACAACTAGCCCAGAATCACGCCAATGCTCAACAAGCTTCTGCTGTACTTGGTGCGCGCTTTCCACAAATGCACAGCCAAACCGAGCCCGGGTAATGCCGACGTACAAATGTTTCAGCTCTGGAATCAAAGCTGCTGCAATGGCTGCTGTGGATGCTGGGTGAGAGAATCGTTTGGTTGAGCCAATCCTACCCTGCCAAATCTCCTCCACCAAACTGACAGTTTGCCACACTCTTTCCGGGTCACGCAAAGGGCACGCGCTGAAATAATCATACAAAACGACAAAATCGAATTCAAGACCTTTCGCTTCTGCAATAGTGAGAATGGTTCCACGCACGCCAAGACAACGTAATCTGTTGCGGCAGGCATTTGTGCGTACCAACACCGCACAGCGGGTTGAATCCAGAATACGCAAGGCCAGCGCTCCTGTTCCCATAACTACCCCAGCCGGGTCTGACGAGCAAACAGGAGGTTTGCCTCCGCTTCCACAAGCCTTCTCCTCAACTGAATCTACAGATGCTGGGAAGAGCTTGATGAGGAGTTCTGACACTGTGTTTGCGAGTTGTACGATTTGTGGCGATGAACGATGATTGAAACCTAACGACATCTGGGCGCATAGAAGTGCTTCTTCTCGAAACCGTTCTTCACAGGGATCTGAAGGTTCTTGGAGTGGTTTCGGGTTGATGTTCTGGAACGCTAAAATGATGTCCTTGAAAGAGAAAGCACTGCCAGGGTTGATAGTCTGGCATGTGTCTCCAGCTATCATCACCTCAAGGATGAGCGAGTGTTCTCAAGGGCCTTTTGAAAAGAACATGTCATCATGTTCTCCAGTTCAATTGAATCCGGGTTTGTAAATGTTCCGAAAGTCAACAACTAGCACTAAACTGGCAAAACAAAACACATATTGTGGCGCTGTATCAAGCGTCCCCATCCCCACGGCCACAAAGGCACAAAAGAGCAGTGAGTTCAGCTGGGGAAAAGTCTTGCGCTTCATCCACATAGAGCTCTTCAAACAAGGCAACTTGCTGTGACGATCTGATCAGTGCTGCTACATCAGTGCTGTCCAGTTGGTTTCCACCTGACACCAGTCACGCAGAATGCAGTGTTGCACGTTCAACAAGACTTGGTGCAATTGCGTTGGATGCACCCCAAAACGGCACCTGTCATCTTCCGCTGCAAGTACGCCGCAAACATGCCTCAACTTACATGCAGTTCGCAGTTTGGACTCCTGTTGATGGAATCACACTGGTGCTCGCTGATTTAATTCAAAACAAACCCAAACCATCACTGAGACCACATCAACAAAGAACACCGACCAAGTAAACAACACCGATATGTACATCGACTCTAGACTAAAAACAATACCGATGAATCGATGAATATTTAAACATAGCGGGCACAAGGAGCCCCTCTGTCCATTCAATCTTGACACTGACATGTATACATGTGCATGAGGCCAACCAATGCAGCTCAATTTACTTAAACGGGCCACTGGGAAAGAACCAACAAAAGCTGAAGAAAGGAACCGCGACGAAGAAGACATCCGCCCAAACTACTTTGGCGCTATCGCCACATGTTTTCAACACACCGAAATGGCCCCTCGAGTGGCGCTGCAGGTACCGAAGCAGTCGGGTGTGTTCACGGTGCCACTTCTGTGGTTAATTTCTACTTTGGTTTGTTCTGAACACAACATGCTGGAATGGTGAGGGCGCAGGTCAGCACAGGTGAACATGGTATGTGAAATGTACGTTGACCTCATCGACGCGAAGAAAGGTGTGTTCCTTGGAGTGATTTGAAACGGCCTTGCGTGGCCAAAACTATTTCGCGTGAAATGACTCCCTTCGTGCAAGATCTCTTGATATCTCTGGTATCGCACCAAGCTAGCGTCGGTGCACACCTCACAATATGCTGAAACCATGCGATGTGAGGGAATAGGAAGTTTTCACGTGGCAGTTTTAAAGAGGTTCCAGTCCAGGCATGGAAATGGTTCATGGCATCTATGAGAAGGCTCCTGCTGTCGCACCATTCTTGGGTCAACATGCAATACCAAAGGCTCAGGGCGAACACCGGCACTAGCTTGCGCATTTAGCCCATCTCAGTGATCAATATTGATCAATAATTTTCAGATGGGCTGATGGTGCCATGGACAATGAACGCCGTGGGAGGTACAACGCTTCATTCCCCCGCTCCACATGCTTGAGGTTGAAAATGCAGCGTGATCTGAGTCCAATGTAGAAGTGCTGGCAGTCGGGTGCCTGAACCACCTACAAGCGCACCACTTGTTTTTGAGAGATTGAGTTGCACTTCGTGCGGCATCTCAAGAGTTGCTTGCTTTGTAGCTACCTTCAAAGTGTGTGTGTGTATACATATGAATATATATAGAGGGCGCGTTTTTGTTTGGTTATTTTGGTGTGGCGTTTGAGGATCTGTCTGTGCTGCTGTCGTTTCTCTATTATAGTTCCTCCAGTGGAATTGGAAAAGCGTTGCGTTTAGGGAATTCTTTTGTGTGGTCGTGGTTTCTCTATAGTTGCACTTGAGTTGTTCCTCAAGGTGAACTAAAACACAACCACCAGTGGATCAGAAAACAAAGAGCGAGAAAAGCATACAAAACCAGAAAAACATGCATAAAGCAACGCTGACTCAAGGATTGAAAACCAACTTACCAAAAGTGAAAGCAACAAAGACCATAAAAAGAAAAACCATTGCGATAAGGAATCAATATGCCTCAACAAAAACAAGAGGGACAGTAAAGGAGAAAAGCCAGGAAGAACAAACTAAGCGCAAAGGGAGCGGGAAAAGTAAACAAAAGCATTCACACAGAAACAATGAAAAGCGCAACAAGCATACAAAAGCAGAAAAAATAAGAAAAGCGGGAGCAACCACAGAAAAGCAATGAGAAGAAAGAAAAGCAGGAGAGGTCATAGAGAAGCAAGGAAAAGCAAGAAAAGCAGCAAGAAGCAGATCCAACATTTCACCAAACTCAGAAACAAAAACCCGGCCCCCAAAGATTGCCCTCCAAAGTATAGGATATATGGATATATGATTGTGGAAAGCGTTGCACGATCGACGATCGAAGCCTTTTCGATCTGCCAACAGGCAGGGTCCTTGCCCAGTCTCGAGCACCGGCGAATGTACACTTCTCGTTTTGTGCAAGTGTTTTGACCAATGGAGCTCAACGTCCGATTCACATTGCTCCAACTCTTTGTTGGTCAAAACATGGCTTTTAATGCCCTTGCACCGTACTCGCAGCTCGCATAAGGTCCAACATGAATTTCTCATGATCTTAGAGGAAAACCGAGGGACCCTTTTTAGTAAGAGAGTCCGAAATCATGATTCCACCCGGCACCCATCTCATTCTGTCCTCTGGTGGCGACCATGTCGTTCTCAATGATGGTCAAGTCGATTGCCGCGCGCTTGTCTTCTATGTGGGCCGCAACATTCTTTGGTTTGCTCAGGTTGTCAGACAGGGAGCGAGAGTCCGTTGCTGCAAGGAATGGAGTATGTCGGATCTTCTCTTGCCAGTTGACCAGGTTCATTCGAAATATTTGGACCCCTGACCATAGGAACCTCATCCAATAGGATGCCCCAACTCCTTGCACCACGGCTTGAGCCTCTGCTGCCAGAGTGTTTACTGTACATCTTTTCAACTTGTAGCTTTTCCAGCTCATGATGGACAAGGCTTTTGGCGATTGCTCTGTCTCAAGGGCCTTGTCATAGGCCAAGACAATGTGTCCACCTTGGCTATGCGTTCGACGGACTTGTAGGAATCGCTCATGGATTTCAATCTTGCTCTTTTTGGCCTTCTTTTTCATGAAGACAGTATGTCCTTTCCATTCATCTTCTCCACGCCTTCGGAAATCTTGTCGACGGTTCCACGTGTCCTCGAATAGTTCTCCATCAAACCAAGTGGCTCTCTCCGCTTCTAGGCCGTGCATTTGTGGTCCCTTGGAATCAGCTCCAGGACTCCAGGATGAAATAGCAAATGTCGGGCCTGGACATGGTGTTGAATCCATAGGGCCCCTTTTTCTTCCCAGAAACCTTTGCTGCTTTCTTCAAGTTCTTGGCACGGTGTGTTGCCCCAGCTAGCATCTGATGCTGCTCCAATTCTTAGGCTCTCAGGTGGTATAGGTGCAATGATGATGCCTGCGTCAATCTTGTGGATGGCCTCATTTGCCAGACTATTGGCCTCGATCAGGTAGGTCACGGATGTATGGTTTTGGCATGCACTGTTGAAGGATACATATCCGACCCATCAAGTCTGGCCTTGTTTCTTTTGCTAGCCATGCAAGAGACCCAAGTAGTGCTCTAAGTTCTGGGATCTCCTCGTCCGTGGAAAGGTTATATTTTTCTTTCTTTCTCTCTTTGTTGATGGTGACGGTTTTGATCTTCTCTTTTACGTACATGTTCTGGTGAATCTTGATCCGTCCATCTTTCAAGCATTGAGTTTCTTTCCCAACAAATCGGCCATCTCCCTTGGCGGAACTTCCCTAACTTGTAATGTTGGATCCAAGTCACGTTGTCCCAATGACGTTTGCCTCCTCCATGAAGTAGGTCATCTGCGGCCACGCCGATGATGCCTTCAATCTGTCGCGCTTGTTCTTCGCCTTGTCCTTGTTGATGGCTATCTTTGAAGAGCATGAACAAGCAAGGATCTGGTTGAGATTGTTCGTAGCCCAGGTGGATGTACCATTGGTAGGGACCATCTAACAATCCATAGCAATGTTTCTTCAACTGTCGTTCTTGTATTCCAGGAAGTCCTTCACTTGGGAGTTCCGCGAAGAGCAAACGAGACATCTCGTCTCCACTATGGAAAGCTTGAGTGAAGTCCAGATATCCAGGTTCCCACTGGTCAGAGCACAATGTTTGTAAACAGTGGGACGGTCTCGGGAGCGACTTGTGGAGTTGCTGCTTCTAGCCATTCAGAATCGGGCTCCCTGAAACCCTTCATGACATGTCGGGCCTTCGCTTTGAATCCTCCACGCTCATCCTCTTTGATCAACAGTCCCTCATCCTTGATGCGCGGGGCCTCGTCAGGCTCAATCCGTTTTTCCTCTAAAACGGGGCTGGAGGATGCTGCAACCTGTTCTTCGATTCTTCGGGAGATAAAATCTCATACGCTCCAGCGTTGATGTTGTTGTTGACCTCTTTCTGGATCGCTTTGATTAATTTTTCTCTTGCAAATGGGAGCAAGTCTTTCAATTTGATCTCCTTTTGGCCTTTGATCTTCTTCATCTCCGGGATGAGTGTCTGGAACATAATCTCTGCCCAGCCAATCTTTTGTCGCTTCTGGGTCACATCGTCCTCTTCCTGGTCCTCGTTCTCCAAGGGTCGTACTTGTCCTCGGGGTTGTTCTTCCTCTTCTGTATGTTTTGCTTTCTTTTCTACATGTTCTTGGACCTGGTCTTCTGCTGGACGTTTGTGTTCCTTTTCGTTCTTGTCCTCATTCTTGCTTGAGTCTTCTTCTACTGGCATCTTGATTTCGTGTATGGTCATCGAGTCCTTCGACTTGTCCTCTTCTTCCCAGGGAAGTGGTTTGCAGTCTAGTTGAATTTCCGTGCGACCTTTCCATCTTTGAAGTTGATGTTTGATCTCGTCGTTCCAGGATTCCAATTGTCGACAAACTCTTCGATGCGCCCGTCCTCGAAGTACATGGTGGTCCTCCGGTGAGCTTGCAGTCGATTGTAGTCAATGGGGCAATTTTCCACATCGGTAGGTTTGAAGCTCAGTTGTCTGAAGTTGATGTGAAATCTTGTCAATGTCCCTTTTGATTCATTCCACATCCATTCGTCTTCCTCTGGTCGAGCTTCAACTTGTTGATGCGGTGTTTTTCCTTCTATCTTGTACCTTGGCTTTTTGAGGTGTTGTTCCTGAGGGTCTGGTTCTGCGTCTTCCTGTTCATGGTCTATTTCTTCGCTGTTGTACTCCTTGGTGAGGTCGATGTAGCCTGCTTTTGGTTCTTCTGGCATGATGTGTCGAAGATTGGATAGGCCCTCCATCCATGAAGATAGTTAGTTGCTCAGGAGCGGCTTTCACAATGTGTCTTCTGAAATTGATCCAGATTGCTCCAGATGTTTGATGTTAGGACCACTTTCGCTGGTCCCCTCCAGTAGCGGGCGCTCTCCTTACTAGCTTTATCTCCTGGAGCCCGTCGCCAGAAGTAAACTGTCTGTCCAACTTCAAACTCTGGTCCATCACGTCGTCCGGCATGTAGGGAGTTTCTCAGGGCTTGTTGACATTCGATTTCATGAAATGCCTTTGCTGCTGCTAGTCTCATAGTTTGTGCCCTTTGCATCTGCAGGTCTCCCCTTGTGGCCCAGTTGCGTTCTTTTGTTCTTCATTCGTGAGGAACTGAAGTCCACCTGGAATCTTCGGAGTGTAGCCCAGCAGCCTTTGAGCTGGAGGGAAGCCTGAGTTGTTCACTCGTGGATTGACAGTCACGTTCACGATGTCCACAAGGCCCCTCCATTCGGTGTCGTTCTGAACCGCATAGGTCTCCATGGATTTGATGAGGAATTCCTTGAAAGTCTTTCCGGGTCTCTCGGTGGTCGATCTTTGAGTCGGCATCTCCAATGCACCGGGTTCCACGATGGTCTCATCTAATTCTGCTCCATCTTGGAACGCAGAGCAGAATTCTTTCCCAAGATCCGTGTAGAGACGTTTTGGGACCCCATGAATCTGACCCACTCCAGGTAGGCTCTTCTGGTGTCAGGTGCCGTGTGACTTCGAAGTGGGACCACCGTCCGGAGCCATTCTTCTCTTCTTTCCTGGGGTAAGCAGCCAGATTGCATCTACTCCAACAGTATGGTTGGGCGGTAGTTCTTTTGGCGGTGCGGCTGCTCGAGGAGGTCGGACTAGCTGATGTTGTTGGCAAGTAGCACATACCAAGTTCTTGGCGGCATAGTCAATCGCCTTCTTGGAGGCATTTGCGTTCTGAAGAATTCTGGCTAATCGTTCGTTTCCAGGATGTCCCAGACCTTCGCGCGCCCTTCTCACAAGATGCTCCATTGAGAATGGTCGTTCTCGAGGAAGCAATGGTTTGCCCTATCAGATTTTTCTTCATCTTTTAGCTCTTCCTCTTGTTCGTTTTGGTTGGCATGTACTTCATGTTCTCCTGCATAGCCATTGCTTTCGTCGTCGTCGATCTTGATCATCTAGTTCTCGACAATTTTGATCATCTAGTTCTCGACAATTGAATCTTGTAGCCCTAGCCAGTGGATCTCTCTGGTTGATGTTGATGTCCTGTTGCTAATTTGTCGTTGGTATCCGTCCAGTCCAAGATTGCTTGCGCCAGCTGGTCCGGGTATCTTTGCGCTTGTCGTGATCGACTTTCTCCTCGACATTGGCCAAGTACTGGAGTATGTTGTTGTTGACCATCACATCGTCGACTTAGCTGATCGGCGATTTTCTTGCTATTGGTGATCCAACCAGTGCTCTTCTTCAGGACTCCACCTTGTACGTCTCGAAGTCCATATTGACAATGATCACAGCTGGTCAGGATGCTATCTTCGCGGTGGATGATTTTCTGTAGAGCTCTCTCCGTCCAGGCTCTGGATGTCAAAGGTTGCTCTAAGGTGTATGTACCTCCATATTCCAACACCAGCAAGATCACTTCGGGCAAAGTTAAGGAGGATTCGGGATTCTCGAAGTCTCCGTGCGAAGTCCTTCTTCGTGACGTTCATGTTCTGCGTGATGCTGAACAGAGTGCATGGTGGTGAGATCACTGTGAGACCTGGTTTGAACTCTTTGATGAATTTCAGTACTCGATCACGTTGTCGAGGGTCAAGCAGGTCATCTCCAAGTTCTAGAACGAAGGCTGCTGCGGCCATAAGTCCTGATCGAGGGCAGTGCGGAGCGAAGCGCTTCGGATTGAAAATCTCGACGATGGTCGTCTGGGATCCTTTAATCATTCTAGCATAGTGTTGGTTCACTTTCGTGTTGGACCTGATGCGCTCTAGATCTTTCTCTATTGCGCAAAATGGCTCATCCTCTCTCAGACTTTTCCCCAGCTCTCTCCAGATTCCCCATGTCTTCACTTCTTGTTGCCACTGGTCTTGTGGGTCTCCTTCTTCTTTTCCGCCTTCCACTTCTGGTACTCCAAGAACTCGTTGAACTCGGCCTTCTCCTTTTGGTCGAAGTCCGTCAGTTCCTCCTTCACAATCTGCTCGTCCTTGGTCTTCGCTTCCGGCTCGGTATCCTTGCGTTCTGACTTCAGGACTTTCCCGCGTTTCACACACTTCTCCACTGCCCCGTTTGGAGGTCCGAGCATGATCGCACTTTTCCTGACCCGGCTGATTCTCGACCGGACTGGTGATGTTCTTGCCGTTCTTGGTGTTCTGCGGGAGCGCCTGGAGTGCTTGGGGAGCGTGTCGATGGGCGGTAGCTGGTTGGGCTCTTCTCTTCTGAGACAGACGGTGGAGTTTGACTCACTGGGGTGATGGACTGGGATGCCGCTGTCGCCTGGTTGTTCCTCTCGGAGTAGGTCATCTTTGGCCACAGGTTGAAGACCTTGTTTCGTCCGTGGGTTCGTACTTGTTCCCGCTCCGTTTCCTCCATGTCGGTCACCTCCACTTCGGTCTCCTCCATGGTGCCTACGTAAATCCTCTGGCCCATCAACGAAATGGCCAGTTCGGTGATCCTGATCAGAACGAAGAGGAGCCGAGCGACCAACCGAGCCCAGACGTTTTCGTAGCGGTTCTCCTCGATCCGGCAGCGCTTCATGGCTGTGGGTCGACCTTGAATTCACTGTAGGGCCTGTGGTGAGGATGGACGAATCTGCCTTTGAGCCATTATTGGTTGCAGGGGCCGTTTTCAAGATCTCGAACTCCTCGGATTCATGTTGTAACTGTTCATGGAGTTGTTGAAGTCTGTCTTTCTGATCCTCCGTGAACTGGTTGAGAGGTAATCGAAGTGCTCCCGTGGGACCAATGTGACAATCGACCCCGAAACCGAAACGACGAAGATGTAGTCGTGGGCCTCTCTGAGGATCCAAGTGCAAGACAGACCGGCAATGTAACCAGAATGGTAACGAAATCAAAAACGGAGCTTTCCGGGATTCACCTTCCTGAAATATAGCTGGTCGAAGTAAGCTTCCTTTATTGCCCAAGCTGGTAGGGATGGTTGCCAAATGGGAGGTGGACGACGTTCCATTCACCGAACGAAATCGATGTTCTTGAGGAACCAAGCCAATCCTTAAGTCGTGAGGTAGTTGTCGAGCTAGTCGATGTAGAGTTTCCTCCCCAATCGCCATTCGTTGGCACCCGGTGTCAATGGTGGCGCATCCCTCATCGAAAGGTGGCTTCTCCTGCAAGGGTGCAACTTCAGGAAGGCCTCGCCGCTGGCCTTATCATGATTCTCGGCTGCTCTCCCCCGGAAATGGGAATCACCCCTAACCCAAAAAATCTCATGGTCAAAACAAGAATCATCACCCTTATCATCCCCGATATCCCCTTCAATCGACGCGCGTTGGACCTTATATATCGGGGTTCAGACATGCTTGATCCATCAGCTTCAATGTGGGAGCTGGTCACCACTTCAAAAATCCCTAGCTCACTTCGTCGCTTGGCTCAGCTGGGCATGAACTCGATGAAGTCATGGCCACCGATGGAGGCATCAGTGATTCCCCGATCACGTCCTTCTCGACATCGGAAGTCGGCCACGACAATCCATCTTCATAGACCTCATGGAGATGGCGATATTGCTCTCCATAGACCTCGCGAGTTTGCCTTTTCCAGACTTGCCCTTGTCCTTTCCGGTGCCTTTCCATCCACAGTAGCCCCGGGCTAGTTCCTTAGCCTTCTTGAGTTTGAGGCTCTGGCTGAAAGTCCTCTTCTGGTACATAGTATTCAGAACCTCTCGAATTTCGCGCTCGTCCAGAGCCTCTTCATCCATGTTTTCTGTCCCTTCCTCAGCGTCGCCCTCGTCCTCGTCATTCAACTCGTCCAGGACGGCCTCAGTCTCGAGGATCTCGTTCTCGTCGGTGTAGTCCAAGGTCTCATCGGCCTGGATGTGGTGAACCGGCGAAGTCGACGATGCCCCGGATGTAGTCTTGGCCTTGGTCTTGTTGACTTCAACTCCGACCTCTTTGGCCATCAGTTTGGTTTCATGCTTCCAAATCCATTCCTTCACATCTTTGGTGGCGATGCTGCCTCGATTGAAGTTCATCATATTCTTGATGTCTTGTTCGCTGAGGTCCAAGGCGTTGATCACTAGGAAGCCCTTGTAGGCATCCGGAAGTGCCACCTGATGCGTTGACACCCTCCTCATCGCCTCCCGTCGATTGAAGAAAGCTCGATGTCCTTCTTGACGATCTCTCCTGATGTGGTGGGTCACTTTCGCCAAGGAGCTGAGGAGGTCCTCTTCCGTGTCGTCGCCGAAATTCTCGGGCAAGCCCATGGCCGCCAGTAGGCGGTGCCCTCCCTGCTCATCCCGAAGCCAGGAACGCCAATCTTGAAATGGCGTTGAATCGCCATCCCACTCCGGAGGCTTGGATGTGGATCCGCCCCCCTTCCACTCATCTTCTTCTTCACCACGCCCTCGACCGCGACCTCGTTCACGGTGTCGGCGATCTGTCAGGAACTCACGAAACTCATCACTATCGAAGTCATCTGACATGCCAGCTCCAGCTGGCGAACCTTCGCGGCCTCTCACCCGAGACCGAACAGATCCAGCTCCTGCGGGTTCACCATCTCCAACTTCACTTCCATCACTTCGAGGCACCGGCTGGGTGCTTCCGTCCGCCATGGCTTACCGCTGCTACCCTGGAGCTTATTGCTCCGCTGCCATTGTGGATAGCATTGCGCGATCGAAGCCTTTTCGATCTGCCAACGCGCAGGGTCCTTGCCCAGTCTCGAGCACCGGCGAATGTACACTTCTCGTTTTGTGCAAGTGGTTTGACCAATGGAGCTCAACGTCCTCCGATTCACAATGATATATATAAAACATGCTGACCCTCGCCTACAATCCACATTCCATTTTGCAAGTTATCATTTAGCGGTTTTGTGAAGCAGGAATTTGGTTAACTTTGCGTAAGTTTCTTCATAATTCACCTAAGACCTAGACCGTGTCCTTGCCAACGCCTTGGCTGACTGTATGAAAGGTTGCAACTACTTCCGAGGTGCTGTAGATGTCTTGTAGCTGATCCTTGCGCAAAGGAACACCAATACAGGCGGTTGTCTGCTCAGTGTACTGCTCAAGCGTTAGGCAGTTGCCTGCTCTTGAAAGGGCCTCAAGGGTCACCAAGAAGCGTGCAATGCCATGAAAGCTGACGAGCTGCATCTCCATCTTACATATCCCTTCAAACCTGGTGAAGCGGCACTACTCCGTTCTCATTGGCCGTGCTGGGAGGGCTGAAACATACACACCCAGAAACTACCCCTATTTCCTCAATTTTTGTAGCTTTCTGTCCATTTCCAGCCTGCTTTGTCCGAAATTGATCAAGTGTAACTCTGCCGTGCAGTTCGACGGGTGGCTTTGCATCAAATGATCGAAGCTTGTTGTGGAATTCTGCCCAAACTAGGAGCGGATCCAAACCGGCAGGTGGTTTCAAAGCTGGCCAAAAGCCTCATTTGCAAAAGAGGTTCGTGTTTTTAAACTTTGTCCAGCGACAAACTCCCCTGCAAAGTTCTACGCAACGGCCATTCTGATTTGGCCAGCTACCGCTGCTACTGTGTACTAATATTGCCAAGGATCTTGCAAGAAAAGTTGAGTATTGAATTGCTCCGGGGCAGTTCGGAAGCAAACCCTGCACCAGCTGATCCCAAGTCAGACACAGAAGTTTTGATCCTCGTGTGAAGTGTCTGCTCAAAGGCAAGGACCGTCCTCCGTAGAGTGGCAAAAATCAACGATCTTCCCGGCTTCCCCCCTTTTGGGTGCGGAAGCACCGCAGGAGGCGTCATCAGGTCTGTTCCAAACACTCTTTCACTCTTTCGCCAAGCTTCCCAACTCATCTGCAACATTTTCACAAAGCAGTGAAGATCTTGTGATGAAGAGGCGTCGAGCATCAGGAAAAAGACGGCTTCGATGTAGGATGCGCTGGATGATGCACACAGTCTTTCCGGTCCCAGAGCGGCCTTGCAAAAATACCTGGAAGGCTCAGCCAGAGAAATACAGGCTCAGCCGCCATGTTGCTTGACATGTTATCGTTATCTATTCAGTTTGCTTCCCATACGGAATGACAGTGTGGAAATGTGGAGCAGCCTGATGTAAAAGCAGCCTGGAACGGTAAAGCAAAAAACAATTCTTGGTGACTTGGTGTGGTAAGTGTTGTCTACGTTTATAAAAAACTTTCATATGGTAAGGCCAGAATCCTTGATTTAAAAAAAGTCAAAAAAAGTCAAAAACAGTCAACTGGAAACGTCAAAGTCAGAAAAAAGTCAAATTGAACAGTCAAAAAAAAAGGCCCAAAAAATACAAAAAAAAAATCAAAAACAGTTTTAAAAAATAGAAAGAAACAAAAATGTCCAGTCAAGCGACTCAGGAGCAAAAGAAAGCCGGCATATATATATATATATGGAAAACACAGGCAAACAGGACAACAACATTGAACTAAACTAGTAACAAGCTCATAAGTCATCCAAGGCAAATTGCAGCCTTTTTGCTTATGGCTTATGGCTTTCAGTCTATTACAAATTCTGGAACCTTTTTGGTTGTTCAACTTTCACCTTTTCCAGCCCCAAGCCAGCCCCAACCCCCTACCCCAGAGTCGCAGGACCCCGACCCAGCCCCAGCCACTGTCCCAGGGTCTCTTCAGCTCCAAGCCAGCCCTGTCCCTGGTGGCCCTGGTAGCCACCCCAGAGTTCCAAGTACCCAGCCCTGTCCGGCCCCAGAGTCGCGAGCAGAATTGACTTTTTTTCGACTTTTTTTTTGACGTTTTGGTGCCTCCAGTAATCCGCCAAGGCTAGGATCCGCGCTGGGTTTTCACATTTGACCTTTTTGTGACTTTTTTTTGACTTGTTTTTTGACTTTTTCCACTTTTGTCTTTTTTTTGACTTTTTGTTGCCTCCAGTAATCTGCCAAGGCTAGGATCCGCACAATTTAACTTTTTTTTTTGACTTTTCCAATTGACTTTTTTTGACTTTTTTTTGCCGGCCCAGCCCCAGCCCTCCTGTAGCCTGCCTGAGCTCGACCTCAACCTGACCCCTCTGCCAGGAGCCAGCCGCAGCCAGCCCAAAGCCTGGCCCTGGCAGCAACCTGCCCCAAAACTTGAGCAGCAGCTGTCTTGGGGCTGAAGAGACCCTGGGACAGTGGCTGGGGCTGGGTAGGGATCCTGCGACTCTGGGGTAGGGGGTTGGGGCTGGCTTGGGGCTGGAAAAGGTGAAAGTTGAACAACCAAAAAGGTTCTAGAATTTTTAATAGACTGAAAGCCATAAGCCATAAGCAAAAAGGCTGCAATTTGCCTTGTTACAAGCTTTTCCTTGACTTGTTTACCTATGCAAAGTTTTTGTTTGACTTTTTTTGTGACTTTTTGTTGACTGTTGACTTTTTTTGACTTTTTTTTTTGACTTTTTTTGGACTTTTCAATTTGTTTTTTTTACTTTGACTTTTGGGATTGATTCTTTTTTGACTTTTTTTGACTTTAAAAAAAAACAAAAACAAATTGAAAACAGGTTCTTTCCAATGCAAGTTTTTTTGTAAGTCTACGTACAACAAACCTTCTGTGCAAGCTGCTCAGCAGGGTCCAACGGCTGTTCTGAGAACATTTATGAAGTGCATTGGTTTCTTTAATGGATTGGCCTGTTCCACGGCTGCATTTTTCTTTTAGCCTGCTCTTACTTAAGTAGGCGCCTACTTGATTAAGCAAGGGCTAGGTAGATACACTAGGGGCCGCTTACCAACTAGCCAGGATGCAGGATAGCTCATGCTCTTCATTTGGTTCCGAGATTTTAAGGGACACTATACAGAAGCTCACTAACTAACTACAGGGGCCTTGTGAGTCAGAACGAATCAAACCAGGAATGGAGTGGTCGCAGAACTCCTGTAAAATCATTTGGATTTGTTTTTTCATTGTCCGTTACAGTTTTAAACCAAACCCCTATCAGATCACTCTGCTCTGCAGCAACGTCGCTTGTTTGATCAAAGTTGACATCTTGAGAAATGATAATTTCAACCAGTTCAAAAACGAGAAATAGGACTGACAAATGAGTGACCCACTCTTGGTTGTTCTGTGCGGTCCTGCCGGCAAAAGGGAAAAAAGCGCCTTGGTCCTTGAGACGTTTTTACATGTTAGGTTCTCTTTCCAAGCCTCTCAAAAAAGAAGGGTGTATCAGGAATCATCATGTGAGGGTTGTTCAAAATTTCAAATGTGGCTATGATGCTGAAAGGCTTTTGCGCTCTGATACTGAGAGCAAGACCCGCAAATGATCAAGACTGATGCGAAGAAAAACTATCAGAACCAATGAATACCAATGAGCCATGCAAATGCAAACTTGGAAAGAACTCGAACAAAGCTGAGCTACACTATGGGGGAACTCGATGACCTGCCGCTGGGTTGTGCTCAGGTTCACTACATGATTCGTTTGCATCGGTTGTTCCTTCTTCGATCCTGAGCACAAACCAGCGCTGTGGCACACGTCTTGCTTTGCTACTAGGGTGGAGGCCGTCGCTAGTTCGCTAGTAGGTTGGAGGCCACCGCTACTAGGGTGGAGGCCTTCGCATGTTTTTTCCGAGATTCGCAACTGTCTACTTAATGTCGAGACCCGGCCATGAAGCCACGCAAGACCTGGAGCCAAGGAGGATTCACCTCAGCTGCATTCATTTTCTCAAGCCCAGGCTTGAAGAAAATGGAATATTCACGAAGAGAAGAACATGTGACCGAGCCGAGCCAGGCACTGATAGATAAACATTTGGCCACATGCTCTGCTTTCTGCACATCCTCTAGCGACTCATGAGCTTTGTCCAGTGCCTCTAGCAAACAAGATTCTGCGTGCGCAAGCACTTGGAAGACTGGGTCAATGCTGGCCCTGAAGAACTTCTTGAGAAAGTCAGAAACGCATGGAATCCTGGAAGCAGCAGCTTGGTCAGAGTGAAAACACCAGCGGTTCATTATTCACAGTATATAGAACCAACATGAACCAACCATGACATGCCCTGATTCTTCCAACGCTTTGCAGAAGCTTGGCAGCCATGGTATCATAATCAGGTCAAGAGTCGTATAGACCTTTTGCAGTTTCGCCGCTATCTTTGGCTTGAATACAAGTTCGGCTTCTTGCTGAATCCGGCGAAGCTCTACAAGGAGAAAGCTCGAAGCTTGGAGCGATGTCTCGTCAGAAAGTTGCAAGGGCCGGTTCATCGCGCAATGACATCGGTTTTCCGGTTTGTCGCCAACTACTTCCGCATTTGGGACCCTGTCAGTCTTCCTATCCAGTTTAACTGGTCCACCCCTGACATTCCCTGACTCTCCTTCAGTTGTCCCACCAAAAGATCCGAAAAGTCATGCTTTTATAAAACAACAATCCTGAAGGTGTTCAAAGAACTCCGAATATGATCCGAAGTGGCTTGATGGAGCAAACATGACATCTCAAGCCACTGCTTCACGCCAAGCAAGTAAAGTCATGTCTGACACATTTCTTAAGAAAAAGTGGATCCTTTCAACATACAGCGGCCGAATACAAATGCTAACAGCACATATTCAATGCCTTTGAATACCTGCAAATGTCAACCTCTGGAAGACCCAACCGGACCGGTTGAGCATGGCTGGCAGAAAGAGCTTGAAATGAAAATGCAAACGAGCAATCAATCCAGGGCATTGAAGGGTCCAATTCATACACAGTCGGGGAATTTGGACTTGGGAAAGCGATGCTGTCACAGAACACAGGGCGGCAACCCAAACATGTGCATCTGCAAGACGCTTTGGCAACTGGATTCACTTGATCCACTCACAGCTCAGAACAGTCGTTCTTGCAGAGGTCGGATACAGGACGCATTCACAATTTGGTTTCACATGTTCCAACAAAGATCACAACTACAGTGTTTGCCATTCAACTGAACTTGATCCCAAACGATCCCCCAACTTTCGTCTTGAGTCCCATGAGGCTTGATAGATATCTGCAGTGTTTCGGACTTATTCGTTTGGATTCAATTTTGAGGTTGCGGCTCCGACCAGAAAATTCGGCGAGAAATGAAACAAACAAATCTGGATGCAAGCATCCTGCATGTGAATGTGTCTGACACCTCTTCGATCACCTTACATTGTAGAGAAAACCCAATCTAAAATAGATTCCAGGTCCACGTGTGACTTGCGACCTGCTGTCAGTTCAATATTTTGGAACCCAAACGACGATCTCTGAAAATGTGCTGAAAGAGTTCAAGTAAATCTCTTAAGATTGTTTAAGACTACGCATGACTACGCGGTGTGTGCTGTCGGAATCGGTTGCGTTGATACTAAATTATGGTCCTTTAATTGCCAGGACAACCCGGAAACCTTACGACCCTGGCGTTTGGGCAAGATGGATGCACGGTGAGCACCATGCCTTCTCTATGCTCCAGTCTTCTCGTCGCTATCTGTTCTCGGCTCCAGAAAGGATCGGCGCTGGCGGAAGTCGAGCTTCTGTGCATCCTTTTACGCCCAAATAAGCGGACGTCGAGGGGAATCTGTCGGATTCCGGAGCTGTTGAAAGCAAAAACGGAAGGCTTTTGAACACGTTGAAAACGTCAATGTCTTTTGTTAAAAAATCAAGGTGTTCATATATATATATATAGTCTTGAAAACACTTGGACTTTTTGTTGGCTTAGTTTTGAAATAGATCCTGCAACAGTTTGGCAGCTATGTCTTGGCGACAATTCCGGCCAGCAAAGAAATTTAAAAAGGTTTGTGGCCTATCCCGTCTACTGCGCGGTGAACGCCCGTCAGTGCCTAAGGCCTCGGCCACGATGAATCCGGATGTCCAAGAAATGTTGGATGTGTTCATTTTCCATGCAGCGTTTGTTGAGGCCCCTGCCATCCCTTGTTCGCTTGGTCAATGACATAATTTGCTACATCCTGCATGGAAATTGCCACAAGAGTCCCAGTCCGCTTGACGTGCTTCAATCTCACCGTCTCCATTAATAAATGCCATTTTGCAATAGGATGCAATAGGTATACGCTACGCAAACCACACAGCAGGCTTTTGTACCTCAAACAAATACATCATAATTACCACAACCGCTTTATCCCAAAGTGCCTCGATATCATCAGGACCCAAACGCTCTCCGAATGCCGGCATTGCATTCTTTCCATTGGTGACCTTTAGTGGGAGATGGAGCGAGAAACATGGAGACAACGCTTCAGTAAACTTGCAAATCTAGCTGCAATGTTTCACAACATGCCGGATCAGGGAAAATCTGTTTGTCCACTTTGTTTGAATGTGTGATGATGCATATGGAAACATCAACGCACACCCGAATAACATTGTACCAGCCTGATACTTGATTCTCTCGACATCATACATTCCATACCTGGAAGGGCAGGGAACAAAGTCTGCGACGACATGGATAGTATTGAGGCTTTCCTGCTGTATCTTGTTTCCCTGTTTCCTTCGTTCAAGGATTTTCAATGATTTTCACATGTCGATGTTCAGTGCGTTGAGTGGAGTGGTTGGTGGCACGTCTCCAAGGCATCTTTCTTCAGCTTTTTGTCTGGCTGCACGGCATTGTTTCCGCCAGCATGGCAGGCTGCACCTGGGGCTCCAAGGAATCTCTGTCTTTTCTTTTTTTCACACGCTATTTTGCTTCGAGTCTTCACACCTGGCGCTTGCCTTGCGATTGAGGACAGCACAGTTTGCTAAGAAAATGCCCTGGCCGTTCCTAAAAAAGACAAACACGCTGGAAATACAACATGAATCAAGTAGACAATAAACAACCTGTAGGCAGCACAATTGTACTTTGTTCGAACGCACTCAGCTTGGAACTGGAGATCTGCTGCCAGTGCTGGAGCTCCCGCCAAAAAAAGGCCCAAAGCTATGCCACACAGCAAGCCGGCGCCGCTGCCTGCCGTCTCAGGCGGCTTGGCCGGCGCCGGCAGCTCGGAGTGGCCACTTGGTCGGAAGCCAGGCTGCCTCAGCGTCGGCTCATGCTTCTTTGGCTCCTGGCGATTCCAAAACGGCGCTTTAGATCGGCTTCTGAGTATTCCATGATGAGATCATGAATAACGACAAGCAAACAGAACATAATACTCAAACTCAAACCTTTTGTTTGAGTCTCTCCCTCCCTCCCTCCCTCGCTCGCTTGCTCTCTTCTTTCTTTCCTTCTTTTTCTTTCTTTCTTTCCCTAAAGGACACGGGACATGGATCTCGCATCCTCAAAGGAGGTAGGGGAAGCGGGAAGCGGCTGGTAACTGCTGAAATAGAGCACCGTCGTAGCTCTAAAGAATTCAAACTCCACATCTTCCCGACGATTGAATATGACTCCGCTCAGTCTGCCCATCCTGGACCGGGACAAAAGCGTGGCCATGATAGACCACCTGATGGAGTCAGACTCGTTGGACATCGCATGCGCACATCGCTTGTGTTTTCAGGTTGGTCCAAGGGACTGAGGCCAGAAAGAGCCGCAGGAGCCTCGACCTCAGCTGACTCAAACAGCTAAGCCATCTATCGCCACACGTATCTAGATCATCCAGAATCCAGATCATTGAGATCCCGACATGGGGGCTCTGTCAAACAGCTGGCTCGTGCCAAGATGTCGGAAAGTGAAAGCCGGAGCTTGCAGTCTGCAACAACGAATCTCGAAAGCAATGGCCTTACATGGCCTTACAATGACTGGAAAACAAAACGAGCCACGCTACTTTTGACCGTGTCGTCCCGTGCCATCAGCGCTGCTCAAGAGTTGGTATCACGTTGCCGTTGGCAAACCCTTTTGTGGGGCAAGCCGCCAAGCAATGGTAGCTCAACTTGTCGGCCTCTTCCACCACTTACTTCCGCTGACAAATTCTTTCCCTTCAAACTTTAAACTTATATCATCTTATATCTATGTCAATTTCTGTGTCAAGCCACTTCACTCGGCTAGAGCACTCCGTCATGTGTTTTGCCAAACATGGTACACAAAACAAAAGAAGAGTACAACTAGTACGGATCTAATCAGGTTTGGTGTGGTTTGGCCGAAATTGCGGCCCTTGAGCGCTTTGGGCTCAAGATTGACCGACGCAAGGCGGGACTGCCATGGGCTGGCACGGGGCGATATGAAGCGTCGGCATCACGTCGGCACCGCTACATCAAGGTTCTGTGCGAAAAAAATCGGCTGCAAAAAACGAGACTTTTCTATCTTGCTCAGAATGTTGATCAATGGATGTGTATATGTATACACTCAAAAGTCGTGCAAAAAGTGCTGCCATTTTCATGCCCTACAATCTGAGCCACACCAAACAAAAATTTATGCAAGATTCTCTCCATGAATCTCGCATGTCAAACTCCAAATGAAGATGACTGAGAATCCATGACGCCTCTTTATTTCAGGCCTGCAATGATTGACAGTGACCCGGACATTTCGGCCAAGGGTGCTAGGGCCCCTTGGCAGGCCTCTTTTCTCCTCCACAAAATGTCATTGGATGTCATTGGCATCTTTTGCCAGCTCACTGGGCCTTTCCTTCTTTCTCTCTCTCTCTCTCTCCGCGTTCTCTAGACTCGAACATGAATTTGAAGACCTTGCACGGTGGTCATCCTTCACGCTCGCGATGTTGCCCAGCAATTCTTGAACTTGCAACGTGATCTCAGGCGTACGGCAATCGTGGAACGCTTAGTGCGGGCACCAGAACACTCGCCAAGTGGACTCCTTGAAGACTTCGACAATCGTGTCTTTCACAAAGTGATTTTGCGCCGACCGTGATAGTGTTGCAAACCTTCCAATTTCCAATCCGGATCGAAATATCTTCCGACTCCAACTCGAAAGTCCATAGACACTCTCAGGAAGGTTGTGGAATTTGGAGGAGCATAATGCCTCACCAATGTGCCATGGAACATGGCAATCTTCCCAACATCCAAGCTCAGCGGATGGAAATCGTTGGCATTGGGTTTTGACTCAACCCAAAGCGTTGTCTTGGTGCGGTCGTAGTTGGTCAGTGGCATCCAGAAATTGACTTCCCCATCCTGAGCGCATAGCCACGCCAACAAAATTGTCTTGCTAATTGGACACAGCGACGGAACATGTATAGAAGAATCAGTTCAATCCTCCTATGATCCCTTTGCCGTTTTGGTAGGCCCTAGGAACCCCATTCATATATACCCTACCTACCGAAAAGCGCCCAGGAAGACGATAAAAAACTGAAGATGTGTATAGATAGATAGATAGCTAGCTAGATAGCTAGCTAGTTAAGTTAAATAGATAGAAGTTTAATGATATTTACATATTACTAATTCGTGGCAAATCCAAGAGCCACCTCAAGATGTGGTGCTGCTTGTGGGTCACTGTGCGCACTGCTTGAACCTCGTTGCAAAAGACTCGAGGTCAGGGACCCTTTCGCGGGGCAAGAGCAAAGAAACAAACGCCTTTGAGCGCCAGGCAGCTCTGCGTGTTGGCAGGAGGAGGGGCGGCCGAGGATAGCTTGGGAGCTTTAGGAAAACGATGGCTAGTGGTGGGGAGCCTAAATCATCTTCCTTGGAGTCAGATTTAAGCTGGGTGAAGCTGATTTGACTGAGTGGCCCAAAAAGGTGGAAACCTTGGCGCAACTATGGCCAACAGAACATGTACAGCCGCTGAAGATTGCTTTGCGGTGTGAAGGCTCAGCATTTCAACGTGTGTCCGGATTGGGTCCCAAAGTATTGAAGGTCAGTATCTTGAAAGGCGAGATGGCCATTGTGAAAACGCTCGGCGCTCGGGGGAAATCAAGACCGGAAGGCAAGTTTGACCGTTTTGATCGCGCAATCTTTGGCGCAACTCAGCGACCAGATGAGATGCGTGAATCATACTTGGCCAGACATGACCATTAACTTGAAGAGTTGATTGGAATGAAGGTTGGGATGGAGGAATTCCGTGCCTACATCTTGCTACGCAATTCATCGCTGAACTCGGAGGACAAGAAATGCTTGATCGTGGAGTCGCAGTGTTCACTGGAATATCGTGACTTTGTGGCCAGCCGCAAACTCTTAGGCGATCGCTTTTTCCATGAAGTCCACGCAGGCAAACAGCGCAACCCCCAAACCAAATGGCGTGACGCCACAGCTTTGCCCACGGAAAAGGCACCCACGTTGTCGCCGTCCCATCAGTATCCTGGGAAGAGGGGATTGGATCTGTTGGAGACTATATTGAAGACAGTGTGATTGAACAAATCACTGATCGAGTTCTCACAAGCACCAGACTCCGCTTTGGTGGGACCATCACGCCTGTTCATCTCTGTCACGCTGGGTTCAGAATACCTCGAAAGGCTGAATTTGTTTGGCGGCTCGCATCTGAGGCCAAGGCCCCCAGCCCAGCGCCAGCTGCGTTGGCGTAGCGCAAGTTGGCGTGGTTGGTGCGAATGCTGGAGAAAGCCCAAGTGTTGGCCTCGGTCTCTTGGGAGGGTCGTCTGTTGTTGGACTTGGTTTGCAGCTGTTGACCCTTGGAGGAATCTGGTGAAGACATGTAGCCGTCCATTGATTTTTCTCGGTGAGGGAGTTTGTGGGTCAAACTTGTCAAAACCGTCCGTGCCCATATGCGCCCCTGGCACGAAACAAATCTAGCAAGCTGGTCACAGGGAGACGTTTCCGTGGTGTTCAAGTGTGCTTTGCTCGCGCCCAGGAAGTCCTGCAGTCCGATCCTTGCTATGCGGGATAGCTGCCCTTTGCACTCGGCATCGCCGAAGCTTCCTTCTCCTTCTTGGGGCGCTTTCTCGCTGACTCCTTCTCTTGGGGCTTGGGAGGGGCGCTGCTGTCAGTATAGCCCGGGCGCCGCAGGGCGCTTTGCGCTTGCAGGTTTCACCTTTCTTTTCCTTCTGGCGCTTCCGCTTCGGGACCTCTGACAAGTCAGTTGGCCGAAGGGTTGCTGCGTCTTGGGGTTCTGCTGCGCGTCGTGCTTCACAGCTGAAGCCAGGGCGTGACCGAAGAGCGCCAAGTCCTTGCAAGGGGTTTTACCCAGCCATTCTTGCATCTCAGGCGCCCACTGTAGATCGCGCCGGCTGCCTGCCGTGGACGCCACCCCAGCAGGGTCTAACCCGTAGATGTGCGCGCCTAGCCTGAGATGACCGTGTTGGTTGACACCGTACGCACTTGCATGGTTTCCGCACTTGCATTCTTTTTGCAAAAAGCTTTGAATCTGAGGTAACCACGCTTCGTCGCCTCGCTGTTGACGTTGGGCGCTGCTTCGCCAGGCGCTGGTTGGAAAGCGTGATCTGCAAGTACTGCTGGGCACCCCAGTGGAAGTTCTACGTTTTAGATTTCCCTGCGCCGTTACGTTTATGCTTCCTATCCTTTGCGCTCGCCCCCTTGATGTTGCTTCCACTCTTTCAAGCACGCCCGGCACTTAGCCGACCAACCTGTGTACCTGTAATCAGGTGCTTCGAGAACGCACTTGCCTTGATCTCTACCTATGAGTGTTCCTTTTGTAGCAAGGGCTTGACAGAAGCGAGGCGTTTTGGTAGAACATCTGGGTTGATCCGGCGATCCGTTTTTCTTTCGGCTGGTGGAATCTCCTGGGGTGCCTTCTGTAACATGCTTGCGCTCAAAAAGAGCTCGCCGAACTTCGTGGCACCCTTCACGCGCTCATAGTTCCCGCACAAGTTGAAGCAATTATCCGCGACGCAGACCGCGTGACACCTCGCGTGGGTCGCAATTGGATCACCGCTGGCAAAACCGTTGACCAGCTGCAAGACATGTTGCCGGAGAAGGTTTTGTGGACATAGATGTTTGCAGGGGCATCAACCGAAAAAGAATACCCCCAGAGCAAGTCACAAGCCAGTCATGTCCATGTCGCCGTGCCATGGGACGTAAGAGGGATGATCAATCAGGCGTGCTAGAACCTGAATGGGAAAGTGGGATGCGCTAATTCGAGTGGGAGCCCCCGCCACATTGCAAGACCATTCTCGATCAAAGGAAGCCAGTGATGGTCATCAAGCAAAACTTTCCGTATCGCAGGCTCCGGAAGAGCCTGCAGCCAATCGTCCATGTCCGGCCCCTAAACCAGCCGAACCGTATGAGCCTGTGTCGTCAGGACAACCAGCTCAGGAACCAAGTTCCATGTTCCGAGCGTTGCCCGAGAAGATACAAAACCAGGTTGTCAAGATCTATAACGACTTTAGACACCCGGGCCACCAGCGCATGAAAGCAGCATTTCAATGTGGGGGTTGGTCAGAAGCTGGGGTCCAAGCGTTAAATTGTCGTACTTTGCGTGTGACACGCGCCGGGAACAAGAAGCGCCAAAGATAGCCGGCCAAGCTCATTCAGCAGTTCGAAAGGATTTCAATGATTTGGTCTCTTTCGATGCCGTCCAATGGAAAACCCCCTAGACCCGTAGTGGGGGGTGTTGTCATTTCATTGAATCTGATTCCGCCACCAACATGTTGCCACAGCCTTTGAACAGGGTACAGCGCTTATCAACTGTTTCCAAGACGCATGGATTTGTGGGCAGGTAAGCAGGTAATATCCGATAGCCGCAGGGAAGCAAATAGCCAGTCATTCTGTGAGCTCGCGCAAGAACATGACATCCGTGCAGATACCATCCCTTCGCGAGCTGGCAACTCGACCGCGCCGAAAGAAATGGGGACATCCTGAAAAACACGTGGTCGAAATATCGCATCCTGTTCGAAAGCTTGAAATTCAGTCAAGCTCTCCTTCATTTCGCGCTTTGTCCAAGCATGCAGGAAAAAGCCCAAAACTCTTGGTGCTCGGCAAAAGCCGCCATGCGCCGAGCAGCATCATGGAACGTGATCAAAGTCATCATCAGTCGCCTACACAGAGGGCAGCAGGTTCAGACAGCAAGCTCTCAGGAGAGAAGCTGGCCGAATTGCGTACGTCAAGGCCGGCCAATGCTCCATACTAAGGAAGTCACGTCCTCATGTAATGATATATACCACCGGTGATTGGGCGACGTATGGGAAATCTAGCCAGGCAGAAGAAGGCGAATGGTATGCATAGGCCGGGTGGTCATGGTTGAACACAAAGCCATTTGGCTATCTGAGTCGCATCTCACACGGCTACACCGGGTAGCTGTTCTTGAACGTGTGAGACTGTTGTCAACCAACGAACAGCTGATGGCCCGAGGCCTCCAAGACTTTCGGAGCCCGGTGAAGGGTTTGCACTGTTCCTCCCTGAAGTCGTTGCGTCGTCAATGCCTGCGTAGGCCAGCTTTGATAGGCACAGGCCTTGATAGGGTCAGCAGCAAAAAGGCAAAAGGTGGAGGTACGTCTCAAAGATTTAAAACAACCCAAAAGAGCAGAACTTGAGGAGGCAAAATCCAAGGAGATCGAGCAATTGGCCCCGACACAGACCCAGGACATCCCTCCCATTGAGATACCCCGTGAACAAAGAAAAGGTCAACAACAGTCAGCAACCCAGCAAGAGACACAAGCACCATGAATCCCGGCGTATTTACTGCAAGCCAAAATACCGATTAGGGGATCTCTTAGTAGCCTGCTAGATGATGCCAAGAGACATGCCAAGATCCAGATCACGATCCAAGCCGTTCCGCCCGAGGAAGTTAGGTTCCTGTCGTTCTCGGATGCAGCGTTCGCAGCCCGTGAAAGAGCACACTCCCAGCGAGGAACGTTTACTTTATCCACCGCGCAAGAAGTAGAAGACGCAAAGGGGTTAAAGGTGAGTCCTCTAACGTGAGCTCTCGCAAGGCCCACAGGGTTGTATCAAGTATGTTGACCAGCTGAGCTGGGTCTGGGTGCTTGTGGAATGGAGAAAGCCCACCGAAACTCTGACCAAGTTGTCAACAGCTTTGCTGCAAGAGCCTGCGCGACCTTCTTCCAAAAACAGCTGCCCCATCCTGTTCAGAATACTGAGCCCTCCTTGAAGCTCTAGTGATCAAAGACTCAAAAAAGACTCGAAGAAGGTATTGTAAAAATGGGTGCGCGGTGCAGCACGGATGGCCGATGCATTGACCAAAGATATGGGCGCTGAAAGTTTTGAGGGTCGAATGGTGCCAGCAATAGATGCTTGTGGGAATATGGGCCCGGATCCAGTCGGCGTCCCAACCCGACACGCAATTGTTGTGAGGGTGTAGCCTGCGAGATTACAGAAAGTCAAAGCACACCAGGACCCTTTCGAACTGCCGTGTCCTAAAGACGTGAAACTTTGGTGAAATTTTGTCAGTTTAAAGATTGAAGGAAGATCGTTTTTAGCGGTGTTCTAATTCGTGACAAATCGGAACCAGCTCAAGATGTGGCGCCGCTTGTGGGTCACTGTAGGCAGTGCTCGAATCTCGTTGTGTAAGTGGTGTGTGGGGTCGTGGCCGACCGTCGTTGAGGCTTGGTTGAGGACAAACTTCTATAGTTTGAGGTGAGCAGAGAAACAAGCGCCTTTGAGCGCCAGGGGCCGCGGTGTGTTGGGAGGAGGAGGCCAGGGGCCCACACCAGTGTGCAAGACACAACATATACATATGTGTACATGTAATTATATAGCAATTTCAATGTACTGTTAACATACTTTTAGTTTTGACAACAAGTTGCCTGGTGACCAAACTCTGCGTCGCGGTGAAGGCGTCGAGGGCGCTCACTGGGTCCAGGCTGCAAGCGTAGGGTGGGAGGAAATTGGCAATAGAAAGCAATAGGACCATCCTGCCACAAAAACCTGCCTCACAGCCACATGGCTGCGTATGGCGACATATGGCTACTTCTGCTTACTTTGTTTATTGTTGTGGTTTAGTTGGCTTTGCTCGCCGGCACGTCCTGCTTCAGCTTTGTCTTCAAGTTGGGACACACCACCTCTTTAAGCAGAAGCTCGTAGCACGCCAAGAACTCTGAACTGTCCAGGATGCATTGCCTCAACAACAGATAGAACCGTCTGAAAAACAAAGTCGGATAGAGAGACCACAAAAATCTCCCAATCTTTCCAACAAGCTGCCTCCAGCCTCAGTTGTTGCAGTTCAACCAAGGACATTTCATTGCGATGACATACTGCGCTTCCTCTTGCTTTGGACCCCCTAGGTTTCTTGGAGAAATGCTCCTATCCATACTTTGGGTTTGCATCAGGATTTCTACAACTACAGCAATGCTTAGTTCGTGTTGGGCAGGTCATCCGTTATTATAAAGTTTTATATTTCCAGAAAACCCAGATCACATTTGACTTGTATTGTGCACCAGAATCTGGGTTCTAGAGGCATAACAGTAGCCAGGATCCATATTTATTATACAATCGCAAAAAGAAAAAACATAAAAGCAATTTTTTTTACTTCGAGTGATCCCCACCATGACATTTCAATCATTTGTCTTGATGCCATAGTGAGGAGCATGTTGCCATGGTCGTGAGTATTGTAGTTCTCGATTTTGCTTGTGGGTCCTCGGGTTGTGTGCTGTGGTTGTGTGTTGTGCTTGTGGTTGTGTGTTTGTGGTTGTGTGTTTGCGATTGTGTTTGTGGTTGTGTGCTTGTGGTTTTGTGATTGTGTGTTTGTACTTGTGGTTGTGGTTGTGTGTTTGTGGTTGTGTTTGTGGCTGTGTGTTTGTGGTTGCGTGTTTGTGGCTGCGTGTTTGTGGTTGTGTGTTTGTGGTTGTGTGTTTGTGGTTGTGTGTTTGTGGTTTTTGTGTTTGTGGTTGTGTGTTTGTGGTTGCGTGTTTGTGGTTGTGTTTGTGGTTGTGTTTGTGGTTGCGTTTGTGGTTGTGTGTTCGTGGTTGTGTGTTTGTGGTTGTGTTTGTGATTGTGTGTTTCTGATTGTGTTTGTGGGGGAGGGGTTGTGGTTATGTGTTTGTGGTTGTGTGTTTGTCGTTGTGTGCTCGTGGTTGTGTGTTTGTGATTGTGTGGTTCTGGTTGCGCTTGTGGTTGTGTGCTTGTTGTTCTGTTTGTAGTTGTGTGTTGAGGTCCGGCGGGGAATACTGGGCGCGGATGGTCGTTGGTTGAGGTCTGGCGGGGAACGCTGGGCGCGGATGGTCGTGGTTGAGGTCCGGCAGGGAACACTGGGCGCGGATGGTCGTGGTTGAGGTCCGGTGGGGAACACTGGGCGCGGATGGTCGGCCTTGAGGTCCGGCAGGGAACACTGGGCGTGGATGGTCGTGGTTGAGGTCCGGCAGGGAACACTGGGCGTGGATGATCATGGTTGAGGTCCAGTGGAGGAGGACGAGGAGGAGGAGAGGGAGAAGGAGGAGCCGGAGGAGGAGGAGGAGGAGGAGGAGATGGGGCTGACATAAAATCTAACAACCTTCACCTGACAGGTGGGGAATGAAAGCAGAATGATAGCAAATGAAAGCAACATGAAAGCAACTGAAATGAACTCCAAAGGTGACTATTATTGCGGCTACCCCTAATTATTACGAATCTAACATTACATACAACTCTATGCGCATCGGTGACGAGATTTGTGAAAGACCAAAGGCCGACTTAGCCTCGAGCGTTTCTCATACTTGAAGGAGCTGAAGACTTCCTGCGACTTTTTGAAGCTGGAGCTGAAAGAAGGGCGATGTGAGGGTTCTTTAGGGCAGCTTCTTCTGTGAGGGATGGGAAACACATTTTTCAAGAACCATGAACCATGCATGGAAGAAACGGTTTCTAATGGCTGATGCAATGGTCTGTTGCACTAACGAAAGGCATATTTCACGCACATGCTGTATGAGCCGCCTCCTTGGCTTGAAAGAGCTCAAGTTCATTGCTACTTCCAAAACATCCGAAGCCAATCTTCGGCCCAGCCCAGTGCAGGAGAGCCGCGACGTGGCTTCGGAAGTCATACTTTGTTTTGTCATACCTTTGTTAACTGAAGAACACACTTGGTGATATGCCAACAACATCATAGGTGTGTTGAAACACAAACGCAAACGAAAGACGAACACCCTTCTGAAATCTTCTGAATATCCAGGTAAATTGTGGTAAATTACGGTATTCCCCCTTGAATGCGTGAAATTTTGATCCGACTTGACCTGAAAGCTTGACAGCAGGAGACTGAATGGACGAAGCAAAGCGAAAAGGCGCAAAAAGAGGCGAGTTCCAACAGCTAAACCGAGCGCGAGAGAAAACGAGGTGTGGAACGCACATTAAAGTTGTTTTGATCGAAATATGTGCAAAAACATTCCTGTTTTGTCTTACAGTAACTTTTTGAACATTGGGTTCTAAACCTTCAGGGCAGTCAATCCGGACTAGCGAATAGCAAAAATACATGCGGATTTGGACTAGTGGCTCCATCTGCTCTTCAGCGCGTAATGCCTCCGGAAGTTCTTCTTCAACTTGAGGCTTTGGGGACAGTAACCTGACAAGAGCTAACCAAGGTAATTTTGGGATTGCAACCCAGTCTTTAAAGTATTCTACAGCTGCTTGGGCGTGGGCAACCCATGCCCCTACTGAAGGCGACTAAATTCACGCGGGGAAATCCACTCGTTGAATTGACAAGAAAGAATCCTTCAAACTGCTGTCAAACTTTGTGATTCGAGCAAAGACTTGAGACCAGGAAAACGACAAACAAATGTGCTTTCAGTCGCTTTCAGTGTGGACTAGCAAGGGTTGCATGTGGCATTGAACATCAAGTCCAAGCAACAACATTCTCTCCCCCAAGGATGCTGGAACACCAAGCTTGGACAGCAACTCGTATCCTGCCACGCAACATAAAAAACGTGCACCAACTTTTGTGGGAAGGGCGGAAACATGCGGGAACAATTTTCTTTGATTGCAAACTCTGACTTGCTGGTCCTTCTTGGCCTTTCGACTCTTCAATTTCCGCAACGTCTCTGCCTTCTGAAACTTCTGCCATATAGAATGATGACTCTGCTGACTACATCGGTGATAAACGTGGCTGACCTCAACAGCCTCCTCCGCTTGAGCCAAGCAACCAGGTGATAATGCGAAGCTTGCCACACCAGTGCCACTTGAGTCTTGACAGCAGCTGATGGATATCCACGGCTGTGCAGAACATGTCGCAAATAAGTAAGGTACAAAAATCTTGCCTCTGCTGCGTAATTGTCTGCTTGGTTTTGGCGCGGCGCTTGCAGTTCAGGTTCGGTCAAGGTGTTTAAGGTTCTTGTTGGCCAATAGCCACAATTTGCTGGCTCAACCTGTCGGAAAACGGCTCTGGCTCTGCGTGATCCGGCTGGCGTCCGGCTGGCGTTCAACTATTTTTGAGGGGTACGAAAAAAGGAATGATTGAAGGTGCGCTGTTCGGCAGTGCAGTGGAGCGACGTTGACTCTCCACCAAACTACAAGCCGTTCGCGCACGACATGGCGCCAGAGTGTGCAATGCTGGCGGGAGATCCGCCAGCTGGTTTACGGGAGGTGTTAGAAAGGGCCGGCTTCTGGGCAACAATAGGGTGGTAAACCACCCTGAAAGAAGGGCCGGGTAAGTGGCGACGCCAGCCGACCTTACCAGATGCGATTGGCAGGGCCTTCGGCAGGCACAGCCAAGCGGGAACTACGAGGCTCTTCTCCGCTAATTAGCTAGGTCTGCGCAACAAAACAACGATGACAATGATAGTGATCGTGCTGGTGGTGGTGATAACGGCGGCATGTTGATGGTGACAATGCATATATATATATATAATATAGTTATATGTGTATATATATATTTACTTATATTGTTTTGTCAAAAAACAGCCTGCAAAGGAAAGGATATGTAATCATCGTGGATAGAAACTTCAATGTCAAGAAACTCGTCAAACCTGAGAAGTGAGGGGGCGAATGCCAAGTAGGCATGCGGTCACTTCATTTTGTGGCTGCGAGCAGGTGCAGCGCAAAAACCACGGTCTTGGACGCATTTTTGACGAACTCACCCAACAAATCACCTTTTCAACGAAGGGCGCTGGCATCATTTCAACTTGCAAAAAACAACACTTCTTCACCAAGAACTCTGGCGTCGACGCAATCTTCAGCCGCGCACAAGCAGAAACGCTGTCACCACCGCCGCCACCGAAACCACTTCTGAGCAAAAAAGAAAAACCGGCGCACCCGTTCCCACACAATTCGTCCAAAATCACCACTGTGTACGCCACGACGCCACCCGTAGTGTCCAACAATGAGTACTTTACGGCCTTTTCCCATCAAAAACACCGTTGTTGTTTATGTTTACGCGCGTTGAACTAGATTTGGCCTCTTTCATGCATGGCCTGAATCAAAACCACACACAAAGCACTGTAAATTACAATGTCTTTCCACGCTCGCTTCGACAACTAATCTCAAGCAGCTGCAAACAACACAACGTTATAGGAGTTTTTCGACACCAAATCTTTCAAACGCGCTGCTATTTACGCAGCTTCACCAACCTTAGCGTCCAAAAACATCACTTTTTTTGCTGTTCTCCCACTGAACCTCTTCAAAGCACTGCTATTTACATCTGTTTACGATGTTTTGGCCTCTTTCAGGGCTTGAATCGACCAAACAAACACCAAACCACTCTAAATTACAGTCAGTGTTTTTCCACACTCAAGCCGGCAAATTGATCCAGAACACTCCAGAAAACGCCACCATGGCCTTCCACAAGGCTCTCTTCCAGCAGGAGCTCGCTAAAAAGGACCACCTATACAGACCTTCAGGCTGGCTTTCTTCAAAGCAATAGCGCGTAGCTACAAGTATGAAGTCTTTGCGGGGTTGATGAGTTACAGTGAGTTCGGCCCAGCCAGCCCCTGCCGCTTGCTTCGGATGAACCGGACATTACTGTCAATGATTCATGATCGTATTCCCAACTGAAGCTGCTCAATATGACATCCTGTCTGCAAACCTTTTTCTCACGCGCCAGCCCTTTCCTTTTGGCCCTTTCTCAGGAGGTGGTAGCTATAGAGCAAATTCCTCAAATTTCTCGAATGTAAATGTTCGAGTGCTTTGAAGCCAGGGTTTGAAAGCCAAGGCACCCCAGGACAATCAGCAGCAAGCTCACAGCAAATCGCCAATGAAATGCCTGGTTCAAAAAAACAAGACAGCGAACTTTCATGTTTGCAGGGACTGTTAGGCCAAGCTAGGACAAATACTTGCCTCCTGCTCCAGAAGGGGTAGTGGCAAGCAGAAAAGCAAAGCGCTAAGAGGCAATGCCACCTGAGTGCTGGTTGGGTCATCTGAAACTGTGCATGTCTCCATTTCGATCAAGACATGCTTACTGTCATGCTTACATATGTTATGACAAGACATGGTGCCGAGACACCACATTCGCCAACACTGTCGCAGCAGCTGATGTTCGTTGCACAAGCATCAGCGCTGTGATGCTGAGGGAAACCTGCACACCAGACATCAATCCCGTTAGGCAAATAGACGTTCAGGAGAACTGTGTTTGAGACCTTTCCAATGAGGTCTGGACATTGGCCATAATGTAGAAAAGCGTCAGCGGAAGCACCGATCTTTGAAGCATTGCGTGAAGGCCAGCTTGAACACAACTCCTGTGTCCGGGAAAGCCTTCTCAAGCTGAGCAAAGAATCACAACACGTACAAAGACTTCTCACGTGGACCGCCAATCCTCAAGCCAAGGCCGTGCGTTAGCTTTTGGAAGAAAGGCCATGCTACAATCTGGACCACACAACGGCTGCTTGTCCCAGCAGCCAGAAATAAGGCTGGATCCTGAGACATTGAAGGGACCACAACTGGATTGAAGCATCGAATTGATGCAAAAATGCCAGACTGTTAGACTGTTGGAAAACCCGAACCGGCAATCTTGCAAATGAGGTTCGAAAGGAAGATTCTCTGGCTCTTCACAGCCTGAGTAACTGTGTCAAGGCTTGCGCGGCACACTACGTGAAACCCGCCTTGACAGACTTTGTACCTCGTCAAGACCACCTCCTTCAGAACCATTGCCTGCGTTCTCCCAAAGTGTCTTGATTGTACAGGCTTGACATGGATTAACTCCAAAGCTGAGGCACTGCTGCTTGAAGCCTCAAATCACACCAACACACCGAACAACTTCACAGATACCTCTCAAAACTGCACAAGCGAGGACTCAAAATGGTCAAGTATGGCGCTTGACAAAAGCGGAACGAACTAGGAACTTGACCAAGCCACCCATAAGCGGCTACGCAAAGTGTCACAATTGCAAAGGATCCGGAGCTTTGTGGGAATGATGTGAACACAGCCACGCCGGCTAAGGCAGCCTTGCAGTCACTTTCTGTTTCTGTGACTCCTCAGGACCCTTATACGCTAAATACAGGAAAGCAATGCGAATCATTGCGTAAACTTTTGTTTTATTGATTTGACCTTCCCTGAGGACTCGTGACACGATTGCAGAACTTTAGACCGTAGGTACTTTGATTATCTTTACAATTAAACAGTTGTTTGGGTGGGCAAAGCCTTTCTAAGGGGAACCCAGCTGTTACGCACGCGCGCTGGTTCTTACAGCGCCGATCTTTCGCCGCAACTGAGCCTGAGCTGTTCTCTTCTGCCGGAACTTCACAAGTTGAGATTTAACTCCGCAATGTGTTTTCATTCAAAACCAGGGATATGAGACGAGACCTTTGCTGATTTCTTTTGTGTTCGGTTTGCTTACGGAAGAGAGAGATGATCTCCGTCCAGTCATCAGCCACCTGAAAGCCGAAGCCACTGCTCAAACCAGTGCGACTGACCTTCTTCAATTGTAGGCAGATGTGGTGGAAAGGCTTTGCGCAACAAGTTGTTCTTTCGTTTTTTCAACTCCGCTTTCTGCACATCTGCAAACAACTGTTCAAAGCTCCCAACCTTTCCAGCTTTACAGATGAACTTGGACATTCATTGTGTGGAAGCACAGCGCTGCTGAGAAGCATCACAACCGCAAAGAACACCAAGCAGTTCAAATCGAACGGAATAGAGACAAGAAAAAGGATAAACCGATGCACGAGCACAGAATCATCGAGAAGACATGAAGCTAAGCCAAACAAGAAAGGCAGCAAACCACCCAAGATTTCAGATTCAGAACCAAGATAAATCCAATTTTCACACCCTTATCAATTGGCAACCAATCTACATCACAAACAGGAACAAAGACAAACCGACGCGGTGGTGCGCTTCAATCCTTCGTGGACCATGTGGGAGTGTGAGGGAACTGAACTCTAAGACCTGGAGGACGGACAGCAAACATATCTGAAATTATACCAGCATAGAGAAGCTACTAGTAACAAGTGCATCGCTGCTAGTAACAAGAGCCTTACTACTAGTAACAAGGACGCTACTAGTAACCCCAAAGAGCTCAGTCGGCAAGGGCGGCCAGCCCCGTCGGAAAGCAACGAACAGCACGACAGCAGGACAACAGAAAGACGAAAGGAGGACATAAGGAGGACAACAAAGGAAAACAACCCGAACACACCAAGAGGACAAAAGAAGGACAAGCTGTGACCAGACAACCGCATGAGGGGAGCGTGCCAAGAGGAGAACAAGAGTAGCAAAGGAAGAAAGGGACGACGATGATGGGAAGAGTACGACCGGAGATCGGCTGGCAGCCGTGGCCAAAGAAGACACGAAGAAGGACAACAGCAGGACAACGGCAAGCAACAGAAGGACAAGAGAAGAGGAGGACACAGAGTTGGCAAGCGCGGCCAAAGGACAACAGCAGGACAATTGCAAGCACCAGGACACGGGAAGGACAAGAGGAGGACAAGACCCGGACACAGCGTTCAGGGGCGCGGCCAGCCACTGTGGCCAGCCCCTTTTTTCCCTAAGAGAGAACCCGAGAAAGACGTAAACTGGGGAAAATGGTTTTGTCTCCAGACCTTTAGGGTGCGGCCAAGAATACGTGGCAGTACGTGGGTACGGGAAATCGGAGGATGAGCGAGTTTCGTTCTGCACTGCAAGGAAGCAGAATGGGTCCACAAGTTCGAGTTTAGAGTGACAGCCAAGAGACAAATGCAAGAGGAGATACAAGGAGAGTCAAAAGTAAGCAGGGACTCAAGAAGGTTGCTCAATCGCAAGATGCCAAGCTTCCACCACACCAATTATCTGCACCGCGTCATAGCGCTTTCTCAAGAAAAGAATGCTCAGAACAACCTCACGACATCGACAGCATGAAAACGCATGAAAACCATGACGTGGACCAACTCGATGACATGCCAAGCAGCCGTGGACGGGATCAACGTTTGGTTCAACACTTGCACCAAACTTCCGGGTAATCGAGCAGCTGAATAGAAGACGAGTGGAAAGAAAGCACCCTCACCTTGGACGACTTCGCTTGGGTTCTTCAAAGACATGTACCGAAAAGCGAAGTCTTCGATATCTTATCTATTTAGATTGAACACATAAAGTTTTCAAAGCGAATTCCATTCCACAATGCTCTGAGTGCTGTGTTTTCCCTGAGCGCTGAACACAAACCAAAGGCAGCAATGAGCGCAGGGTTTCTCTTAGCAAAAGACCACATCGAACTGCTCACTAGTCCTGCGCAGGAAGCACCCCAAAAGGCCGAACACAACTAGATTCGCTGCTTTTCACCTTTGATCTGGATGTCACCTCACGTGAAACGTAATGAAACGTCCTTTTCGTAATCTCAATTGGAGCCAGCCAACATAAGCTGCCAGTTGCGCAATGGTCGTGGTCAGCGCCAGGACTGAAGTGTTTCCACCAGCTGTCTGTTTTAGACGGAAACAAAGAACATTTCTTCGTGCAAAGCGGATTGCCTCTTTCGGTTTCACACTTCTGTGTCCTTCAAGTCTTAAGTGATTTCACGTGTCTTGCTTCTTGTTTCTCCATCTAACCTTTGTCTCTCGCCAAGCAACAATAAGTGTGTTTCAGCAGTGGCGCCAGCAAAACGCGGTTGGAGACTCGATTTGCAACAGCGGCTGAGACCTGGACCGCAATTACTGAATGCCTTTCAGTCGTCTCACAACTCAGAAACGGTTTCAACAATGCCAATGGCGTTGCATCAGTTGGTGTTGCACCTGGTGCTGTCGACCCTTTGGCTGAGGATAGCTGAAGCACTGCGGAAAACCAGTTGGAAAAAAGCAAAGCAGTTTGAACCTGTTACCCCATGACCTGTTTACCTTCCACACCACCTGTTGGCACCTTTTCCACACCTCTCTAGAATGCAGTTCGCGACCTTTCATGACTCCAAGCTGCAAAAATCACTGGCAAGGCAGCTCGCTGCAACCTTATCAAACATCGACAATACTCACCACACCGACGGCACCAAGCTAGGCCAGCTAAAGCTAAGCTCGGCCAAGCTCAGCTAGATCTAGCCGCTTCAGCCGATCAAGTCTATGTGAAACGCGGAACTCAGCATGCTACGCGCGCTGTTGCACTTGCCTTTTTGAAATCGCCTCATCTGACAGCAAACAACTGTAGCTTCCTTTGCAAGCATTAACACAGGACAAACACTTATTACTACTGGTGAACTCAACAAATCCGACTCAGAGTTCTGTTTCCAAGTGGAGCTCTTTGCATCCAAACAACCCTGCAAGAGACACGAACATCTTCTCTACCTTAGACAGGGCTTGCTTGATTAGTAGAAAGTGCAAACGTACAGTGCCACGACGAAAAACAATGTCACTCAGCCCATCTCCTGCACGCGACAGAGTGCATCTACATGGCAGCCACCCGGAGGCAAACGAAGCAGGCCTCCAGGTCAAAGCATCCGCTCGGGTTGCTTGAGAAACAAGCATGTCGTGGGCGGCACAGGATAAGCTTTTACAAGCGTGCTAAGTGATGCCTTTGATGGCTTTCTCCTTTCTGCTCTGGTGTTATAAACATCTTTCATATGGTAAGGTCAGGACAGCCTGTTTTAAAGAAAATTAAAAAACAGTCAAATGGACAAGTTAAAGTCAACAAAAAGGACAAGTCAACAACGCCGGAAAAACAGTCGGAACAGCGGAAAAAGTGTCACAAATAAAAGACAACTCGAAACAGTCCAAAAAAGTCAGAAACATGTAAACAAGCTATATTAGAACACAATTCGAACAAGTCAAACACATCAGAATTCGAAAGCAACTCCTCAACTAAACGGCCACTTTTCTTTTTTTTACTTTCTGAAACTTTCTGATTTGATGTTCGCTTTGACTTTGACTTTTGGCACCGACTCCTTGTTTACTTTCTAGATTTTCTTTTTTAAGTCTTGAACACAGGCTCTCTCCAATGAACGATTTTTATAACTCTGGTGAGGACTGAACGCTGGCCAGCTAAAAACTATCCATGCTAGGAAGACAAACAGGGAACAAAAGAAACCATGTTGATTCAGAGATATTGCGGGTTGCTTTACCTCGCAAAATGTTGGGTCATCCATCAATAACATCAATTACAGTTAACGTTCTGATGCGCTCGAGTCGTCAGTGTCGCGGCAAGCAGTGCCGGTCAGATTGGGCTGGGAAACATCACTCATCAAGCGATAATGATACTTGAGCCTCAAAACCTCGCTTTGTTTGAGGTGCTCCTCGCAAACTCAAACCCAGCTCTTTGGCTGGCTAAGCCCTTCGCCCAAGGGTTGCACAGGTATGTCTGGGTCAACCCTGAAAGGAAACAAGTGGGGCAGGAAGCGTCAGCTCCGCCAGGTCGTTGGCTTCTTTGGCCAGAGTGAACGTGGTTTCATTTGGCTGGCCGTGGTGGGCAACGCGAAGGTGAAGGGGCAGTGAAGTCTGGACCTGGCAAAGTTTCAGAGCAACCAAAAAATTGGTTTGCTTGCAAACCTCTGGCAAAATTGTTTTTCATTGATTCAACAAACGAAGTGAGTGGACCTCGACGCTCGGCAGAAGCCACGCTGGTTGGTGGCACCCAAGTCAAAAGACTATCATCCTAGTCGGATGAACATGAGCAAACTTGGTAAACTAAATTTTTGCAAGGCATGTTTGGTCCGAGGAATGGTGACTTAAAGAAGTGCCAATATTAACATGTATTACTGTATTAACATGTATTAACTGAAACTTGACACATGGATCTTGCTCCGTGGCTCGCCTTCAGGTCGCGGTCCAGTTGTGACTCTATCTCAGACCACTTGTTGACCGTTGTTCGGCCAAGCCGAGTGGGTTCGATGCTCCTCAAAATGAGAGCGTTGCAGTCAGCCGTTTGCTGTTTCAACTGCGCGCTACCACAACTCCCGGTCAAACATATTCTACAACGCAATTACGGTTTATAGTTGAAACATGCGATGTACCTGTCTTGATCCACTCCAAGCTTAACTTCATCGGATATCAGTTCACACTGGTATGCGGCCGCGCTCCGAGGCCATCCACCCACCTGCCCACGGACGTGAATTCAAGTGGGTCTGCAACTTGATCGAATTGCATCTGAACACGGCGCAGGAGATCAACGGTTATCCTTGTGGACAAGGTCACTAGACTAGGCTCCAACGCCGCCTTCACAATCCGACTGGCTGCAAGTGAGCGCTGCTCACAAGTAGTCACCCATTCGCTTGGCAAGTGCAAGCTCCTGAATTTATTGCCTGCACTGCAGTGGAGTGGATCTTTGAAGTCGTCAGATTGACCACCACTGACAGATGGCACCACCAGTGGAAGTAGCGAGTTGCGAACTTCTCATACACCGATTTGAGGTTGTTGTAAACTTCCATCAGATTCCCCGTCTTGGCCCTGAGAGCAGCTACGCATGCGCAAGCACCGCTGATGATGAACGTCTGGGGAAAACATGAATGAGTGGCAGCGGCATGTTTTTGCCTTTTGATCTCCTCAAGGTGCGGCGTTGCCTCTGGGAGGCTGTCGCTCAAAATGCCGGGCGTCATCACTACTGCAAGCAATTGTGTGCCCCAATGACCGCAATCAACGAGACCCCCGGCTTCGGCCGAAGTTGCTAGAGCCTGTTACCGATCCTTTTGCCACTGAACCAGGACAAACAGTGTCACGACACGTTGAAACTTCTGGAGGCGCTGATTGTTTCACACTTAAAAGAAAGCTGGAAAGAGCACAGCTCGGTATTGTTCGGTATTACTCCTCTACTCGTTCGCCGTTAAGCCTACTGCAAATAGACCTTGGCCCGGAAAGCGGTAAGGCGAAATTTCCGGGAACATGGGTAAAACGATGGCGCAAATTAAATTTCTGTGCAGGTACGTCTGAAAGGCGTCCCTTCCAAATATCACGGCCGTACTATCGCTGTCTTCGTTGGGCAGTGAGTGCTGGGGGTCCACTGCCCCCTGCAAAGTTGTTGAATTAGGCGGTTCAACAGTATTGTAAAATGTGTATAACACTGAAAAAGTGGCAGCGTCTTTTCCAACAAACACGAGGCGGCGACAGCTGCGGAAACATCGAATCCACGTCAAGAAACAACGCAAGGCCACGTTCAAACCTGCTCGATTCCACACGTACCCCCTTTGGTGCCTTGCTTGAGTTGTCTCTTTCGGGACGCCGCTCTGCGGCGCATGGCTTCGGCCTCTGGCGCGTCGCACAGCGACCAATGACCTTCGGTCAAAAGCCGCTCCAAGGCTCCATTGCCATGCCATTTGGTCAGACCATCCGACGGAATTTCCCGTCCTGGGACCCATCGGATGAAGCCAGCGCCAGGTTCCTCAAGAGATTGGCGCGAAACGGCTATGTCCACTGGTCCACTATCAACTTCCTATCGCTCGGGCTGTTGTCGCCCTGGACGGCGTCATATGCCACTTTGGCGTCCAGCACGAGCACATGCTTCCATCGACTGGCCCAATATTTCCAGGACCTCATGTCAAAAGATGGATGCATCACTTCCGCAAACACCACTCTCAGGTAATCTCCATGTTCATATGCTGTGGCCGCATCTGAAAGTTCGGCGGCCATGCTACATCGCACCACTCGCTGCAGTCGAGAGCTGCAAGCCTCCATGATGTATACTGGTGCATCACCATGTCGTACTCCAGGGTGGGCAATTGCAATCAACAAGCCACCCTGGCTACCCCCTCCGGGCTGAGCCGCATAGGCTGAATCGCTGATGGACAAAATGACCACTTCAGCCAAGGTGCAGCCAAGGTTCTTCATCTTCATGGTCAACGGCTGATGCGCCCGCCTGACCACCTTGTTTGCCCAGGCCAGTGCGCCAGGATCTCGCTGACCTGCCAACTGCTGACAGTGCGATGCACCATAGTTGAAGTCGAAGCGGCGTTGGCGTGCTGCCCAATTGACTTGGCCTATCACCGAGCCGACCCACCTTTTCTCCTGGTCTGTCAACTCGCGTTCCATGTCATCAGTCGAGCGCTCTTTGACCAGACAAATAGAGCTGCAGTACTCCTCCATGGAAAACTCAACCTCCTTGGTGACAGGATCTTGTCGTTCATATCTTCCACAGAACTTTGTCCAACCATCAAGACCAGTCCTCTTGTCGCGAAAGGTGAGCCTCTTGTGCAACTCATCCCAAATGTGATTCCATGCAACTGGCCAGCATCATTGTAAAAGCAAGAGAAGCCTGGCGCCAACTTCAGTTCTCGCCCTCCAAGATCACATAGGGTCTGGCGGTACTCCAAGTACCAAAGGCGAGGAGATTCGGGCAAGCCAAAGCCTCCTTCCGTCAACTTCACAATGTCCTTGCGACTGCCAGGCCCGAGCATCTCGTGCAACTCAATGAGCACCTCTTGAGGGTACTGATGAGGAACCTTGACATAGATCTCCCTCTCTGGCGGAAGCTCTTGTCCCTGAAGGAACGCAGCGCTCACATCTTCGTACACGATCGTCCAGCGATGTTGAGCCGCCAGGAAGATGAGCAGGTTGTGTCCAACCAAGCTAACTGTTGGCGCTGCAGTTTGATGCTGGCCTGCTTCTGGATCTCTATGGCCATCAAACGCCCATCGAGCCTTCAACAGGGCATTGATCAGCTCCTTTGCTCCCTTGTTGGTGAAGACCATTCGTGATGGCAAGATGTACTTGGGGTTCACATACTGGCCAAGAGGAACACCAGCAATGGCATTGTGAGAGATGTAGACGTGGAATGCCTTGATCAGGCTCTTGTGAAATGCCTTCTTCCACAGTTCATCCAACTGGTTCCAGTTGCATTCAAGACGTTCCTTGCCGGTGATGATCTGGCCATCGCATAGTCCCCTTCTTGTTCCTCACTATGTACTTCTATCGCTTCTTTGAGCTGCGAGAGTCGTGCTTGATTTGAGGGTTCACTCCAAAGCCGCTCTTGCATGAAGATCTCATTCATGGGGCCCTCCATCTGGTACACGTCATCTTCCGGAACCTCCTCCTCATCCACAGCCAGGAGATCGTGACCATGTACTTCTCGACGTTGATGTGTCTTCCCTTTTGTCTTTGACACCGTGGGCTTGGCTGCCTTCACGGTCTTACGAAGCTTCTTCACGGACTTGAAAGCATCTTCCAACTGGCCACGAACTCGAGCTTCTTGCATTGGGGATGGAGGCTCCATCTGTTTGGCCAAATTCTCACAGAGGCGCTGTTTCTTCTCGAACGGCAAGGTGTGTGGGTCAGAAGGGCCAGCTCTTGGATCTGTCATCTGCAGTGGCGCATCAGCCAACAGCCTTTTCTCAGGCCTCATGCGCTCCTCTTACGCTCTTCTTCCGGCATCTCCTGATCAGACGACGAAGCCGAGGATGAAGATTCCTCCTTCTTACTATCTTCGCCGTCTTCAATGGCCTCATCAATCACCACCTCGGCTCGTCCACTCTTCGACAGCCTCCTTGATGTAGTGACCACTGACCAGCTCTTCTGTTGTGGCTAGTCTCACTTTCTCTAATGCCACAGCGCGGACTCGGCCCCGAATTCGCACCCACACCTTCTTGGGCGCACTCTTGTCCTTTTCGATGCATACTACTATGCCTGGCCCACTCCACGACACTTTGTCTTGCAGCCGTCTGGCTAGTCCTCGCCTGCATGGTGGCGGGTCATACACATAGACAGTTGCTCCTTCTTGTCGTAGAAGTTCAAGTCGAGGAGGTCGTGACTTGAAAGCCAGAGCACGTCTCAAAGTCTCATGTGCATCGATCCATAGATATGCCTCTGCTGCCCCAATGCGAATGCGCTCTGCCCGCTGCAATGCCTCTTCTCTGGAGGTTTCTTGGTTCGTCACGAACCACATCTTGCCAGAGCAGATCTGATCCATCAAGGATGCCGGCAACAGTGTTTGCTTGCCGGTGACTGCTTGCATCGGTGATACACCTCCAGCTGTTGTCAATCTGTTCTTGGCGGCGCAAGCTGCGTTGACTGACATGCGCATCTCATCAAGCCCTTTGATGTTGTGGGACTTCACCATCTTCATCACCATCGATTTCAGCGCGGAGCCGTGCTGTTCGGCCTGGCCCAGCTGCCACTTAGCCCCTTCAGGGACTATCTCATGGATCACCGCCATGATCTCACTCAAAGTGTTCACCGTGCCAGCAAACTCCTTGCCTCCATCTGTGTACAGGATGTCACGCGGTCCAAAAATGCTATACCATTGGTCTCTCAACACAAAGGTGGATGATGGGTTCAAACATGCATCGCCCACACGAAAGGAAGTCAAGCTGTCCAAAAAATGAACCACGCCGTACTTCTCCCCTGCAACGTCCTACACTTTTCATTGAATGTTCGGGCCTTGGCCGCTGACACTTGAGGAGCATCTCGTGGAGGATGGACTGATGCGCATATCTGGCATCGGAGGTGCCTTGCAGCATTCAAGATCTGTTGGCCAGCGCCGCTCAGCATCAGCGTACGTCGACGAGTGACCAAGGGCAGAGTGCACATGAGCAACTGCCGTGCGAATGCGTCTTGGTACTTGTTGACCGGGTCCTTCAAATGTGATGTAGCCATAGCGATCAGCTGCCACACCAAGATCTGCTAGCTGCTGCCTCAAAGCTGCTTCATAGATATTCATTCTCCACCTCCTCACAGAGCGTCGGAAAACCTTGCTCTTCTTGACGGCGCACACTTCAAAATGTGCTCACAAAACTGCTGAGGCCAAGCTCCCGCCAAGGCTGAACGGTTGCACCAAGTTTGGAAGACGCAGATCTTGCCCTCAATGCTTTGGTGGTCTCCAACCTTGTGGTTACATTTTGCACCGTGCTCCAAAGCCTCGTTAAATGCTTGACGATTGACATCGAGAGCCGTCAGCTTCCGATGTGGCTTTCCCTTCAGCCTGTCACGAAGCCCGAACATGCATTGCGCGACCTTGGCCCGATGTAGATGAGGACGCTCCCGCATGAAGGTCAGATCCAAGGGCTGTGAAGTCCATGGTTGTTCAGTCAGGGCCTTCGCTCACTTGCTTGTCCCACACCTTTCTCGCAAACCTCCACAAGGTCAAATGCTCAGCTCGCAGCTCGTCCAGCTTCTCTTCCGGCGCTAAGCGCATCCACGAACACCAGGGACCACAGGGCATGCTCAAGGTCACCAGATCTGGCTTACGCTCATGGATGATGTCAAACACCCTCTTCTGCATGTCGTTCTGGCGCAGGTCATGTCCATACAGAAGATCAATCGCCTCCTCACTGAGCCGCGCCATACCAGCGGAGATCTCGAGGACCACATAGCGCTCTTCTGTCTTGGCCGTATTCTGGATGAGCGCTGCCCTCTCCTTAGCCTGTTGAGCCCCTTGCTTGAGACGTTGTGCATCGCCTCGTTGAAGCAGTTTCAAAGGAAGAGCTTCCAAGTCTCCTTGTTGTTGATCTTTTGTCGAAGTGCCCCGCAATGTCCCCATAGCGATCCCACCTCCTTCGCGAACAGCATGGCCAGCCAGCGCGGGTTCTTCTTCCATCGGGCCCCCACCTCCTTCTCCACTCCCTGCTTCACTCGCATCTGCCATAGGAACTTCTTCCAGAGGTACGTCTTCATGCGAGATCTCACAGACGCGGCCAGGTTCAAGGCCATCTCCGCACTCCATGTCGTGGACAGGCTGGGGTGGTCCGCTTCGGATCCGGTCAGGGCCATCTGATTGGCCTTCTTGTTCTTGGCCGCCAGGGTCTTCTCGCGGCGCTTGAGGATCATGCTCTGTTCTTCCTTGCTCAGCTCGGCCACACCCACCGCCGACCAGCCGGCGCTCTGCTCCTCCTCTTCGGCCGGCGCCACCGCCAGCTCCTGCTTGGAACGCCTCACAGGCGTTGCAACTGGCTTCTTCGGACCCATGGCTTCTGATTTGGCCTTGCGCAGAAGTGCAGAAGTTCCGTGCTGGAAAGGCCCACCAACATGTCCTCTTCCTTCTCCATCTCCTCGATGATTGGACATTCGCGAGGGCGGTGGCCTTGTTCTCCGCGCAGCTGGCATTATTACTGCATCCGCCGCCGAGTCGCCCTTGCGAGTCGATGCACTGCTGGACATGAGCTGCACACGTAGAAGGGGAAGTTGTCGAGTGCCGAGGTGCTTGCACATGATCGAGCATCACGGCTTCGGCGGTTTCAACAACATAAGCTTCATGACCTTCAGGTGTGCAAAAATCTGCTTCAAGCTGTGCGCATGCCACTCCATCAAACTGGTCAATATTCATAGTGTAATGACCGTTGCTCGCACGTGACAATCCAAAAGCCTTCACCTTCATACGCGTCATACGAGTAGAGCTCATGGTGTGTTGGCCACAATCGATCATCATACTCAGCTGACTACATGCGTGTCGTGAAAGAAGAGGGGGACATTCACCCGAGACGACGGAGAAACCAAGCACCACTTGACACCCGGCAAGAGCAGCTTCAACTTGCACTTGATACTTGCTACGAAGTGATTGACCATTGCCGAACTGAAAAACCTCTTGCTCGGGAAAAACACGAAGCCATCGCCCCCTTTGCTTCCATTCCTTGACCACTTCATTCATCCATGCCGTGCCAGCAACTGGTTTGACACAGCCCAAATCCAAAATGACATGCATGCGAAGCTCTCTATGACACCGAAAACTAGCATGCCCAAAGAATGCCATGCCACAGCCCCAGCCATTCGCACCTTATATCTGGATCCAGCTGACGATCGGCTGCTACGTGTACTTGTGCACAATGCAACTAAAGTGGCCCACTCCGAATCCTCCGGCTTTGCTGTGGCTCCAGCGCTGTGTCCCTTTCGCGGACATTCGCGCGACCAATGACCTAATTCACCGCATCTATGGCATGGTGAAGTCCGCATCTTCTCAGCCAGAAGCCGCTTCTTTTCTTCTTGGTCAGGTCGCTTGAAGTATTGTCGAAGTTTCCTCACCTCGGCAATCTTCTGCTTGGCCTTGAAGTGCATTGCAAAAGCCTCATTCTCAGCGTCATCCAGCTCAGGCGGGAAGGTCTTCTCGTCAATGTGCGGCCCCTCCTCTTCAATGCCATACAAACTGGCCCCCTCAAAGTCGGCCGCATTCACTCCCTTGCGACCCTTCTCTTCACGTTGGATCAAGAAATCATCGCCATGTCTGGCGGCCACATTTGGCTCAGATGAACCAATGGGGAAACCATGCTCACCTTCGAGGTCATCATGGCGTTCGTCATCCTCATAGTCCGACCCTGCACGGGTCTTGATCATCACCTTGTCTCTACGGGTGAGCTTGGCATTGTCGAGAAGATGCCCCGTGTAAAAGCATTCGCCCATTTGCATCTCCTCGTCGAGGGCCTGCAGCTGGGTCCGATAGATCGAACCTCTCGTCACATAGCTCTCCAAGGATTCACCTGGCAGGCGACGAAGTTGCTTTCGATGTTGATCCACCTTGCGTCGATCGAGCTGTCGGATGATGGGTGACTTCTCTAACGTGCTCATGATCACCTGTGGGCCTTTTGCCTTGCTGACATCTCGACTCGACAAGTGATGCACTAGCTGACCTGCTCGATCACGAAGTTGAGCCATGAGACGAGGTCCAATCAGCTCAGGCGGTAAGGAAGATGCCTCACCATCAATCCAAAAATCAACCGACCTCTTCCACTCCTTGAAGGACTCTCCGGGCTTCGCCCGGAAAATGGGTGGATAGCTCGAAGAAACCTTGCCTCTGCGATCTCCTGCAGTCGGTGGGTCTTTCTCTTGGCCAGCAGATGAAATTTCACCGGATGGCAAATCACCACTCACATCACGACCATGGGGAGGCGACACTGGAGATGCCTCCATTTGACCTGTCACCTGGTTCGACGTCCCTTGTCCTTCACGGCGTCGACGATCGTGCCCTAGATATTCTCCCCAAGGATCTTTCGCGAGATGCCCAACCCCTTCACCTCGAGACCACCTATCATGACCCGATTCTCCCGAATCGTCAACCGTTATATAGGTGAAGGATGGTGAAGGGTGTTCCGCTTCACAGCGGCTTAAAGCTTGAGACCATGGCCAGGACTACCACTGGAGCATGCACCCAACCTTGCGCCACCTCCTCAGACCTAATAGTAGCGACCCAATAGCGGTGGCCTCCAACCGAATAGCAATAGCCTCTAGTAGCGATGGCCTGCTTCACACAAAACTGATGGCACTCCTCCTATCTTCAAATCTCCGCCGCCATCCACTCATGGCCCTGGTCTCTCGGGTAACACCTAAGCCCCATCTCAAACGTCAGGCAATCTCCTTATGCTTTCCCTTTTGGACATGTTTAATTGATTTCTCTGGTCCGCTTTGAAAACACATCTTGGCACTGCTGGGTGTGCTGTCGAGTTGCTGTCATGCGCGACTGATATAACTTGCTTTGGCAGTGAGCGTGCTCTGTCAGGAGGCTTTCGTCGACGTGGGTCGGCCTCAGTCCTGCGATCCCAAAAAGTACTATTTCAGAAAAAGGAGTTAACGCATGCTGAAGGACTAAGGTAGCTAAGCAGCTAAGCAAAAGCGGTATTTGACGGACCTTATGGAGCCGGGTTGGAGCCGAACCGATGTCACCTGGCATGCGGAAGAGCATAGAAGGTACATGTAGAACGACACGATAAAGGTGCAGGTATCCACCCTGAGTCTGCAGATCAACTAAATTTAGTTTATGGATGAAATCAATGTAATTGAAAAAATTAGTTTGTTTCCTACTAAATTTTTGAAAAACTAATTTTTCATTGTAAATTTCAACAAAGTCAAAACAACATATAAACAACATAGAAACAGCATAGAAACAACATACAAACAACATAGAAACAGCATAGAAAAACATATAAACAACATAGAAACAGCATAGAAACAACATATAAACAACATAGAAGCAGCATAGAAGCAGCATAGAAACAACATAGAAACAACCGCAACAGTCAACACAAAAACACCACAGAAACACACAAAACATTGGCTTGGAAGTTACACATGAAGTTGGTTTTCACAGGTAACAGACAAGAATGGTTTCCGTCACCGTCGCCTCAAATTACTTGAGAAGTGTTGCAGTATATATTTCAAAAAATTGAGAAGTCAGTTTACTTGAGAGAGGAGCTTGTCACAACCAATTTACTCGTCTGCCTTGAGAGAAGCCAGGGGTGATATACTTGAGAAGTGTTGTTTGATCTACTTGAGGAAAGGTGTGGGAGCACTTGGTGTTGCTGTGTTTAGTTGAGAAAACTCGAATATTTTTATTGGTGTACTTTCACCAAGTTACTTGAGAAGCGTTGCGAAAAATTTACTGGAGATCAGGTACAGCTCTTTTTACTTGAGAGAGGTCTTGTGGGGTTATCGAGGTTGCTATCTTGAGGCGAGAAAATGATACATGTAAATGGTCATCTTGACAAGAACTGTTCACAAGTAAATTGCAGTCTTTGCATTTGAGCTGTTCACAAGTAAATGACAATCTTGCGAAAACACCTGGTCACGAGTAAGTCTAAGTGGCAGTCTTGGCAGTTGAGCTGTTTCACAAGTAGATGACCATCAACGCTCACAGGTAAACTACAATCTGGACAGAAGAACTGTCCAAAAGTCAATTGCAATATTGGCACAAGACCTGGCCACAAGTAGTTCTTTTCACAAAGCAAATGGCTCACAAGTACATGGCAATATTGACACAAGAGTGTACACAACAGTGACAATAGTGGGCTTATGAAAAGTGCAATCCACAAACCTCACAACAGTGCCTTGAGCAAGTGGCATCCACAAAACAGTAAATGATGTCTCAAGTAAAGTGAGCATAGCTTTCCGAAAACATATACGAATGCCAAAAAAAGTCGTACACAGTCCAGCGCCCAAAGCCATTGTGCAATTTGACTGCAAGGAAATACAGAAGGTGGTTCACAAGTAAAAACTCCTTCACAAGTAAATGTATCCAGAGTCTAATGAACTCACAAGTGCAGCATCAGCATGTCCAGAATATAACATGGAGATAACAAAGTTGAATATGTGTGTATACTTTTGATGTGCGTTTGTTGATTTTCTGCTCATTTTTCTATGTACTTTTTATGCAGTTTGTACGCAGTTTGTATGTAGTTTATATGCAGTTTTGAAAACTACATGTAGTTTTATCAAAACTACATGTAGTTTTCAAAACTGCATGTAAACTGCATATAAACTACATATAAACTGCATACAAACTGTATATAGTTGTTGAAGTTCTTTTTGCACATTTTACCTACGAATGCAGTGGCATGTAACAGTACCCTTGAGCAAATTTTTACATAACTGTTCAACATTTACTTGAGAGCAGTTCTCCAATAATAGAATTCCTATGAATAATTTCATTTACTTGTGAGCAGTTCTTGTTGTGAAGATGCGCATTTGCTTGTGAACAGGTCTTGAGTGTCATTTACTTGTCAGATGTTCTTGTTTTGGAGATGTGTAATTTCTTGTGGCTTGTTCTTCAGTAACTTCTGTCATTAACTGGTGGGCAGTTCTTGTGAACAGTACATTGAGTGCCATCTTCAATCTTCCTACAACTTTCTGCGGCTTTTTGTTTTGAGAGTTTGTAATGTATTGTGAGTGATCCACTGTGCTCATGGCTGATGGAAAGCCAAATGAATCTATGGTGGCCCAAACACCAGCAAAGTCAGAGAAAGATAGTGAGAAGCCTTCTGCCACTCCTGGTTCAGTCCTGAAGAAATCATCAACAAAGGCAAAAGCTGCTCCCAAGACTGCGCCCAAGGAAAAGGCAAAGAACAAGGTTATCAAGAAGTCAACTGTGTCCAAGCCCAAGCCACCCAAATCAGTGCCAAAACCCTTCAAGCGACCTTCAGGACAAGAACAAACCTGGCAAAGCTGGAAGGTGGGCATTGTGCCTGTGCCTGAGGAGAAGGACAAAGAGGAGGAAGCATAAGAAGAGAATGAGAAGGAGGATGACCCAGAAGTAGACCCAGAGAAGAGCAAGAGTGCAGAGACCAGAGACCGAGTCAAGCAACAGAAGTTCACGCAGATGTTTGCTGCCAGTGAGATCCCAGAGTGGATTGCAAGGGAGCGGGGGAGTACAAAGAAGTTCAAACATGGCAAAAGAGACAAGCAAACCCTGATTGTCAACAGCCTGTTTGATAGACAGGGGGAGGTTGATCATGAACACAGACAAGGCGGTTTTCAAGAACATGCGACATGTGACATGAGTCAAGTGAACAAATTTGGAGAAATCATTCTTGCAAAAACTTAAACACAGCCAACAACCACAACAACAAAACAACAAAACAACAAAAACAAAACAGCGCAGAAATAACAGAAACCCCGCAAAAAACAACATATGACAACACATGCTTCAATTACTTAAAAAGAACTATTTGTTTTACTAATTTAAATTACTTGTCTTACTAATTTAAATTACTTGTCTTACTACAATTTACTATGGTAAAAAATACTTTGTTTTTTACCTAATTTTTTACTTTACTAGTTGAAATTAAGTAAAATTTTGGCAAACTAAATTTAGTTGATCTGCAGACTCAGGGCAACATCTCAAAATACCAGTTAGCTGACAACCGAAGCAGGCAAGCAAAGTACAGGAAAAACATCGAACATCCAACAAAGTGAGCGCGAATGTTGAGGTTGAGGCTCTGGCAGAGGGGCCCGCTGCCTTGTCTGTGGCACGCTGAACACGCCCGCTTCGTCGCCTGGGGCAGGATATGGAGCCGAAAAAAACGGTTGTTTTTGCTACTAAGTTGGAGGCCATCGCTAGCAGGAGGCCATCGCCACTCTGGGAAGAAAGGACGAGGCAATCGGGTGTGGTCCGTATGGTGGTCCAAACATCCAGGGTCCATCAGTAATACATGGGATTTGGGGCCGCTGAGGTGGCGTTCCCGGCCGATCCTCACCTCCTGCTTCCGCTTCCATCCTCGTCTCGTAGCATCTCCTAGAAGCTTCTCGTTACTAGTAGCATCTAGTAGCGATGCCAGGAGCCCCTAGAAGCTTCTTGTTACGAACCGAAGATTTTATGAACGTCCATGTCTTCATTGTACGAAGAATCTTTCCTCGAAGGGCATCTCGAATCTTCGACGAAATTGCCACGCCACTGCTAAGAGACCTCCAGAATCTGAAAGTTCGTCTAGATTTTGGTTGACCTGCTTTAATCAAGCACGATGCAATTCTTGACCTCCGCACTTTCCAATCCAACTGTGCCTGACGTAGCCACAGATCCCACAGTTACACCAACAGCAAAGACCTAAGCAAGCACACAGTTGCGCCCACAGCCATGAACATGGCGGCATGAACATTTCCGCAAACAAGGAACTCCCAAGGTAGCCTCTGTGCCCATCAGCCAAGGCACTCCCCAGGTACCCAAACGTCCAAGAGCAATCCCAACTTCTGATAGGCCTGATGTGTAACCTGGGAAGTGCTTGCTGGCCACAAAGTTCGGTGAGTGAATTGCTATAGACTATATATATAGACTTCAAACTCATTCAATTCCTATCCGACATTCATCGAAATTCCAATGTGAATCGCCAGCGACGTGTTGAACAAATCAACCAACAACTTCTCGCTCCGTAAAGAGTCATCCCTTGCAAACATAACATAGTGAAGAAACCTTCGCAGGCCAAGCAAATCAGCTGCGAGGCACCATCAACCTGCGATTCTATTTTTTCACAAGGCTCAACTCCGAACAGAAACTGGAGACCAATGACACAAGCCGGATCAAACCGGTGTCCTCAACCGATGCACAAACACCCCGCTGTCCAGCAACCTTGTATCGTGAGAGCGTGTGGAATTTCTGCACACACACTGACTCAAGTGTTTGCCCTACGGACTTGCTCAACATCAATGAATTCCAATGACGGAGCTTACAAAGAATCAAGGAGCTTTCGGTGCAAGCTGCAAGAGTAAAAACTACAAATAAACACATTGTCCACCTTGTCGATGAACACCGAGCCCTTGACTGCAAACTGTCCATCATAACAGGTGTCTCCTGCCACACCGAAGCAATCAACAAGTCATAGTGCCCCGCTTCGTTTGTCAGCCTAGGCGCTTGCCGCTGCAAGACAGCTGCGAGATCTGAGAAGCCACCTGACCAAAGAGACTCTTTTCACTCTCGGCAACAGGACTAGCTTCTTGCTACTAGTAGTGCCCTAGCTACTAGTAGCTTCCTTGCTACTAGTAGAGATGCACTTGTTAATTATATAACATTATATAGCAATTAATGTCATATCCATTCAGTTTTAGTTTTTTTGCTTGTCCAAGCCAGGAAATAATGTAGAGCGTGGTCTCACGTCACTCTATGAACAAACAACATTGGGCCTCCCAAAGGAAGGTATTGCCAAGAGCCACAAAAAGACCTATGGCAGTGCGGCTGGAGCTGTGTTAGAGAGACTGGCATTGCTTGCGGACTGAAAGCGGGACTATTCATCTTCATCGCATGCTAATTTTTAGCAATTTTTATAACTTTATATAATAAGTTATAAGCATTGCCGTATATTGCCGTCCGTCCGATGTGTCCCCAAGAACCACGAAGCCTTGTCTGAGGTCGGGTGTGTTTTGTTCGTGTGTGGTTGCTTGGGATTGCTTTGCCTCCCAGGTTGTACGTGTTGCTTTGCAATATAGTCTCTCTTTGGGGGGATGGGCACTCGATAATTCCGTGCTTTGTGGCCTATAGTAGCATTGGCTGACAACATTACGAGGCATTGACCGTGGGAAAACCAACCTGTAAAAGCTCAAGTCTTCAGCAAAAGGGTTCCAAATTCGACAAGGGACCCGAAAAAAAGAAGCCGTGATCTTGTTTGAGAAACGGGAGCCCTCTGAGCCCTCACCAAAAGAGCTTTCCAAATGAATAATGCAAAACTCTGGAAGGTTCCTACCAGTTTTTGTCGTGAACCATTTGTAGCATTGCTCCTGTTCTTGGAATCCAAAAACAAAACGCTTCGCTGGTTCTGCCTTTTCAGGAGAAACAACATATATAGCTTTAAACATATAACAAAGTATATCAACATATATATATATATATAGATAGATATCTGTGAAACCTGCAATCGTTCAAGCATCCAAGCATCCAATCGAACCTTCGCATGAACAACCGTGAATCGACGGTTGGCTCAAGGACACCAGGCAATGAGGTGGAAATAGCGCGGCCGCTTTGACTTAGGTGGTTGATAGGTAGATCCCATAGGTTGTTCCAGGTTGAGTAGGGCTACCTTTGTGTTCTCGAGGACGAGGCACATTGGTAGCGGAGCCCGAAAGGGCCCGCTGCTTCGATTTTAATCGTAGTAGTGGAAAGCCATGGCTACAGAAAGTGCTGGTTCCAGTGATGATCGACAATCCGGAATCTGGTCAGTGTTGCCCTCGTTTGACCCAGCTGTGGACGACATAAAAGAATATGTAGCGAAGGTCAAGTTCATCGATGGCATATGCCCAAAGAAGGATCGTACGATGCTGGCACCAAGGTTGGCTATGCTATGCAAAGGAACGGCATGGCATCAAGTTCGTGCAGTCAGCGCAAACCTGTTGACCGATGCGGACAATGGAGTGAAGCATTTCCTGTCCGCCCTGAGTTCATGGGAAGAGAGCGCCGAGCTGAAAACGTTCGATTTGTTTGAGAAAGCAATATACAAAACATATCAAAAGGCAGACGAAAGCACACAGAGTTTCGTGAATCGCTTGAATGTTGCATTCCATGATGTTGGATTGGACACCACATTGAAGACAGTTCGAGCATTCGTGTTGCTAAAGCAAAGCAATTTGAGCATGGAGGACAAGAAGAAGGTGTTGACAATTACAAGTGGAGTGATGGACATTGAAGCTGTCGAACAAGCTATGCGAAGCCTCTCAACAAATGCGCTGACAGGTACGACCGACAAGAAAAAGGTATATCCCACCAACTATGTCAATAGTGACGATGAGGAGCAAAACAATGACGAGACACAGTACGGCCAACCATCCTATTTGGTTCAAAATGAGGATGATGAAGTAACACAAGAGTTCATCGAGAACCTCGCAGCCTCAGGTGATGGTGATGCCCTAGCTATCCAAGGTTTCGAAAGAGATCTCACTGATCTTTTCCAAGAAGTACCAGAGCTCCACACGGCCCTCACGGCCTACCAAGAAGCCCGTGGCCGAATTGCTGAACGACGCAAGAGCCGAGGGTTTTGGCCGGTGAGAGGTGGAAAAGGTCGTGGAACAGGATGGTCATCAAGTGGCTCGTACAACAACAAAGGATCCAAAAAGGGAACAGGCAAGGGCAAGGAAGAATTGTTGCAACGAATTGCAAGGACACACTGCAAACTATGGGGAGAACGTGGACATTGGCGAGCAGAGTGCCCTCAGAGAGCTAAGGAGTCTGCGAACATTGCCACGATCCACACCGCAATCGAGGAAGATGCTGGAGATCAGATCATCGTGGAAGACCTCAGTGAAGAGGAGAAACAAAAAGATGATCAAACAGTTTTGAAAAACCATGCAGGATTACTTCATGAAAGGGTATTTTGCCACGAAGCTTTCGTAATAGGAACCTGTATGAGAGCCAAAAATTTCGAGCCTTTTGGGAACCAGTTCATGCTAAATAGGGTAAAAGCATTCTTTGCAGCCAAGTTGCCAAAGCCCTCAACACCTGACAGGAAATTCGAATGCAGTTCGAAGCAAGCTGGTCATCCGCAGATCGTCCCAAGTTGCACCAGTAAGACAGGCACATCCGGTTTCGAAAGCCATGGGATCGCAATCATAGACACCGGTGCTAGCAGAAGCGTGATTGGGGATGAAAATTTGCCCAAGCTTCTCGCCAGTCTGAACACAGACACTCGATCGATGGTTCGTGAAAAGAGCAGTCGAGTCGGATTCCGATTCGGAAACAATCAAATCGAGCATTCGTATAAGCAAATCCAAATTCCCATAAATGGAAAGGGTCAAAGAATATGGTTAGCAGTAGAGGTAGTGCCTAAAGCAACGCCTTTTTTGCTGTCAATACAGGTAATGAAACATCTCGGAGCAATAATCAATCTGAAGCATCGAACATGTCATTTTCAGTCATTGCACCGATCAGTACCAGTCATTGAAGGTAGAACAGGCCTGCTTCTCATTGTCATGCGCGTGCAAGATTTGTGCACAGGCAAACCACACAAAGCTTTTGTGACCTCAAGCCCGTGCGAAAGCATTGAGATCCCCGCGTGTTCAGTGAAAACTGGTCAGCATGCCGACTCGAGGAGAAGTGATGCAAATGATTCGCGACACAGCGGAATCGGTGATGAGTTCACTGCGTGCTCTTTTGACACTGCTCATGAATCAAGTCGCCACCCAAGTGTCCGATCAAGAAGTCCCCGCCGAACATGCCCTACAGATGCACCAACTGATGGTGGAAGTCAACAACCAGAGAATGAAGATCGAGGAGATTTCTCGATCCCTTCGTCAGGGAATGACACCAAAAGGACCGGAGAGCGAAACTTCATCTTTCCACCTGGTCTCAGTCGAACAGGAGGAACTGGAGACATGGGAGCAGGAAGTTCAGGTGATCCCAACCGAGTTGAAGACACCACCACGAAAACAAGTACAACATGTACAGGAAAATCCAAAGATGATGATCCCGGGAATCCAGACCTATGTCAAGACCATGCACGGAATCACTGGAAGCCATGCATCATGTTCGAATCCAGTAGTTTCAGAGCCCACCATTCCATCGGGAAGCCGGGTACTGGCAAGTCCAACCACTCCGCAGATTATGAAGATGGGAAGCCCAGTGTCGGAACCACAGGGACCAGTTCTGGACCTCGCCTGGACGCAAAGTGCTCTGCAGCAATGGGGAAACAAGAAAGTCACCTGGGGAAAGAAGCATCCAAACAAGATCTACCAGAGATGGATCCCCAGTATGTGAATTGGTGCCTGAGCCGAATCAATTCTCTCGATCAGCCGATCTTAGATTTTGCACGATATTGCCAGACCCGTCAGCAAATGGAGAATCAAATCTCCGGAAACCACTGATGTGGGAACAAGTTGCATGCGAGCAATACGTGTCGGTGTCCAACAGCTTAGAAGCTAAGTGGATCCAAAGTCTAAAGAATCAGCCATCAAATGTCAGTAGCAATAAACAGATCGACTTACTAGAGGTCTATGCTCAACCCAACAGTCGACTAGCCGAAGAGGTCCAAAAGAAGGGAGGTAGGGTCATGAGGTTCACGAAAGAACATGGTGATTTGAGCACGTACGAAGGACAAGTGGCACTGATTCGCATGATTGCCGCATATAAGCCGAAGCATGTGTGGATGGCTCCCGAATGTCATCCATGGTGTGCTTGGAATCGGTTCAATGCAGGTTGAAGTCTAGCTAACTACCAAAAGATTCAACAATCTAGGGAGCTGTCCAAAGTCCACATGCAGCTGTGTTCGTTTGTCTGTAAAATCCAAGTTGACGAAGGAAGGCATTTTACGCTTGAGAATCCTGGAGCTTCTGACTTGTGGCATCAAGCTGAAATAAAACCAGTAATTGATGCAACTAGGAGAGTCAGTCTCGACCAATGCAGATTCGGTCTAGTCTATCCTGAAGATCAGAGACCTCTAAAGAAGTATACTAGACTGCAAACCACCTCAAGAGCAATAGTGAATGATCTGGATGGTCGAATGTGCAAGAAGGATCACGAGCATTGTCCCATAGCCGGAAACTGTAAAGTTGGTAAAGAAAGAATGGCCCTGTCAAGATATGCAGCATTTTACCCAAGAATCCTAGCTAGAGCCGCAGCTCAAAGCATTCTTCGTGAACACCATGAGTCAGAGTTTCCAATTTATCCTGCCGACGAGCTGTCCGAGCCAGCTGCCAAGCGAGTTCGAACCCATGAGCCAAAGAGTGAGACTGAGGCCAAACGTCCCAGAGAAGAAACCAAGCATGAACCCGAAGAAATCGCAGATGAATATTGGGACACAGTGTTCGAATGGTGCCAAAACAATCTGCCAAAGTCAGGAATTTCGGAAATCCCAGTTGAATCCATGATTCAGTTGATCTGTGCATCAACGAACATTCGACGTGTGAAACAAATCAGAGCCGCAAAAGGTCTCGAAAGATACATGATAGGAAATGCCGAAAACGAAGTCCGCCACGCATTTTGTCAATGCAGAAAGACCAAGAAACATTTTGACTTGGGGGAAGAACAGTGGACCAAACAAACATTGAGGAATCAAAAGAGACATGCAATTCCAAGTCATATCATGATTTGCGTGTTCGGTACCAATTCGGAGTTTCCACCATTGTCAACTGAAAAGAGTTCTAACAGTGGACAGGAGCCTCGGCATTCAAGAGATATGAAGGTACAGATAACACCGAAGCCTGAGTCCCAACAAATTCGAGAAGAGGAGAATGAACAGAAAGCACCAAGTGTGACTGTTCCTGCATGGCGACCACAATCAGTTGTGCAGTCAGGTCCTAAGTTCCTTGAACTAGATTCAGAGAAGCAGAGTCAGATTCGTAAAGTACATAACAATTTAGGACATCCAACAGCCGAACGTCTGTCTGCACACCTGAAACTTGCAGGAGCCAGAGTCGATATAATAGAAGGTGCAAAGGACTATGCTTGCCAATCATGTTCAGAGAGAACACCACCAAAACTGACCACCCCAGGAAAACTCAAGGAACCGAGAGATTTCAACGAAAGGGTGTCAATGGATGGGTTTGAATGGAAAAATAAACAGGGAACAAAATTCTATGCGCTACACTTCTTCGATGAATCAACACATTTTCACTTGGGGAAAAGAGCCCACCGAAGTGCAGAAGGAACAGAGAAGTGCATGTTCGACACATGGTTGCAATGGGCAGGTCCACCAAATGAGTTGTGTTTTGATGAAGCCGGAGAATTCATGAGCCAAAAATGGAAAGACATCATTCAAAAGGAAGGGATTACTCCAATCACTAGTGCAGCACCATGGCAAAGAGGACGAATCGAAAGACATGGAGGAGTAATCAAAGAAATGCTGAGTCGAATAGAAAATGAACATGGAATAGTGACAGAGAAAGAATTCGACCATGCCCTGTATCAATGTTTTCAAGCCAAGAATTCCATGATGGTAAGCAACGGATATAGTCCAGAACAAGCCCTTCTAGGTAAGTCACGCAAGTTGCCTGCCTCGATATGCAGCGATGAAAGAACAACTGCTCATTCGATCGACAACGACGAGGACACGAGATCCGAATCATTCATGAAGAATATGCAAATTCGTACTGCAGCTAGAAAGGCATTCTTGGAAAGTGACAACAGCTCAGCAATTCGAAGAGCACTCCTTCGACAGTCAAGGGGACAAGAACATGACTGGCAGTTAGGTGAGCTAGCTATGATATGGGATAAAAGAAAATCCCCCAACATGCTTGAGAAAGGAAGATGGGTAGGTCCATGTCAGATAGTAATGCATGAAGGCCGAACTATCGTTTGGGCGACGCACATGAACAAGCTGTACAGAGTAGCTAGAGAAAATCTCCGTCCAGTATCCATGAGGGAATTCCAAAGCAAGCAGAACTTCGTGCAAATATGTGAGAAATAAAAACTTGAAGCAATGGCAAAACAACTTGAACAACAATTGCATGAACGCAGTGGAATGTTTCAGTTTCAAGATTTGGCCGAAGGAAATACTAGTCCAATTCCTGTCGAAAAGGAGCAGGGAGAGCAGCCAGAAGAGGAGCCACATAGAAGAGATTCGAATGCAGGTGACAGCCTTGATGAGCCAGGATCCGAAAACGCAGAAACACCACCAAATGAGAATACAGTGGATCCAACACCCATAAATCCGACTGAAGAGACAACAGAAAGCCACACAATGCCTGAAGGGGAAGGGGTAAGCATTATAGGGGATCAACAAGAATCTACCCAGGATTCGCATGTTGTGTATAATGCACTTTTTGTAGAAAACAAGAATTCAGAATGTTGTGCAGTGGAAGACGATGGGACTCTGTGGAGTAAGCGTCTTGAAGAGAACATTGCAAAAGCCAATTTTTGCATGTTTGAGTTTACCGCGCCAATTCAACAAGTGGAGCGATTTTGCCAAAATCCGTGTCTGTTTGCTAAGCAATTGACCAAATCGGCAAAGAAAACTCATACTGAAGTTAGATATTCACAATTGACAGAAGAAGAAAAGAAGCAATTCGATGAAGCCAAAATGAAAGAAATGAAGTGCTGGCTTGAAACGGACGCAGTCAAGCCTTTGTTGAAGAGCCAAATTCACCCGTCAAAGATCATGTCATCAAGATGGATCTTGACTTGGAAGGTGGATCCAACTGTCCCCGGAGGCCGAAAACCAAAGGCTCGAATAGTTGTAAGAGGGTTTGAAGACCCTGATTTAGCTAGCGTCTCGACTGAATCGCCCACATTGTCGAGAGATGGTAGGATGGTAATACTACAAACGGTGAGTTCAATGCATTGGCTACTGCAATCATTCGATATCAAAACGGCATTTTTGCGTGGCCGATCCGACCATCGACAGCTAGCAATGGAACCCGTAAAGGAACTTCGAGAGTTGCTCCATATGAAAGACAATGAAACTTGTCTTTTACAAGGAAATGCCTACGGTAGGGTCGATGCACCAATCATCTTCTATAAGGAACTGAGAAAGAAGCTAGAGGAAGTTGGATTTGAGGCACACCCACTTGATAGTTGCATGTTTTTGCTTCGCAATCCCACCAATCCCAAGATATTGGAAGGAATCCTAGGTACACATGTAGATGATGGAATTGGAGGGGGAACTTATTTGTTCGAGCAAGCTTTGAAGAAAGTTCAAGAAAAACTGCCTTTCGGTCAAAGAGAGTACGGCAAATTTAGATTCACAGGACTAGATATTGAACAATATCTTGACTCAAGCATTCGAATAAACCAAGCAGACTATATCAGCAAAATAGATCCAATTGACGTGACAAAAGCCAGAAGAAAAGAAGAAGAAGCAAATGTTGACGAAAATGAACTTCAACAACTTAGGGGTCTATGTGGTAGTTTGCAGTATGCAGCAGTGCATTCACGACCAGATTTGGCAGCAAAAGTAGCTTTCTTGCAAAAGCGTATAAGTCAAGCTCGGGTGCGAGATCTCTTGGAGGGAAACAGAGTCTTGAGAGAAGCCAAAGAATATTCAGAAACAAGCGTGTTCGTGAAACCAATTCCTACAAAAGAGCTTACCTTTGCAAGCTTTGGAGATGCTAGCTTTGCTTCAGAGCAACAATTGCGAGCTCAGCAAGGGTGTTCATTGTAGCATGCACCGACAAGCTTCGACAGAACCAAGCCTCCGAGATAAGTCCGATAGCTTGGAATTCGAAACAAATAGGTAGAGTGGTTCGATCCACATTGAGTGCCGAAGCATATGCCATGTCATCATCACTAGATAAATTGACATGGATTCGATGCATGTGGGGAATATTCATGGACCCAACCTTTCAATGGCAAAAGCCTGAAAAGGCATTGCAAAGCCTACCAAAGGCTTTACTGGTTACAGATTGCAAATCACTGTATGATTTGATGACAAAGCTGGCAGTACCAAACTGCCAAGAGTGGCGTACTACTATAGAAGTTATGATGCTTAGAGAACAATCCGGTGAACACTCCATATGCAGATGGATTAGTACGGCCATAATGCTTGCAGATGCTTTAACCAAGCCTATGGATGCATCCTTCCTCAGACAAGTTTTGTGGGTCAGCCGTTTCCGCATATACGATGAGGAGAAAGCCCTGAAGGAAAGCCCCAATAAAAGATTTAGCACTCGATGGCTTGCTGCAGAGGGTTCATGCGAAAAAGAAAATACAATGAATGTGAAACCTGCAATCGTTCAAGCATCCAATCGAACCTTCGCATGAACAACCGTGAATCGACGGTTGGCTCAAGGACACCAGGCAATGAGGTGGAAATAGCGCGGCCGCTTTGACTTAGGTGGTTGATAGGTAGATCCCATAGGTTGTTCCAGGTTGAGTAGGGCTACCTTTGTGTTCTCGAGGACGAGGCACAGATATCAAAGATATTCTACAAGTCTGATTTGTTTGCCTGACACCTGTTTGGTATCCAGTCCAATCTTCCCAAAATGTTCTTCAAAGTACTCTGAGGCACTTGCCAGGAGTCTGAAGAGCAACAGGCTGCATGCATGAAGTGGTCTGCAAAGGGTATCCGTACTGTTTTGAAGACTGCAAATGAGGTACACTCAGTCTCTGATTGCTGCAAGCAGCTTGCTATACTTGGCATGTTCAAGAGAGAATCTGCTATTGTATTAGGAGTGCATGTTGATATTTGATGATATGTGTTAATGCTTGCTATTCTGAATATGGAGATCTGACTAAAGTGGACAAACTAATGTAGCTCTGCCACCTGCCAGATTAGGAGGCCTTAAGTAACTTAAGTAAGTTGTGGTTTTTCGTCTGAGGAGATTGACGTGCAAGTGGCCGTTCACCTCTGCTCTAACTACCGAAACACGGCTGCTCAAATACTGTAATTCAATCACAAGTTAAAACAATTGACACACTTGTAACATTGTATCGGTGTCCTCCATCTCTGTATGACCAAAGCTACAGCCTGTATGTAGTTGTTGTTGCAGAAGAGAAGCTTTCACGTGGACGGCCGAGCTCTACTGCATTGCAAGAAGAGCGAGAAACTTGAGCCCTCTTCCAGCTATTGAGCATACTTCTCGCAACAATCCACACGACCGGGAACCCAAAGTGTTATTAAACATCCAACAAGTTTGACAATCTGAGACGCAGCCAAGCAAATAAACGACACTTGATAGTAGAAGGACACGCCAAACGCTAGGCAAGTCATACAAGCTCCGACTGCCTATGGCCTTTCTATTCTTTCTTCTTTTGAGCCAGGGTCTTCTCAATTGCGATATGGAAGATGCGGAAGCTGAGGTCGCAGTTGAAGCTTTGAACGGGTCCATCCACATTGTGTGATGTTCTCCGCGGACATTGTCACTGTTCTAAACATGTCCAACTCTTCTTGATCTGCGCCAGTTCATATGTCATGCAATTGACTGTGAACAACACACTTGGCTCTCGGTGTTGCCCCGTGCCGCAATGCGTGCGCGTCAGTGGACGTCGCAAGGCTCTGGATGTGGTCGACACGAACTGGTGGACGTTCCACTTCTTCAGTGCATTTGTTCTGGATGTGTTCCACTTCTTCATGAAGAACTACGGTCACCATCGCCTCAGGCTTTCTTGCTTCTCGAGTACAGCTCACCACAAAAGCCAGGGTCAATGAAGACGAAGGTTGATAGAGCAACAGCTATCTTCGTTGCAGATCGTTGCAGGCGGTATCAAGTCACCTCCAACAGCGGGGAACAGCACTTTACTATACTTTTACTGATCTATACTGGCGGCAAGTGACTGAGGAGTTGGGCTGCTAGTGTCTTGAGAGTTATGCTAGGGTGACTCCTCGGTCATGTGCAACCTGAAAATTGGCAAAAACATGGCAGGCACATGAGATAGGACTTAACCATCCAAAGTAGTCAACATCATAAAACAATCAAAATTCGATGCCCTCGCACATGTGTTAAGAAAGCATGCCTTCACTATGCCTTCATAAAGCCCTGTCCAATACTATATACAATAAATAAATATATATATATATATGTAATGCTGCCTTTGTCGTGCATCAAACACTAAGCCTCTTGGCCAAACCAGGTCTATCCTCCAGACTAGGAAACACTATGAAATGAAACACTGTATTTCCAAAGCACTCCGAATATCACACACAATCGTTAGCTTCAACTCTCTCGGCATGCGCAAAAATCTAGAAACCCTCTTGGCAAACTAGGCAGTCTGTCTACTAGCAAGCACCTGCCTCCTCCACGATTTGTCGCAAATCTCGCGGCAAGTCTTTGTTCTGCCGACAAATTTGCCGAGTAAGCCCCACTTTGATCTGATGCCTGAAATCTGGGAATCTCTGTGCTTCGATTTACCTCTTCCAGAGTTCCCGAGCCTCTTCCAAACTGCAGAAATGCCATCCTTCAATTTTTGAATGCGCCTCAGCTTGCAAATTGACATCGACTGGGTCGACAAACAAGCCAAGCCAATTTTCAGCCTACGCACCCAATTACAGTTTCTAGTTTTGCAAACTCATAAGCCAAGTCAATTTGCAATAAGTTACAGCCCCGCGTGCACACTAGCCAGTTTTCTCTCGTGTCCTCTCTAGGAAAAAGGCGAAAGGAGATAGAAGCTTCCTCACATTCTGCAACTCTGAGGTCTTAGCTCAATTTCCAAGGACGATGTCTGGCTTGCCTGCATGAGATACATTTGGTAACCTGCTAGCAATCCGCTTACATAACTTGCATACTTTTGCTTCGTGCTCTGCTCGAAACTAAAGAAAACCACTCAATACTGCGCACCTCACAGAGAGCCCTCAATACCTGTCCTTTGTCCAGCTCTCCCCGTCGATCCTAGCAGCTGTTGGGCTGGTTGCGGCGTTGCCTTAAAATGGACCTGCCTGCTACACAGCCGGATCGGACTCTTCCAGCATATACAGCATCACAATATATCACAGTACATACAGCTATGTCATATTCTATGATTGTCCATGATCCTGGAGAGGCATGAGTGCAAGCGAGATCACCCACGAAATGCGTGAGCAACCTCGGTGAATGTCCACGTTTAAGTCCCAACGGCTCTATCCCAATGCCGCAACCATTCTTCCATGCCATCTTCAAACCTGGCAGAAATTCGCTCAGAAAATTCCAGGCCCCGTTTTCGAGTGGTCGTTGAAAGGTTGCACGATCGAGAAACTCTTCAACACAGTCTTTTTCGCTTCTCAAACTCAGTGAAGGTCTGGGAAGGTTATTGGATCTATGGATCTTGAAGATAAAATAAACCGAGGCTGCTCCGCAGTTTGCTTCAAATCAGACCCATCTGAGTTCTTCCATGCGGAATTGCAAAGATTGAACGCTCAAATGCTTGATGGCATGCCAGGTATGTCTAGGCAGTCGATGATCTCAACCTCGGGGATCAAGCACTGACCTCCTGAGGGCAAACTGGAAAGAAACTCAAAGTCCTTCTGTATGTGCAATATGAAAAGTCAAAACGTATCAAATAACATTGGAAACAATGACACACAATAAACCATGTGAACTGCCTGGATCTGCATCATCGAGCAGGTAATTCAAGGTGGCTAGAGTGATCTCTAAAGACCAAGAACGAATATCCACTTGAAAAATCACAGCATACTTCCCATTGTAGCTGATGGTGAAGCAATTGCCGCGAACTCCATTTAGGACACCATGTCCAATGCCAGTGTGGTAAGTTCGCCCATTCATTGTTACGGTGTCCCCCAAGGCAATGAAATCGTTGAACAGAGCTTCGCACTGTGCTTGGGTGGTAACAATTGGATACTCTGTGGCACCAGCAGGATATGGACATGCCTGCGAAGCCTTCCATTTATCATAATCATAGCCATCGCTGTTAGAGTTGAATATGCAAGTCGCAGTGGAAGTGTTATCCACATAGTCCTCTCCCGCATCGGTACATCTGCCATCCATCTGTGAAATGCCACCCGAATCTTGCTGCTTGACGCCAGCAGGGTATGCGTACGTCTTCGAGTATGTGCAAGGGACTGCGGCATCGGTAAGCCGCTTGACCAACTTGACTCCGTCATTTGGCTTCATTCCGTCTGAATCTCCATCTGTGCGATCTTTGCGGCTGAGCAAAATGACATCCTCAGTTTCAAAACACTCAGGGTTGCTTGAAGGGCACTTCTGGCACTCACCAAACACAGCTAGGTAAACCAGCAAAACCCTGTATGCCATCGCAGCTGGAGTCGCCAAAAACAGGCTTGAGCTGGAAGGCTAAAAGGCGGGAAGCTCGTGTTATGACTGACTGTTATGATATATATATATATATCTGATGCCATCATAGGTGGAGAAGGAAACAAAGCCGCTTGAGAGGTGCATGGTTCATGGTTCTCTCACGCTCGAGACGCAAACCCATGAGAACGAACAATGCAAAGATATTCGAAAAACACAAAACAGCTGAAAGGCGAAAACACATTTCTTTTTTTGGGTGTGTGTGTGTGTTTCCACCTTGGTGCTTTGCCACGATCTTTGGCACGGTCTAAGTCATGTTGATGAGCTCGAACCCTTAGGCAAACATGCTGCTGCAAGATGCGGTTCTTTCGTATCTACACGAATCTTCTAGTAAAATGGCATCAACACAATCCGACGCAGTTGTCAGTCTAAGGGTCAGTAGAAAAGCAAATCAAAACTGCCTGCTTCCTCCTGAAAAAACGAAAACAATGTTCGAGAAAGTTCGAGAGCGGCGGGTAAGGTACTGGGTGAGTTGATTTACCAATACTTATTGCTTCAACATTACCGTATATAGACATTTTGAGCTATTGTTCCTGTAACCTGATATGCAAGTTTTTACTTTGACAAGTCATACGTGCTTTCAACCAACCCCAACGTATGGTCTTGCTAGTCATGCAGCTTTTCCACCGCCAAGATCTGAACGTACATGGATTCAACTGTAACAACGCCCCTGCTCCCTCCAGAGAGTTGCACAAAGTAGAGGTGATGGAGCAACGAGGAGTACAATGAGTTAGAAAGCAGAGTAACGTAGAGATGCACTCTGGAGAGCGTAATCAAGGGAAAGGGTCTCACTTGTGACGCGGATTTCGGACTGACTCACTTGTGACGCGGAGCTGTTGGCTCACTTGTGACGCGCCCGTGTTTCCGCGTGCCCGTATGCGCCCGTGGTAGTAGTAGTAGTAGTAGTAGTAGTAGTAGTAATAGTAGTAGGGAGGGCCGTTTAATTTAGTATTTTTGCATTTTGTTTTTTCGTGGTTCCTGGTTTCTGTGGCTTTTGGCTTTCGTGGTTTTTGGTTTCTGTGGTTTTTTGGCTTTCGTGGTTTTTGGCTTTCGTGGCTTCTGTGGCTTTTAGTTTTCGTGGCTTTTGGATTTTGTGTGGCTTTTGGCTTTCGTGGCTTTCTAGCCATGCGAAGGAAAGAAGGCGGGAAGGAAGGAAGGCAAGAAGGAAGCAAGGACGAGGGCTTCTGAGGCGTGTGGCTTGTGGGTTTTGAGGGTCAAATCTAGAGGAGGACGGTGCAAAAACCGTTTGTAAACCACCAGGAGGTAGAATTCACAGTAGATTAGGAAAGTGCCGGTCCGACGGTCCAGACCTTTAAATTCCAGCGCTTGCTCTCAGTGCTGGGACGCTGACAATACTTTGTTTTCATTGCGGGGGGTGCTGCGCCCTCCTCCACGCCCCCTCCCGCTTTTTTAACTTAGGCGGCCTTAGGCGATTGCTACGGGACGGCTAAGCAATCAAGAACGCCCATCTCATCAAACACTTGGCTACCTATGACAACTTAGCGCAACTTGTTCCCGGCAATTGTTGGTTCAAAGCAGCGCTCACCTTTAAATTCAGGCGGTTGCTTCAGTGCCGGGTTGCTGACTATACTTGGTTTTCATTGCGGGGGAGGTGCTGCGCCCTCCCCCGCTTTCTTAATGTACACCTTTGCTACGGGACAACTAAGTACAAAAACCACTTTTTGGAGACGTGATGCTTGCAATTCAAACTCTTCCCACCACTGCCCACCCTGTACTAGGCAGCACTCAAAAGCCAGCTTGTTTTCTTGCTGCTGCTGATGGTAGTCCATGTAGATTTGCACAGACATTGTGCATTCCGGCTGCTCAAAACACTATGGCCTGTTCCAAGGCCTTCGGTCAAAATCAGCTCATCCCCCGGGTCGGGCTGGGGGGGCCCGGATGAGCTAGTGCGTTCATAGAGATGTTAAAACAACTAAAGCAAGCACAAGGACCAAAAACTACATTGCTTTGCAATTCCCCATTTTGGAGATGTGATGCTTGCTATTCAAACTCTTCCCACCACTGCCCGCCCTGTACTAGGCAGCACTCAAAAGCCAGCTTGTTTTCTTGCTGCTGCTGATGGTAGTCCATGTAGATTTGCACAGACATTGTGCATTCCGGTTCCAAGGCCTTCGGTCAAAATCAGCTCATCCCTCCTCCACATAGTGAACTAGTACTGGTTTCGCAAGAGTCAGGTCCACCATCTGAAACGACTCACTGCTATGAGTTGCACTCGACGATGGCGAGTTTGGAACAGACATCGTTTCAAATTGCACCAGAGGAGGAGGCACTGAAATGCGCTCGTTTGCTGAGTTCGATCCGGTCGCGCAGATCATCGGAATAGACTGTCGTCCGGAACTGCCGAAAAACCCCCAGCGCTTCCGGAAGTATTCGATGCTGATCCAGAAACCATAGCAGCATACCCCCAAACATAGATAGTGAGAGAGAATCAAACTCTGAGTGGACCAAAAAGCAGCCCCTGTCTCCAGCATCTCAATGAACCCCCCGCCCCAAAAAGGAGCCATTCAAAAAAGAAAACACCCCATGAGGCCAGGTTTCCTGCCAAAAACAAGTAGTCCAAGGCACTGGAGGCCGTGTGGGCAAAGCCTCGACATCCACAAAGGCCAGCGCCGGCGTAACATGCGCTACTGGCAAGTCCAGCAGCAAAAGCCTGAGCGCTCGAAGGATTTGTTCTCGCTCAGTGGTGAGGGGGAAACCAAGCTGTTGCCATAGAGGGTTTGCCCATTGAGGAGCGTAAAACAGCGCCGCGCTCTCAAAATGAACTGCAATGCGCGTTTCATCAAGCCTCTGTGCCCCAATTTTCACAGAAACAAAGTGTCCTTGCAGATCAAGTTCATCAGTCACCGCTTGAGTGACTGGCAAGTCGGCTGTGACAACCGAGGCCGCCGTCACCAACTTGTTTTTGAGGTCCTCTGTCAAACAAGGGAAGTGGTGAAGGGCGGAATCTGATAAGCCAGCGCTGCAGAATCAAAGGCGAAGTGACGATCACCGAGCCTCCACACCGCCTGGCATGAATACTACCCAAATCAACGCCCTTCCACAAGTTGGCTCCTGCTGACAGACCATTGGTCGTGGCCACAGCAACCAATGTGGTGGCTGCCGTGGCCACTTGGTTGGTGAGGTTGAGAGCATGTACAGTCACTGCCGAGGTCGCTTCCCCAACATCAGCTGTTGCCCCAAACACGCGCGCTACATGAAACAAGGGTCCATGCTGCCCTGCTAGGAGAAGGATGGTGGTGAGCATTGTCAAACCCATGAGCCCACGGCCAACGCCTGGCAGCATGCGCAGCCAGGTCCTAGGCGAAAACGGACTGAACAGGCCTCCCCGGAGGAAGGAGCTTCCCGCGGCCCTTGCCCTTGCCCTTGGCCCGTTCACGGAGGGCGTTGGTGGCGCCGGTTGGCGCGGCTGAGGAGCTCGAAGAGCCGAGAGTTGTTCTTCGCGCCATTTTCGTATCTGATAAGCTGTGAGCTCTTCCGGTGGGTTTGGAATCAACAAGCGGTTCTCTCTGAGTCGCAAGTCGGGGCGCGGATGCATGCTGTCCACAGTGTCCGCTTCTGCTAGGCCTACAAAATAGTCTTCTATATGATCCCTGCACCAGTTATAGCTTCCATCAAATTATTGAGCTTGATCTGTGTGCATGCATGTAAACTGCCAGCTGTATCTACATAAGTGCGAACCGAAGTCTCAGAGAGCCACCGACCTGCAGATTGAACTTGCTTTGCATCTTTCCCTGATATGATCATGCTAGTTGCAAATCCAGCTCGCCCTGAATGCGCCGTCAGTCCCAACTCAAGTCCGAAGTGCTTCTCAGCTGTCGCAAACGACTGGTTGTACGAAGCGTACGAAAAAGGAAAAAGTGTGTGACCATCGTTGGTAGCAGACACTAACAGTTTCAAGAGCTTGTAAGCGAGGGGGTGCTGACGAAAATCAACTTGGACAAACTGTTCCCGCTTGATTTTGGTTGACACCTGCGCGCCCCATCTGATATTAATAAACTCCTCAAAACTGCGAGGCACATGGACATGGTTCTTGCACAAACCCAGCAGCTCGCTCGGACGTAAGCCCGTTGCTATTTGCACAAAGATCGCTGCAGCTAGTCTCTGGCGGCACTGTGAGGCATGATATGCCCCAAACAGGAACGCCACCTCTGGCGCCAACGGGACTGTGTGCGCAACTGGGTCATGACAAAGTCTACCTTTGATTGCTTCTCTTGTGTAAAGAAGTTTTCCCTTCACAGGTGGCAGGTAGAACTCCAGTGCTGCTAACAGTTGTGTGCGTTGTGAACGGGTCAATTCATGTTCAGTGCGAAACTCCATAACTAGCATATCAATATCTTCAGGTTCGATGTGAAGTAGTTCCCATCTGTTTCCCAGGTAGTTCAAAAAGGGGTCCAAGTGCTTCTTGTAGACTTTCAAAGTCTCATTTTTGACTCGGTGTTCAAGGTCTGGATGTAGCAGGCGCATGCAGCTGCACACGTCCGCTAGCTTCATCAAACCAAGGTACGGGATGTCTCGTCGGCTGGTTGCTTGCTTGTCTCCACCCATGGTAGAAAAAGTCGAATCCTACTAGCCAAACAAACTGCTGCCTTCTGCTTCAAAATTCTGTTTAAAGCAAATGAGGGGCTTCTACCCTTTGTCATGCTGCAAGCTGTCGGCCGATTGTCCTGCAATGAAAATACCACGCTGTCGTGACACTCCACTGCACTGGCCAGTCTTCTAAGGAGCTTGACGACTGTGCGACTTTCACCTATGGTGATGTGATCCCCATAGAGCCACCTGCCTGATTCCACAAAATGCCATCTGTGTTCTTCAAACAAGGTCTCTGGCCGGAGTGTGAACGGCACCGTGGGTCGTAGCGAGCGATCAGGGAACTTCGCACCCCCCGACCCATCTAGTCTCGCTATGGCTCTGCCTTCTGCCTCCCCTTGACGGAGAAGGTCCAGCGCTTCGCCCTCCCTCAGTCTAGTTGCCACTATGCCAAAGCCGCCATGATCCACCTCATTGTCACCCATTGCATCTGTGGCAAACATGAAGTCTAAAAAGCGAGCTCCGACATGACAAGACATGAGTGGGACTACCCTAGCCATGGCCGTTACCCCCTCTCTCACCGAGCTCCACCAAGGAACCGTCTGACCGTCAAACTGCTCCATGAAGTGAAAGACGTGGTGTGGGATACTCAGCAACTCTCTCCTAAGGAGGGCCCCAAAGATCCAAATGCCAACTAGTGAACGTAGTGCCTTGACCTGTACCTCCCTACGGCTAGCAACATACTTGAGGGCGTCACCCAACAGCACCATCTTCTTCGCGGGTAGTCTGAAAGGTGCCGCTCTGCGAGACACTTCATTGGACACCTCTGCATTCTTTTCTTGTTGAGACACACCAAAACCGAGTGCCTCAAGCGTCTCCACAATATGTCCCCTGATCTTGTCGGCATGAAATCGGTCTGCCTGCCCATCTCCGATACAAACCGTGTCATCAACGTGTACGTACACTGCTCCCTGCTGCTTTGTGATGCAAACTGATTGTTTCCTGGCACTTGCCTCATTGAAGAACCAGACCCTCGCCTCGTTGAGCTTCCCACGTGCTCCATGACGGAACTCGCGGCGCTGCAAGGTCACCTTTGCAGCTGAGGGCCCCCGTTGGTCCGCGACGGTGCTCCCGCAGCCACAACATGCTCAACTAGAAGTTTTGCCAGTTCCAAACACAAAGCACTGGGGTACTCTTGAAGTCTTCTTGTATGGAAGCCACCTTCTGGAGCTCGTCCCATCGACTTGCCGTGAACATGTTCTGGGCTCACACCTGGACAACGAATGCCATCTAGTGATTGCAAGTCCATGATTGTTTTTGAGAAACGCGTGAGTTTGGGCACAAACCCGCCGAAAGGACACTGATGAAAAATTGCTCTTACTGCTCCTGTTCGACGCTCTAGTTCACACATCTCATCTGTGGCCCACACCGAAGGGTACGGATGTACTTCTGGGTCGGCTGGATGTTCCCACCAGTGAGTACCTCCGCGTGATGACACCGACTCACAGACTGCCATATAGTTCAACCACAGTGTATTAGCCTCTTTGACACGTGCTTGTTCATGTGGTTTGAGATCAGGCCTGCCCCGCAAACAATCTCTGAAGCGTAGTGGGCGTGAGCCAACTGGAATCTTCGCATGCCTGACCCGTGCCACAGTCGGACACGGAGGGCCCCCAATGCACGCATCTATAAGACCCTCATCTGTCAACTCCATGATGGCATGAAAAGTCTTTGGAATGGTGAAGTCCCAATTCGCGTCAGTGGCCAAGTCAATCGAAATGAAGAGCAACTTCAAGTTACATTTCTGAGCCTCCGCCCTTACATGTTCTTCAATGTCACCTGGTCGTCTCTCACCTGAGAAAAAGTTCACGATGACAAAGGCAAAGGTTCTCTCGTTCAGACGCTTGACCCTTCTGACCTCGTCGCACCAAGATGTCACCGTGTATCCCGAGGCTCCAACGTCCGCCAGCTGTCTCTCACGCTGCCGTTGGACCCAGAGATCGTCACCTAGCACAGCCGGGTCATCAGAAGACACAACCAGATCCCACTGAATGAGAAGCCCTGGTTGTGCCTTGAGTTATATCACGGTCAGAAACGCAGTGCAAGAGCGACCAGCCCACATGTTCCATGTTGATGCGCGTGAGAATATACACCGAGTGTGACCCACCCATTGCCAATCGTAAATATCTGGGCGAAACGAACTCTGTCAGCGGATCTTCAACGCGCGCCTTCACCTCGTCACTCAAGAGGTGCCAAGCTTTGTGGGCCAGCGCTGGTGGCCCCCCCTGCCATCGAGACATCCACAGGGGCACACGCACGAATGTGAAGGCTGAGTCCTCGTCACACAAAGCAACCCCTAGATGGTCGGAAGGAACAAAACACCTGGCCAGGGCCGCGCCTCCGCACATTCCAAGGTTGGCCCGCGTTGAAGCGTCCGTGAACATGTAGTTTGACGCCACCTGCATGACAAGTTTCCGTTGCTTTAGGGGATCCTTCTTGGGTACAGCTGAGACCCCAGCAATAGCTCTGATGCCATCCATGGTGTCCCAAGCCCAAAGGTATCGAACGTCTTGCCTGCCCAAATATTTAAGATATTCTTCTTCGGTTCCCCCAACAAAACCAAAATGAGACTCTGCTTCACGGAAAAATGCCTCACACTTGCCCTCACGTTCAACCACGTTCTCTTCGTCGGCATAGAAAATGGCATCTTCCTGGGGCAAGGCTTCAAGCATGTCGATGCAGGCTTCACAGGCTGGCTCAGCGATGCGGTCTGCAATGAGTGGGACGTGTTTCACGTCTGAGATCTTGAGGTATCCTAGTTCGTCTACTGGTTGCTTTAGAATACTAGCCACAGCGTCGGAAGTCTGGACGCCTGTCAAGCCAAGGCTCCGGCGTGCCCGAGCAACAATGGCACATTCATGAAGAAGGTGACCAAGTGCTAGAGACCTTGCTGCAGTGGCCGTCATTCGGCATCGACCTCTCTGAGCATAAGGCGTCGTCAGCTTGTCAGCAACGTGACCGCCGTCCAGCCCATTGATGGAACGAACCAGTCCTGTCGTCATACGCCATACTGCCAGGCGCTTCTTCTGTCTGTCCCCGAGGCGTGCAGAACGTTTGGCTGTCCACGTAGGCCTGGGCGGCAACCGCAAAGGAAGAAGACCTCTGCCCATGATTCTCATTCTGAATTCTTCCACCGCCTGTGCATCAGCATCTATGGCCGTGGATTCGTTGACCTGCTCACGCAAAAAGGAGGAGGCTGATTCACGCAGGTCGTCATGACCAGCCTCCTGTGTTTCAACTCATCCTTGGGTCTTTGGTGGGACAGCTGTCCCACCTTTGCCCTTGCCACTGCCTTTGCCACCTCCTCCACGACCTCGGAACTTGCCCGAGTGTAGCGCAGCTCCGCCTTCATGTCCTGCGTGACTTCCATGGTCATGTTGTCGTGACATTTTGTTGCCCCGTTCTGAGCGTTGCCACTCAACTTTCGAGAACAGGTTGGCATCGTCCAGCATCCACTTGGGCGCGATATCGGTTTGCGAACCCGGCGCGCGAATCCCCAGCATCCGGTTGGCCCCGATTCTGTCCTTCGTCCGTCTGTAATAGACATAGGAGCCCAACTTCCTCAACTGGATTTCTAGTGAATCTGACGTGCCTAGGCGATGCATAATCGCAGCTTCTGACTTGCAATCCGCTAGTTCAAAATCGATGATGGTGGCCGCGGAAAACAAATCTTGGTAGGTGGCTGTCTGTTTGAGCTCTAAGGTCGGGTGTTGGTCATTCACCCACTGTCGCACCGATGCCACCCCTTCTGACCGGATATTCCTGTACAACTCGGGAGCTGCACGTTGAAGGTCAGCAGGAAGTCGAAGGTGCCACGCCATCTGCTCTGGGCTCTCACCTGCAGCAACATATGCAACACGCGCAAAAAAGTTCCTCCCGTGCCATGAAGCGGGGTGCCAAAAGTCTCCAGTTCTTGCAGCGTCTTCTTGAGCTCTTCTGCTCTGGGGGGTCCTATAGTACCCTGACCGACATATCCGTGACTTTGCAAAATGTTCCCAATCCCAGGCTCGAGCTCATGCAGATCCTTCTCATTTTTGACCGCTTGCCAGAACATAGCACCCCACTGAGGTGTGGTGCTGGCCAGCGCTTGGGCCTTCGTCACCGCCTCCTTCAGCCGCCCAGCCTGCACCTGAAGCTTTGTCTGTTCGCCTGTCATGCCTGCCCACGGAGCGTACACCACATGGAAGTAGGCTGGGTCTGTGGCGTCGACGACTGAGCCGTTCCACTCTTTTGGAGATCTGCTTCACGTCCCAAGCGACTTGGGGCACATTCTGCAAAGTCAAGCCTGAGCTGAGGCTCACGCTGTAGCCACCCTTCTCACAAGCCATCACAATTCCCTTCTGTCCGGCCAGTCCAGTGTAAGGCGGGATGGCCAACAATGTAATGGATGTACCAACTGTCAAACCACTCGCACTCGGCGAAGCTTCGAGACCAAGCTGTTGATCAACTGTAGGAATGGGAGGCACTCCCGACGGCACACTCGACAGTTGAGGCTGGTCCGGCACGAGCGGCTCTAGAGGAGGCAGCTCATCGCTCAAGTTCATGCTTCGCGTGCGACTAGCAGCTTGGTTTCTAGACGCATCTGGTTTTGACTTGGAAAAGGGTCCCTTCGTCCATCCCCGAAACCAGCAAGCTAGGCCCACGGCCAGAAGGACGGTTCCTAGCAAGGTGGTATAAAAACGTACACGGTCTGAAGGAATCCAAGCGTCCATGGCCAAACATGCCAGGCTTGTTACCAGGAGTTTCCAGTGCAAGGTGCCTTCCATTTCGTTCTCTTGCCCAAGAGGCTGGGTGCTATCAGCAGCAGGGGGCGTCAGCGACCGCACCAAGTCATTCCACTGATTCTCATCGCTCCTGACCAGAGGGAAGGCCTCGGCTGCTTGGGTCCGAGACACTCCAGCAGTGTAGATGTTCCACAACAGATCTGACTTGGTGTTGCTGTCCAGGTCAGTCAACAGCGGTTCTGTCTCGAGCCAGGTGATCAGTGGGACCAGTACTCTGCTAAGCGCCGCTTTCTGCTGCTGCAGGGTCTCAACTCGTCCAGCAGTACGGATTCGATTTCTCACACTCACTATGGCCTCTTCCAAACCTGTCTGATTGTTCGGTGCAGTACCTGATGCTTGAACAACAGCAGTTATGGCGTCTGCCACTGCTTGCTGGGACAGGAGAGACATGGCATGCAACCAGCCGGCCCTACAGGCTTTAGTGCCACATCTTGGTGGCACGCCTGCAAAAACTTGATCCCGGATGAGCTAGTGCGTTCATAGAGATGCTAAAACAACTAAAGCAAGCACAAGGACCAAAAACTACATTGCGTTTGCAATTCCCCAATCTTCTTTGCATTGACAACGCCACAAAGGTGGATGATAAGGCCCACCTTCGCTTTGCTGTGACAACGCTACAAAAAGGTTTTCAAGGCTTTAGCTGTTTATCTTCGGTGTCAACATGAACATCTGACGACACATGACCTGCAAAACCCCCAATGGTGGACGCTGGGGGCCACTTCAACCACACGCAGCTTTCAGCTTCTTTCCGCGCTGTTCTATCCATTTTCCATATATCTATCTACCTATGCATCTATCTATCTATCCATCCATCCGTCCATCTATCTACACTATCTCTCTATCTACCTATCTATCTATCTATCTATCTCTCTCTCTATCTACACTTCCAAGTTCACTGCTGCACCTGCCACGAAATTTGCACTTCAACGTCCACAAAGTACTGTGCCTGCCACGAACTTTGCACTTCAAGGACCCCAAAGTACTGCGCCTGCCACAAAATTTGCACTTCAAGGACCGCAAATTACTGTGCCTGCCGCGAAATCTGCACTTCAAGGTCCACAAAGTACTGCCCTTGCCACGAAAAACGAAAAACAATAAAACCCAACTAGACGACAGGGTGGCCCGAAAGCAAGTAGGCGGAAGAGAACAAATAGAAGGGAAGAAAAGCGAAGTAACAGAAGATGAATGAGCACTAAAGAAATGAAGAGATGATATATGATGATTCAAAACATTAAGATGAAACAAAATGAGATGATGATGAGATGACACAATATATAATAAAAATATATATATCTATATATATATATACATTATGATTATGATACTATTATCACGTTATTACCAAATCTATTAATGTATATTCTGTTGCACTGTACTTCGGAGCCCAAACGGTAGTCCCGGTCGATTCTTTTTTATCCAGCGCCGGTCGAGCTCAAACGCTAGTCCCGGTAGTAAGAGCCGCCGAAGTGTGCGAAATCGCACGTCCCAACCTGGCATCAGGACAACCAATGCTCATACAAATGCAACACTTGAAAAACAAAACAAATTACCCACAGTTCAACTCATGTTGTTTTGTCGGTTATCAGATATAGTTGCACACCCAGTCGGAACAGGATCGACTTCGAACAACTCTCGGTCGTGGATCTCGTGCCTTGTGGAGTCTCTGCACGTTCAGCTGGAACAAGGGTCGACTTCGGACAACTTCCGGTCGTGGACCCAGGTCCTTCTAATCAGTTTGGTCACGACACTTGATCATGAGCTAACGATCAGGTCGATGACGATTGCAATGACGTAGCTGCTGGTAATGATGATGATGATGATGATGGTGCTGACGACGATGATGATGATAATGATGATGATGATGTGGATGATAAGGATGATGATGATGATGATGCTGATGATGATGATGAAGGTGATGATGATGATGATGATGATGATAATGATGATGATGGTGCATGTCGCCAGGCACGGTTTACACCACACGTTGTTTACGCCAGACGAAGTAACCATGGAAAAGTTTACACCAGACAAAGCCGACAAAGGTTTACACCAGAGAAGAGTTTACACCAGACATCGATTACACCAGACACCGTCTATACACCAGACACGGTTTACACCAGACGTCGTTTACACCAGACAAGGCCAACAAAGGTTTACACCAGAAAGAGTTTACAGCAGAGACAGTTTACACCAGACAGCGTTTACACCGGACATCGTTTACACCAGACAAAAAGGTCTTACGGCAGACGAGGTTTACACCAGACAAAACCGACAAAGGTTTACACCAGAAAGAGTTTACAGCAGAGACAGTTTACACCAGACAGCGTTTACACCAGACACCGTATACACCAGACGTCGTTTACACCAGACAAAGCCAACAAAGGTTTACACCAGAAAAAGTTTACACCATAGACAGTTTACACCAGACAGCGTTTACACCAGACACCGTTTACACCAGACATGGTTTACACCAGACATGGTGGAAACCATTGCAGCAGCAATTATAAGGCGATTAGCAACAA
>CAXAMN010003747.1:235690-247868 GCA_963970005.1 Durusdinium trenchii | reverse complement strand
CGCACGATCTCCGCAGAGGGTTGCTCACGGACAAACGCGATTCGCGTCTCACCACACGCGCGCGCGATCGATGGCCACGATTCCACGAGAGGGTTGCGTTTCGTAAGACCTGCTCGCACCGCCCCGCCGCCTAAAGAGAAGAATAAAGAAGAAGTTGGGTAGGTGAAGTTGGGTAGGTGTCTTAAGGAAGATGTCTACACCTACCTATCTTCACCTACCTATCTTCACCTACCTATCTACACCTACCTACCTACACCTACCTGTCTATACCCACTTATCAATACCTACCTATCAATATCTACTTCTGATGTACTTTGATATTGTTGATCTGATACTTCTACTTCATATGTTATGTTGTGATGTGATATTATTTTATCACATGATATGAGATGATATGATCTGACATTGATGTGATGTGATATGATATTAAAACATGATATGATATGATATGTTATGACATTGATGTGATGTGATATGATATTATAACCTGATATGATATGATAACCTATGAGGTGATGATTAGATGATGATGTTGTGAGGGTGAAGTAGGAGAAAGTTAGTAAAGAATATGAAGTAAGGAAGGTGAAGTAGGATAAAGAGAGTCAGGAAGAGAGAGTGGGGAAGATGAAGTAAGAGAAAGAGAGTAAGGAAGAGAGAGTGGGGAAGATCAAGTAAGAGAAAGAGATTAAGGAAGATGAAATAGGCAGCAGTGCTTAAGGAAAAACCCTTCGCAGGTGCTTTCGGGAAAAAGAAAACAACAATTGCTAAATTAAATCCGAGCCCTAGTCGTAGTAGTAGTCGTGGTAGTAGTAGTAGTAGTAGTGGTGGTAGTAGTAGTAGTAGGTAGTCGTAGTGGTAGTGGTAGTAGTAGTAGTAGTCGTAGTCGTCGGAGTGGTAGCGGTAGTAGTAGTGGTGGTGGTAGTGGTAGTGGTGTGGTAGTGGTAGTAGTGGTAGTAGTGGTAGTAGTGGTAGTAATAGTAGTAGTAGTAGTAGTAGTAGTGGTAGTAGTAGTAGTAGTTGTAGTAGTAGTAGTAGTCGTAGTAGTGGTAGTAGTAGTAGTGGTAACAGTAGACGTGGTAGTATGCGTAGTAGTTGTAGTAGCGGTAGTACCCGTGTGTGCCCGTGCGCCTGTATGCCCGCGCGTGCCCGTGTGCCCGTATGCCCGTGCGTGCCCGTATGTTTTGTTGTGTGCCCGTGTGCCCGTGCGCGTGGTGGTAGTAGTAGTAGTAGTAGTAGTACTAGTATTAGTAGCAGCAGCAGCAGCAGTAGTAGTAGTAGTAGTGGTAGTAGTAGTAGTAGTAGTAGAAGTAGTAGTAGGAGAAGGTGTAGCAGTAGTAGTAGTAGTCGTAGTAGTAGTAGTAGTCGTAGTATTGGTAGTAGTAGTAGTAGTAGGAGGCGTAGCGATAGTAGTAGTAGTAGTGGTGGTGGTAGTAGTAGTAGTAGTAGGAGTAGTAGTAGTAGTAGGAGGAGTAGCAGTAGTAGTAGTCGTCGTCGTAGTAGTAGTCGTAGTCGTCGTCGTAGTCGTAGTCTCAGTAGTAGTAGTAGTAGTAGGAGTAGGAGTAGGAGTAGTAGTAGTAGTCGTGGTAGTAGTAGTAGTAGTGGTAGTGGTAGTGGTAGTCGTAGTGGTAGTGGTAGTGGTAGTGGTAGTGGTAGTAGTAGTAGTAGTATGCGTAGTGGTTGTAGTTGTGGTAGTAGTAGTAGTAGAAGTAGGAGCAGTAGTAGTAGTAGTGGTAGTGGTAGTAGTAGTGGTAGTAGTAGTGGTAGTAGTAGTAGTAGGAGGTTTGGCGTCGCAAGTGAGTCCGTTTTGGTGTCGCAAGTGAGTCTGTCCTGGGTAGGTTTTGGTGTCGCAAGTGAGTCAGTTTTGGTGTCGCAAGTGAGACCCTTGCCGCAATCAAGACTCTAGCCACTCTAGTCTTGAGTCTGCACTCTCTTCACTCTCTAGGCTCTATACTCTATCCATCTCTATCCGCATCTATTCACACCACATTCTACCATCATCCCATATGATCCCCGCACATTACGGGCTTCGTCCCCTACACAGTTAGAGCGCAGGAATATGAGGATAGCAAGTGCGAGTAACTGAGATGATTGGAGGCTTGGAAGTGGAGAGTATTGTCTCCAAAATATAGGTTGTATTACTTGTATTGTCAAAAGCCTAAACAGCAAAGCAAAACAAGGGAAATAGTGCAGAGCAGAGACAAAAGGACAGAAACATAAAGGAGTTCAGAATCCAGGATATGTGGCTGTATGAGGTAGAGATGTCTAGAGAAAACAAACCAGCGACGCTGCCAGCGATCTCTAACATTGGAGTTTTCTTCGAGATTTTGGCTAAGCGACGTCTTGGATGTCACTGCTCCATGCTTTGCGCACTTCACCACACATGTCACCGCGCACACACACACACACACCATAGAAGGTCACCACACTACCTCCACTTCACAAATCGGTTCCACGCATCATTTTACAGCACTACAAACCGCGGCCATTCGCTTTTCTCAACGTACGGAAATCAACACAGTTTGTTCTTTGAAAGTCCAAGGGCAGCGCCACTCCAAAAGGCCACCAGGCATCCAAAAATGAAGCTCCGAGATGTGGCCGTGCTTTGCCCAGGGTGCAAACCTGCCAACATGGTTACTACCGAAGGTCAGGAGCCCCTAGTAGCGCCTTTGCTCCTAGTAGCGGACGATCCAAGGGCACCCGTCTTTTTCATGAACTGTTTGAAGACTTCAACACCTCTATTCTCTCTATAATATCTCCCATGCCTTGCGAGTTGTAGAGAGTCCGAGTGAGATGCTAAGACTTGCACCCATCGTCTTGCAAGGCAGAATGGAGCCGCTCAGTGTCAATTGGCAGCATAGCCTTCACTGGTGACGACCACACCACATTGCACAAATTCGACTCCTGTGATGCTCAAATCTCAATATGGTCTGGGCTGGATCTCTCGAGTCAACGATCTTCTAAGTCTTCATCTATTGCATCCGATCTTCATCCGATTCATCCACTGTGAAACTTCTGTGAGCCTCTAGTGCTTGGACTGCCGTGTTCTGATCCAATTGTCCTCATGCGCTCTTGCTTTGACAGAATATGTAGGCAAAGTATGCCACAGTGTTGCACTAGTTGTCACACCCTTGGTTGGATTTTGCTCCTGAACGCGTGACGTCCAAAAATTGAAACCTGATCGCAAGTTGTGAGACAATTGCGCACCTGTTGCTAAAACGCGACTAAAGCCTTCCAACCAAGAACTTTGCCACGAGGACAGCACCATAAACGAGGATTCACGGCAATGTCAGGCATAGGCATGACCTGCAAGTTGTAACTTCCCAAAAGAACTCCTGCAAGCTGCTCGGAAACACATGTGGCAACGCTTGTGGCAACGTATACAACATGACGCCTCGTGCGCTTGGGCACGACAAATAGGGCAGAAGTATTCGCTCACCTGCTGGCTTTGTTGTTTCATGTACCTCAGCCACTGTCAGGAGATTGGACCCATTTTTCTGCACCTATCTGAGCTAGGTACTGCTGGCTCGCGCAGTCGAAGCAAAAGAAATGTGCACAGTTCACATGGAAAATGCTCTCGGCGCCTGGAAGCTGTGTTCAAGTGCACCAACTTCACAGTGGAATGTCCGACTGAAGTGAGCACGCAAAGCATGGCCGCATGGCCTACAACTTCCATTTGTGAAAAGTTGCAAGTCCTTCTCTTTTGTTTTCGATTTGAAGCCTTCACTAATTCGGCAAAACTCTTCATCGACGCAGGCTTCACGTGCGTCGCTGCATCTGGCTTATTTCACAAGACGCAAAGACGCATACCATCCGCATGTTCCGAGAGGCATCTTTCAAGGGGGAGAAACTTTAAGACACATTTTAAACCTATTTTTAAACAGAATTTTGAGAACTTCGGGTTTTAAAACAGAAACTTCTTGGACCACACGGAGCTTAAAAGAAGCAGCGCTTGATGCATTTTTCGCCAGGGCCCAAGACCTGCCATGGGTCACAAATTGGATTGAATGAGAGGCTGTTGAGTTCTTCTTAACTCGCCAGCCCTTTTCTTTTAGCTTCACATTTTATATTTCGATCTGTTTTTGTGGGAAAAATTGGTGTTTGGTGTTGGCGTGCCTTTGCTCGTGCCAGCTCATTCCCAGCCAACTCCGCCTGTGAAGCTTGGCCGATAGAAGTCATTTAGCCGGTCTTTTGAATGCCACAAACATCTTTTTGATGCCACAAGGCAATGTCTTCGACAGGCAAAAAGAAAAAATGCAGGTGAAAAACGCTTAAATATAAATCGCAGTCGCCAAACGATGCAAAATTGAACTGCAAAATAGGGCAAATACATACGGCCAGCTTACGCAGACCAAAACGATATACGCCGACAAATTCCAGGCCCCTTTAGGCTCTGGCATTCAAGAGCCGCAGGGAGCGCAGCGTCATGTTGCCTCTGCCACAGTGGCCAATCAACAGCTGAGCGGTTCTTAAAGAAACTAGAACACCCATGATGTTACATGACGTTGTCTGCACTTTAGAACAATGAAAAACACAGTACCCCTGTTCAGAGTTCCAAAATCACTCATCGAGTCATCTCGGAATCTCCGAACCTGATCATGTCGCCTCACTCAACATGAAAGGACTCAAACACATGTGATTTCGAGTCATACCTAGGGACCTAGAGGAAAATTGCAGCCCTAAGCCTTGGATGAGCACAATCTCTGTTGCAGGAAGGCATTTCTTCCTAAACTCATTTGTCTACATGTAAAAATACTGAGTGGGTACAAGGTAATCCTCCGGATTTCTCCAGCAAAGCTGCAGGGGGAAGTTTCAACACATGTAGACTGTAGAATCTGCAGAACTGTGGTGTGGTTGATGAGCAAAAGTAATGAGTCGTCGTGTGACGCAAGGTCATGCGATGATCGGAGACGTGATGGCCCCTGATGCTGTGATGTCTCTGCGCTGAGTGTGTTGCAGCTGTTTCCTGATGTGTTGATGGGTACAAGTAGTGTGATAATTAGTGAGTGAATGAGTGTATGAGGAAATGAGTGAAGGAGTGAATGAATGAAGAAGTGCATGCATGCCTGCGGGTGAAGGAATAAGTGAGCAGGGAGCGAGTGAATCAAGGAGTGAGTGAGGCAAGAAGTGAGTTACGCAGATTGGCTTCTGGCAGCTCCGGGCGAAGTGGGGAGAGTATGACAGAGTGCATATTAGGGAGGCCATCGCCAGTAATTAGGAACAAAGAAAGAAAAGGAAGAAAGGTCTAATATCGCTAGCAGGTCCGATCCAATTCAAGAAATCGCTTGGGGAAGGCTCCCGCACGTCCCGCAATCGTCGCTTTTCTATCACAAAAAAAACACTTCTCTTTCCTTTGAAGCGCACGCGACGACGTACACGCTAACTGCAACGTTTCGTAACTTGGAAACATCCCTTCAAAGTTTCCGTTAATTAAACGGCCAAAACAATATTAGACCTTTCTTCCTTTTCTTTGTTTCTAGTAGCGATGGCCTAGAACCTAATAGCAATGGCCTCCAAGTGCAACTGTTCGCAACTCGGAAGATTCTCTTCGAAACTTTTTTGAATCAGCAGGTGTGCTGTTCCAAGACCGGCCTTCTCTCACTTCACACGGGCTTCCACAGCCCTTCTGTGGCCGTTCCTGAAGAAAATCTGGGTCTAACTGACGGTCTCTTGCAAACTATCTTTACAAAAAGAGATGCGCATGATCTCTGTATGTACCATTGTGTGGAAATGTTCCCTGTGCCCCTTGCTGAGTCTAATTAATCTTTAACACTCCTTTCAAAAGACATCGCAACAGCTTGCTACCCGAGTTTGCTCAACTGGAAATCCAGTGAGCGGTGCGGAACCTCTTCCACTGTAATTTGGAAGAACGGCTCCAAAACCTCAATGAAGGTTTCCACATTCGGCTGGTACTCCGGATACCTGAAAGCAGCAACATTGCAACCCTCCGTAGGAGTGGTGAAAACATGTGACAAACATGGTCCTGTCAATACAAGTGCACGCAGTATACAGTACTCAGTATTCAGTGTACCCTACAATAGTGCTCTTATGCGAACCCCTTTGCGCACTTGTCACAGTTTGCCCAAAGCACGAGCGTCGACTCCTGTGAGCTCAACTGAACAGCTTCAGAAAAGTTGATAGATCTTTGCAATTGTTTGCATGCCTCCGTAAGCCCTGTCATCTCTAAATGCTGAGTGGCCCGGCAGTGCACAAGTAAAGCAGCGTGTGAAGTAAGGGCCTTTGCAAGTGCGCAAAGTACACCACCTCAGTTCTGCAAGAGGCCACAAAACAACTTTAGGATGGAGGCCATTGCTATTAGGTTCCTTTTGTTATTAGTTTGGAGGCCATCGCTAGTAGGTTGGAGGCCATCTCTATTAGGTTGGAGGCCGTTGCTCTTAGGTGTCTAGTGCGATGACCAAGTCTGTCTCTCGTGCGATCCAAAGCAGTTTCGTCTATACTTGCGTTTGCAAACTGAAGCTGTACGAGTGCCTTTGACCGTCCACTTCATGGCACATCAGTTCGGTATCTTTGCCGTATTTAGCTGGGTGTGCGGGGGTTCCCCACAGGGACAACACCATCGACATCCGTTTGATGCCGATTGAGTTTGCTTTGCAATCTGCTTGGCTAGGACCACAACTCCTTTACACTCTAGCAAGGACGCTACCAGGGGCTCCTGGCACCGCTACTAGTAACAAGAAGCTATTAGGGGCTCCTGGCATCGCTACTAGGAGCAAAGAAAAAACAAGCGTTTCTCCTGGAAGACCGAGATGGCTCATGCTTCCTCTGGGTTTCCCACATCGCTCATCATGACCATATCTGCCTGGCCCGGCCGAAAAGCCGTCTCGGTGAACTCCAGGTCCATCCAGTCTAAGACCTGCCCAGAAGCACAAAATATATACCAAAACAGCTTCAACTTCCCGCTTCCAGCCTTTGCTCGGACACATGGCCTAAATTCGCTTTTGGGCACCGAGAACAACTGATCTCAGAGCTCAGCCCTCAGCTCTGCATCGGTGTTTTGGTAGGCAAAGTGGATGCTTGCCTTAGTCAGATCTGAAGGTCACATCTGAAAATGCAAGTTGCGGAATTACAACACTTTGCAAATGCAAATGCACATGCAACTGCATGATCTTTGATGATACATGTTGATTCCAAATGCTTCAAAGGACGAAATCAAATGGGTCTCCCAAACATCCAACTCTTCGAGGATCTCGTAGCGATCCGTCAAATCCACCTGAAGTCTTTCCGTGACCAAGGCGCGGTAGCCCAAACGTATCAAGTAGTCTGTGTCTTAGTAATTGTTATTGTAAGCTAACTTATTATTTATACATGTTATTCATTATGTTTGTACTATTTATTTGTAATTTATTTGTTTTAATTGGAAGTTGATTTCTCCTTTCTTTATCTGTCTTTGTGCTTGTCGACTCAGTTCTTATCAATTCCAGCTCCGCCTCTTTACAAAGAAGCCCAGCTGCAAGTCCTGCAACCTGAGCGCGTCAACATCCGATCTGCCATTGTTACGGCCACTCAACCGATACTGAGCGATACTGCTTCTAACTGTCGCTGTCCCTGCACATCCCTGCATTGACTTCTGTGAGCAAGTCTTCTTTCATCTTGCAAACTGCAGCTGACTGCCACGACCACAGCTCATATTAGTGAAACCTGATTGGAAGGACTCTTCGTTGTGCTTTGGCAAACCTACTGCTCAGGAATTTTGTCATCAGCTCGGGGCTTTGAGCAACAACTCCAACTGAGTACCAAGCGCTGCAGGTTCCACTACCCAATTCCAAGAGCTTCTTCTCCTTCAACTCAAGCCTCAAACAAGGTGCGATTCTGAAACAGAATATGAAGCTGACATCGGGTGCTCTGTTCAAACATTTGGTCAGCTTATCCAGCTCCAGGCATCTCAGGGGCCCAAACTCTTCCTGCTTTGCATCTAGGTATTTGGCCAACATGAAGCTGCCAGGCCTTGCCGTCACTGTTGCAATTCTTTGTGGAAACCGCCAAACAGGGATTCACACACTTCTGGACAAGTCACCTACAAACCCAATTTTTGCTGAAAGCAATGCATACTGTGTCAGGCAAAGGGCCATGGAGTGTAGCCAAGTCCTCCACGTTCAAACCACTTCACCTGATGAATGAAAGTTCAGTGTTACAAATGTCCACCGGCAGGCGTAGTGTCTAAGTGGATGTTACAAGGCATGAAAGTCTTGCCTGGTAGGTTCGACCATCAGCAAGTGGAAGTCTGTCGACGCAGGTAGCTCTACTGCCCACCTGCACTTTATGACATGTTGAATGGTGTTGCCAACAGAAGAAATGAACGGCTATGGCAAATGAACGGTGCAATCTGTGCAACACAAGAAAAAGTGCGAGAGGATGGCAGGCAGAACCAGAATAAGATAAAACGAGCTTAACATACATTAAATACAAACTCACCAGATCTCACCTCAACTGTTGTACCCTATGCTCCCACTCTTCCACGCCTGACCCATGCTTGACAAACATCCAGTTGAAACAAGTCGGATGCGGAGAAGTTGCTTTCCCAAGTTCATTTCCCGACTTTGATGTACCGAAGAACTAAACCAAGTTGCCCAAAACAAGTAATGTAGTACAAAGTAATATGTATGTAATATAATATGTATATATATATATATGTATATACATTGCATACATACCGAATACAGCTTCGTAACGTCGGGGCGCAGTGATGGAATGTTGAACAGCAGTGCACCAACCGCATGATTGCTCATGGATAGCATCATGGAGCATGAAAAAGCTGCAGGCCAGCTGCGGGTTTCCACAAATTGCTCAACACCTGTTTTAAGCCTGGATGTGGTTTGATGTGGTTGGGTGGTTGGATGAGGTTCGACACCTGAGTACCTAGAAGTGTAAATCCAAGACAAATGAGTCAAAATGAAGCAACAACTGAAGCAGCATGATGCTAGTTCTTATCTTTCCTTTCTCTGCCATTCATTTTTTTGGACCTTTAGACTTGAGGCCTTTACGTCATTATTTTTCTAAATTTTCTTTTGTCCTTTCTTTTCCTTTTATTGGATTGGAGAGCTTTCCGAGCATCTTGAGGCCAGCGTTGCGCTAGCGCCTTCCAGCAGTTTGACGAAGGCAGTAGGCGTTGCAGTCCAAAGCGTCTCGAAGCAAATGGGGCACTCTGTCGTGCGGTCCTTCATGAGTAGGTGCAATCATGGCTTTGAACAATTTAGCGATGCCCTTTGTTACTAGTATATAGCTAATAATAGCGTCCTTGCTCTAGAGCGATGCACTTTGACTGTGCCTGTGTCTCACTTGGCGCTTTCAGACAGCCACGTTCATCTCAAAAGCGACGCAAATCCGCAATTACGAAATGCTTCGGACATCGCACACGGCCGTCATTCTCTCTCGTCTCTCGTCCTCTACCAAAGCAGTAGGTTGCTTCCACTGATCTATGTCCTTCGAGTGGGTTCAAGTTCGATCCGACCAGCTCTCTACGACCTCAAGCCTCAGAACCGAAAGGAACACATTCACACATTAAGCCTAAGCTGCTTTTCTCAAATGTTCTTCGGTTTAACAGTGTTTTACCATGTTTCAGTAATTCTTTCACATTCTCCAACTTTTCGCCTGTCCAATGCGTGCCAGTAGAGGAGCGAGGAGTTCGTTGAAGCCGCGAGTTTTTCTTTCTGCCTCCAACTGCGAACCCAAAATTATTGTCATATTTTCTTGACTTGACGCCTTCTCCAACATCAAAAGTCACAATTAGCCCAGCTAGAGGAATCCCCTCCTTGCCCAAAAATACTCCTGCGATGTTCATGTCCAAACAACACCGTACCTGGGTTTAATGTGACGTAATTTAAAAACTAGCGCCCCAAACCATCTTGTAGCAGCGTAGCATTTCATGTTCATTTTGGCGGGTCATCAAAGTACCATCAACCACGGGCCAAACAGAGTGTACAGCACAATTCTGAAATCGTCTGGCCTGTTCTTGAACAAAAAGGTACAAAGGTCTTCCATTGCAGGTAGCAGTGCCACTTGCACCCACGGATAATAGCACCCTGGCCAATGAGCAAACAGGAGCCTGGAAGAATGACTGGTTAAATCACGTTGAGCTTTAGCCTTCAAAGCCATGTGCTCGATCCAAGCATGGTGTTGCATTCCAGCAGTCCCTGACAACCGTCTTTGAGCTTAATTTAAGCACGCTCGGGCGAGCCTTGCAACTGACAACCACTCCGAATCTTCAACCTTTGTTCAAATGAAAAAACTTTTCTCATAGCTTGGAGGCCATGGCTAGTAGGTTGGAGGCCATCGCTCTTAGGTGGAGGCTATCGCTCCCTAGGTTGGAGGCCATCGCTCCTAAGGTGGAGGCTATCGCTCCCTAGGTTGGAGGCCATCGCTCCTAAGGTGGAGGCCATCGCTCTTACATTAAACCATAAGCTTTTCTAGTGCTTCTGTTCTGCGGTGTTCCGTGCGGTCCGAAGAATCTGTTGCTTCGAAGTTGCTGCTCGTTCCACCACGCGGCCCAACACGGAGTCATCCCCATCGAGGGGTGCCTTCGCCGGAACTTCAAGTTGAAAAACACCCAACGCCCTAAACTCGTATTACAGAATTACAGTGAATCTTTTGCAGTGAATCATTGGCTTATGTAAGCACGTGCTGCCCAATCTCTCAAATAAAAAGATACAAACGATCACTCAAGTAGTCACTGAGCAACCGAATCTCCCGAATCAAGCTGAACAATCAAACAATCAATGATTACTTATACTTATACTGTGCATGTGTATAATTTAGCATAATGTATATATAAGTTTTTTTGTTGTGTGTGTGCGCGCACATCCAACACACACACACACACTCTCTCTCTCTCTCTCTTGCTGAGTGCAAAGCATCAAGCAAGGTGCTCCGGGACTGCTCTCCGCCTAGAACTTGAGTGGCTGGAAACCTTCTGTGCTTTATTGTGGTCTAGACACTCAAAAAGATCCTTTTGTGCAGTTCATGCCTTGCCAGCAAATCATTCGCTTAATTTCACGTACAGTACCCTTTTCCCTCCTTCCATCATGGAGAAGTTCGGATGACCGACTTCTTAATTAATCTACCAATCTTTTCGCTTTATCAGACTCCATCCTGCGGCCTCTATGCGGCTTCCGGGTAGTGCGGCATTGGTGCCCGTTCATAGTTTGAAAACAACGAGTGATTGTAAGGAAATCCCGCCGGATTTTTCTGAATGCTGGGTGTCTTTTCAACTTGATCACCTTGATCTGCAGTTTGGCTGCGCCCTCCTTCAAATCTTTTTTTTGACTAGTGTTGCCACCCCGTCAATGTGAGGTTCCATGAATAGCCGAGGTCGATGCTTCGTGCTGGAACAGCCAAACCAATCCTTGGGATGGTTGGAAAGGAAACAGCGGAAATGAAACTGAGACGCGGCCAGCAAGTTATCGCAAAAACCATCATTCCAAATCAAATCCCATGGTGGCCCAATTCAACCGTTGCACTTGCGCACCTTCATGGTCCCAAGAACGGAACCCCAAATTTGGCAGGGCGCCTTCGGAAGAAGGGGTGGCCACGTTTTGGGGCTAGATAGTGACTTAGTGGACCCAGTCCATTTTTCCGTCAGTGGTGCAGATTTTTTCAACGCTCTGCTCGGAAAACAACAACATGCACATCACTGGCAATGTCCTTTGCAATTTGCTTCACCCAGCAGCCCATATACTATGACTATGAGGGCCCTCCACGTTTGAACGCCTTGTTTTGGCGTTGTGCGATCCCAGCAGCCGGAGCAAACCCACGCGACATTACATAGCGCTGCTTGACGCGCAACGTATTTACAGTAGTTGGACCCACCTTTGGTGGTTGCAACGGTCGTGCTATTTACAGGTGTGGCCCCGCGCGCCCCGTTTGGGATTCACAGAGGTATATGAAGTTATTAACCGGCGGGGCACCAGGGGATCTGGAATGAGGCAATGTTTTTGATGAAGGGCGGGTTGACTCTGCCCTCGCCTACAGGTTTCTAGCGTTAGCCACGAATTTCAAGGCTGTCCAATATCTTGGCTCTTTGATCCATGGACAGAAAGAGAAGCTATTAGAAACAAGAAGTTATTAGTAACAAGTGCATCGCTACTAGTAACAAGTGCCTTACTAGTAGTAACAAGAAGCTACGGGTAACAAGTGCATCGCTACTAGTAACAAGTGCCTTACTAGT